>NHOR01000398.1:17500-580124 GCA_002287245.1 Trypanosoma congolense | reverse complement strand
CGGACAACCTGCAGCAAGTGATAACAAACCGGCCTTTGGTCAACCTACAGCAGCTGGCACTACATCGGCCTTGGTCAACCCTGCAGCAGCTGGCACTACATCGGCCTTTGGTCAACCTGCAGCAGCTGGCACTACATCGGCCTTCGGACAACCCGCAGCAGCTGGCACTACATCGACCTTTGGTCAACCTACAGCAGCTGGCACTACATCGGCCTTCGGACAACCTGCAGCAAGTGATAACAAACCGGCCTTTGGTCAACCTACAGCAGCTGGCACTACATCGGCCTTTGGTCAACCTGCAGCAGCTGGCACTACATCGGCCTTCGGACAACCCGCAGCAGCTGGCACTACATCGCCTTTGGTCAACTCGCAGCAGCTGGCACTACATCGGCCTTTGGTCAACCTGCAGCAGCTGGCACTACATCGGCCTTTGGGCAACCCGCAGCAGCTGGCACTACATCGCCTTTGGTCAACCCGCAGCAGCTGGCACTACATCGGCCTTTGGTCAGTCCGCTGCGGGTGCTACGCCTTTTGGTGTTGTTGGATCCCCGTTTGGTGTTGGTTCTTCTTGTGGTAATGCGCTTGGGTCTTTTGGTAATAGTGGTACTCAGAATGTTGGTGGCTTTTTGTCCAACGTGCAATCTGCAGCGGGATCCAGTGTTTTCCAATCTTCTTCATTTTCTAGTATTGCTGGTAATTTTAAACCGGCACCTTCTTTTACTAGTGTTTTCAAATAATGTATTTGATTTTTGTGGATGTGTGAGCATCCTCTTGTTTACTTTTTCCTTTCCAATTTTTCTCTTTAAGTGGTTGTTACTTTTATTTATTTATTTTTACTTGTTTTTTTTATTTTTGAATTGCACTTTATTTCATATACATTTTTACGTTCTTTTTCTGATATAGTGATTCTGTACATTATGGCAGGAGATGCAGATCTAGAGCTGAGGTTGCTAGGAGAGAGGGACCTGTGCAGCCATTTGGAACTTTTAAGTCACTTAACTGAGGCGCCGTTGCTGGATTTCAGCGACCTTAAGGCTATTTCAGACCTTCGGAAAAATGCTGGCATTATTACGAAAGTATTTTGCCATGTCCCTTCTGGTCGTATCGTTGGCTCTGCATCGCTGATGATTCAACCGAAATTTACTCGTGGAGGTAAAGCTGTTGGCCATGTGGAGGACGTTGTTGTAGATCCTTCATACAGAGGCTTCGGACTGGGGAAGGCCTTAATAGCAGACCTGTGTGAGATTGCTCGATCAAAGAACTGCTACAAGGTCATATTGGACACTACGGATGAATCCATTGCTTTCTACGAAAAGTTGGGATTCCGCACTCATGAGAGACAGATGAGGCTTGATCTGTAGTTGTTGTTTTTTGCTCTTTTTTTCGTCCTCCTTACCTAATAATAAGTCTATTCTGCACTTTATTTTTCTGGTATCGTTAACGAGGGTTAGGGTACGTAAATAATGGAACATGATTGCTGTGTGTTTATTCCAGTCGTGCACACGTATTTCTCCACACCGCGTTGCTACAACGTATGTTCCTGTAGTGATTATATAGACCCTCATTGTTATATATGTATTTTTTTTCTACCCCACATATGATAATAGCGTGTGTATCAGCGCCACATTAACTGAATGCAACGTGACAATCTCCTTGTTGGGGGACGGTATCTGGTTGTTGGGCACCTTGGGAGAGGGGCTTTCGGCGATGCATTTCTTGTAAAGGACGCAAATGATGACGTGAAGTACGTTTTAAAGTGCTCCAAAACTGTCGATGGCAATGACGCTGTACTCTCCGAGGCTCAGAATTTGCTCATGACGACATGTGATCACGTTGTGCATTGCTTTCGTGTATGGATGGAACCTGAATTTAGCAGGTGTTGCATGCTTTTAGAGTACTGTGACGGTGGGGACCTAGAGGAGTACCTTCGGCTTAACTTTCCTTTGCCGGAACGTGATCTGGTTTCGATGTTCACGCAGTTGTTGCTGGGACTCGACCATATTCATCTTAAGCATCTCATACACAGAGATATTAAGCTACAGAACTTGATGCTACATCGTACTACGGGGATTGTGAAGATTGGTGACTTTGGTCTCAGTAAAGCGCTAGGCTACACTGACGAGGCTTCTGCCACAAGACTCGGTACGCCGATGTACGTCTCACCGGAGGTTATGAAGGGCCTGCACTACACAAGGAAGACAGACGTGTGGAGTATGGGTGTAGCCTTTTATCGACTAATGACGAACACTCTTCCCTTCCCAGCCACCAGTATTGTGGAGTTATACGAAAACTTTAACACAATGAACCCCATCCATCCCTGTCGCATTCAGAACGGGTATTCGGAGTCTCTTGGGGATTTGATAATGAAAATGTTGAGCAAGAGTCGAAGCAAGAGACCCAATGTCCGCGAACTGCTTGCGCTTCCATTGTTTACGCAGGTGCTAGGTGCGTGTCCATGGCGATCACCGCGGCTAAGTGGGGCAAAATATTTGTTTGCTTGTCGCCCCATGGTCATCGTCAATGTTCGGAGTAGCCCGTCCTTTGAAGCGGAATGTATTGCCCAGCTTACTTATGGGGATCACGTCTTTGCAGGTGGTGAGGAGTTAAGCAGTGAGGGTGTCGTGTGGCACCATATCCTGTACCCACTTGAGGGTTACTCCGTCACAACTGCCAATGGCCATAGGCTCTTCCAGCCTGTGAACGACCCCACACGACATTCTTCAATTTCTTCACTGAAGTAGCACTTTTTGTCATTGTTTTCTGTCTTTTTTTTTTTTGAAAAAAAAGGGAGACGAGAAGTGGTTAAGAGTTTCTTTCTCGTTATTTCTGGAACTATGCAATATTTATTTTTTTACTTGTGGCGCGGGTTATAATGCACTGCTCAGCTTAGTGACCCACTTATCTGACGCACATAAGCACATTAGTAATACATATACATATATATATATATATATTACTAATGTGCTCAAGTATCTACCCCTCTGATGACAACGGGGTGGTGCCCGGGATGTTTATTACGACTGTTATTTATTATTATTATTATTATTATCCTTAACATCCGCGTAGCTCCAACGCAGGCTTGCTTCTCCCCCTGCACTTGTCGCGCTCAGGGAGGACGAACAAGCGCGCTTGATGAGCGGTGGACTGTGTATGAATACGTGTTAAAATGGTTTATTTCCAGGGGCTCGTCGTTGTTTTTATTTTCATACAAAATAGCGTGTGTATATATAACATATTTATTTACCGATTGGTGTTGTCATCCTTATTAGAGACACTACAGTGTTTTAGGCACTGACCTTATCCTTTCATACTTCATTTGCAGTGTATCTTGCATACGCCTGTAGTGGTGCCATGAACTACACACGCACGGCCTCAATGTGCCTCCGCATTGCCATGAGGCGTGTAGGTGGCACCAGCCATATCTTCAGCACAAGTGTGTCAGAGCAGGAAATGATCAAGACGCTTGTTGACGATTTGAGAGACAAGGACTGTTCCACTGTAGGCACAACGCTGGAGCTGCATAAACCTATTGCCTACGGGGAGCTGGACCACTTGGATTCCCCTCAGGCAGACGCAGCGCATCTTGAACATGTGAGAACAGAAGTCGATAGCTTGTTTTCGAGACTCCCTCTGCCTGATGATCCTATGAAAACCGCGCTGGAGCCTAGTGAGGGGGAAGTTTCGGAACAGGAGGGGTGGGACGTGCTAAAAGAGATGGTGCGGGAGCGCTACCATCGCAGCATCGCCCTCAGAGCCGCTGAGAAAGCAAGGATTGAGGGGGTAATGAAGCGCTACCAACAGGCAACCGATGAACCCATGGAACCGGATATCCCGAAGGGTGCTACGTCGACGGAAGAGGCAGAGCGCATTAGGAGGAGAATTGAACATATGAAACTGGAAATAGCTCAGCTGGAAAAGAAGCTAGAGACAGCCGATCGTTTCAATAATTAGTAGTGCTTTCCTTAATATCTGTTTCGCTGCGATCACGAAGCGGCCTGCATACGATACATCTGCATTTCCTTGTGGTTTGTGAGGTGGGTGTCTTGACTAAAGTCATTCCGACTACCTCCGGAGTGAAACCAGAGACAACGTGTTGTGGTCTCTTAGGGAGACAAGGCATACAGGAGCGAGATCGCTCACACACCCACAACTTTTTAACTTGCCCCGTGGGTGCATGACTATTCCGTCCGGGCTGCGTACGTAGGGGGGGAGGAATAACGTTGCGGGATTGCCGCAGCGCGATTGACTTGTTTCATGCTTTTTGTTTGCGTAGCGCTGGCATCATGTTATGTCCGGTGGGTTTCAATGACAGGGCGACCTTAAGATGTACTGTGTAGTTGCTGTTTAGTTTTTTTGGACTGTGCTTGATTTGATCTCTGTACTGCTTTCTAATTTTATGCTCGTCTTCCCATCTCCTTGTGTTATTCCTTCGTCAAGTGCTTTAGAAGGGGGAGTTGTCACCAACTGGACATACGCAAGTTGTCACCGTTCACGCCTGGCAGTCGTGCAACTCGCCTACCCCGCTGATTAAATGTTTCAAAGAGCTTTTATTAGCTCAGCTGATTTACGAGGCTGTTGTTTAGTACTATCGAACTTAGCTACTCAAAGGAGATGTTGGGCAAAACCCAAAAAGCGACCAAAAGTTGGACAGGGCTTTCACGAGAAGGCCCAAAAGTGGCGTGACGAGTACCTCCTGGACAGACATCGTGTTCTTGCCGACAGCCTACGGGCGTACGTGGAATTTAGCACCTCGAAGCGGGCAGAGCCATGGGATACCCGGTTTAAACCTTTTGACCGTGTGGAAAAAGATGGAGTTTATGTGCTGATGCGGTACATGATGGAGGACAAGTTACAGCTTTGCAATTACCATCATCGCCCCGTTAAGCGGCTGTTTTGCAACATTGGGCTTATGGGGCCGCAAGTCACCACAAGAGCCCGCTGGAAACCGTACCGTTTTGCGACAAACCCAGCAAATACGACTAAGGCAGAGCGAATATACCAAAAGGACAGGACTGTTTATACACACGGGCATAACGACTAAGGGTGGTGCATCTAAGTGGATAGAAAATGCGCGAACTTTTGCGCGCGCTTTCTTCCTCTTTGCTCGACGATATCGAGCCACACTTTGTCTTTTCGTTTTTTTTAAAAAATGAAAAGCTGTTTTTCACATGGGTTTGATAGGTCGCTTCTTTATTCCTTGCAACTGGGCAGTTTGTTACATCTTTCCTTCATCCTTACCGCCATCAGTAGCAAATTCATTTTCAAAAGGGAGGAAAAAAAAACATAATTAAATGGAGCTATCGTCGAGGAAGAGGACTCGATCTGAGGGGCGTGCTGCTACGGCTGTAGAGAATAAGAAGAAAGAATCTGCGATGGACCAGCAGGCTGTAGAAGCGGTCGACACCTCAGAGCTCACCGAAGAGGAGCAGCTGTTATGGGATCATCCAGAGGGAGAGGACCAAGAGCCCAGTATTGATAGTGATGCTGATTCTCTCGAACTCGCAACAGAGGAGGAACTCGTGGAGCTGGGTAGTAACCTCAGCGGTGATGCACTAAAAGATTTTTTAACCAGGAACTTTGACGAATTTCTTGAAAAGAAAATGCCACGCTTAGCTGACATAGAAATGGAGAGTTCGTGATACCCGCATTTCTCTTTTGTTTGTTTGTTTGTTTTTATCAGTTCACCACAGAAAGATAGATATATAATGTGGCTCTGGAAAGTGTCTGAGGTTATATACCTCTACTTAGTCTTTCTCCAAGCCTCACCCTTTATTTTTATCTGCGTTCTTATATATATATATATATATTTATATATTATTATTATTGTTGTTGTTCTCTTTTGTACGCTCTTTATTGTAGACATCAGTCCTTTTCATTACTAGCATCGATCGTTGCGTTCAGTGTACGTAGCAATAATGGGAAATATATATTACTTATTTATGGATATATATATATACATATACGTATACGTTAGTGTAATTCTCTTTTGGTTTCATTTATGTACATTTGCATATTCATTATTTTCTTTGCGATAAGCTCATTTTAGCCTCTCCGTTTCTTTTCTTCTCAGTAAATTGTTGGATTATGTCAGGTACAAACTTCGATGTAGGGGCGTCGGTGAAGGGCTTGCAATACTTGAATGGTGTGGAAGGTGTTAGTTACTGTGGTGAAAGTGAGCTCATAGCAGGCGTTTTAAGTAGCGTTACAAGTGGCACACTCGTGTTTGCTGTCGTTGACAAGCGCGAGGATGTTGTGGACTTTTTGAAGACCCTCTTCACGAGCTTTTCAGACAGTTGGGGCAACCACAGCGCGGCATACACACAGTTTAGTGTGTCGTTTATTGACGAGACGATGTGCGAGCTGGTTCAGTACCGATGTGATCGGCCCTGTGACATTAACAATATCCTCGAAGAGGACGGTTTGCAGTACCGGTGCTGCTCCGTTAGCGCTTCATTGGTGGAGCCCACAAGCGATTCTTTTGATATTTTAAGTATCACGTTGTCGGTGGTGGTTTGTTGTAACGATGCCGATGACAAAGACTTTATTCAGACGGCGGATATGATAGCAGCGGCGCAGGGAATGAAAATTGGTTGGATCTTTGTGTATTTTGCATCTGAGAACGAATCGCATGTGAAGCGGTGCTTGACCATGGCGAAATCCCTGCGCAAAGCCGTGTCTACACACCCCATCGGTGCGAGCAGGAAGAGGGATACTGAAACTGTACTGAAGCAAGTACGGGGTTGGTCATTATTTACGAATGAGTTTTACCGCCTGGCGCCGCAGTCGGAGGGTCCTTACCTGATTAACCTCAATCCATGCTTGGTTGTTGGGGAGAAGCTTGCTCACGCCATCGCTTGTGGCATAAGCTTTATGGTGGCGGATGAGGCTAATGCTGGATCAGCTGACATTGTCGTTTTCCCGCTGGGTACTGCTGAAAACAACAGCGGTAACGAAAATGTGTTTTCTCCTCACTGCAGTCTTAAGTATGAGGGTGACACCGTTTTTATTCGTCCCGAATGCGGTATGACATATATTAATGGAAATTTTTTATCAACGGAGGTTGAACTGCGTCACAACGATCGCATTTTACTGGGCAACAGGTTGGCATTTCGCTTCGTTGTTGTACCCGAAAAGGAAAAGCAGGAACACACACCACGGGTAATAGACTGGGAGTCCAGTTGTAAAGAATTTGAGATGGCTGCAGTAAATGTTGCGAAGAGTGCGAGATTACATCAGCTTGAGGATGAGGTGATGGATCTACGCGACAAGTGTGAAAAAATGGAGGCAGAGCTTCTGGCCGCAACAACACTGCAGCCTAACGCGGCGTGGCTAATTCTCAGTAACCCTCCGAGTGATCACGCAGGACCTTGTGTGTGGGATTTGTGCTGGATGGTGGAGGGTGATAGCCTCACTCTCGGACCTGATGGGGATATCCCTCTCCAGCTGGGCAGGAGCGGAAGTATTGAACGAACAGGTAACGGTTTCACAATCTCATGCGATTCAAGAACTACGGAAGTGACCCATTTGCAGCCGTTCACTGTTGGACAAGGGGTGTTTTTATTGAGTTTACAAAGTGCCTCTGTGAAAAGAAGAGGCGTACCCACTGCAAATACCGTGGAACGTTGTGGAGTGGACCCGCTCTCTGCTCTGATGGATGGCCCTGATGATATCAAAAACACACTTTACAGACTACAGTGGACAATCGCCCAGTTGTTAGACTTTGCCTTCCCGGAAGGAACAAGTGATCGCTCTCTGAATGCTGTGAGTCCACTACTCAGGTCGCAGATAGTCGACTACAGCATATACACTACTGAAGACTTCACTCTGCGGGGAGCGGCGGCGCAGGTGAAGAGCATGGCAGCGGCGGTGCAGATTGCTGGGGCCCGGATGGCGCAGGAACTTCACACCGGTGTGCGCGCTTCGAAGCCTGTGTTAACCACCCCACGGTGCCAGAGTGCCACCAAACAACGGCCCTTGACTCGAACCAGGTCTGCGAAGGAAGTGCCAAAAACAGAGAGAGTCAATAGGTTTAGTGATAACAGAGAAAATGATGTATCTGATCTAGGTGTGAGGACCAGAAAAATTTCTCAACCCAACACCGCACCTGTAAAGGAAGAACATTTGTATGAGCACGTTTTCGGAGGCCTTGGTCCACATGTCTTGGGTATTAAGGCCAAGTGCTTCATAGCGTCTCCGATGGCTGTACGTCAAATGAATGTCGCACTGCAGGTTCTCTCTTTCGCGTGCGATGTGAAGATGCAGCTGAAACGGTACATCAGGGAGTTAGATTTGCTGCTAGAAAGGAACTACCCCGTAAATGAGTTACCTGATGCGAAGAAGCAGGAAATGGCACTCGCCCTCATCGATATATTTGTTGCTTTGACCCTCGTGATGCGCAATTTTCTTCTCACACACGAAGACAAGGGGGTTATTGAAAGCCGTGTGCGACAGTGGAGCATCGTGGCTGATGTTTGCATTCCAGTTATCAGCAACACCGAGTTGTGCAAAGGTAGGGTGGATATTAACAATGGGCCGCTGGTTAGCCAGAGACGCACACAAACCCCTGTGAAAGATAACGCCATCTTTACTGCCTCTGGCACTGCCACCTCCAGTGCTCGCCGACAGCAGTCACACATGACGGTATCACGGGAGCCATCCAGGGTGGTAATTAGCACCCCAACAAGCAGGCAGGAAAGCACGACAAAGATGCTCTCTGGACCGACACGACGCCAAATGTTGAGTGGCACGCCAGCCGCAACGTTGAAGAGACCGGCCGTCGTTGGGCCTTCGCCAAACATTGTCAGCAAATCTCTCGTCTCCAAACACATCCCTGTGTCACCACGGCTCGGTGTGCAAGGAAGGGCAGGCGCTGGGACGACAAAGCTGCGGCATAGCATCTCAACTCATTACCATGGCTCCGTGGGTAGCCCACGGAATTTTCCACATACGCGAGATGTCCACAGGGATGCTGTATGTCCCACCTCTTTAAGACCCGCTACCGTGAGAGGGTCGCTGAACGTTTTATCCACAAGCAAGCTAAGGAAGTTATAGCACGATGTTTCACTACGTTGACTGGGGGGTTATTTCCTCTACTCTTCTTTTCACTTTCCTCTTGCTTATCTTTCTTTTTTCTTTATAATAATAAAAATATGTAATTCATCTCATATCTCCTTTTTTCCCCTTTTTGATTCCAGAATGTAGTTGTGGATTCGCTCTTTCTTGTGATTTTTTCGATAGAAATCGGCAATACGGTTGTGCATGTATCAGATGTTTGTGCGTCTGTTATGGCATTTTCGTCTACTTTTCTCGCCTTTCTATCTTGTTTCGCCTCCTTCTCCATCCACAACGATGTTTGGTTGTTCACAACTATTCCCTAATTTTTTTTTGGCGACCTTGGGTAATGGAATAAAAGGGAACATACCCACCGGAATTTTTCATGCTTTTGTTCCCTTCCCCCCCATCTCTTTACCCAGGTACTTTACAGCAAAACATAAACCCTCACCACATGCGTGCATGTCTGGTTATGAGTAGAACGAGCGCGCCACCATCGCTCCCCACAACAGGGGTAGTTTTTATTCTTATAAATTTCCCAAACCCCTTCGTCTGGGAATACAAACATTCTTTTTTTTACGCTGGTCTAGGTGGTTTCAACTTGCTCCCGTGATTACTGAGGGAGGTGGTAATTTACGGTTGTGCCGACCGCACTGCCCCCTCTCGCTCTCGAGAGCTTTGGGAGGGGGAGGTGCATCTTTCCCTTAGAAAACCCGGGGAAGGGTGAGTGGGCAAAAGTCTCTTTGGATTTGTTTCTTGCTATTTTCATCTCTCTTTTCCTTTTTTACTCATCTGCTCTGCCCAGGGCTACTTCGTTTTGTTGCATGTGGAGAGCTCCTTGAAGCTGTGATGGTTTATTTATTTGCTGTCCCCGGGGGCGGGATTGTGAGTTTGTTCGAGAGCCGTATGGCTGGCAACGGTAAGACACGGGTGGGGCATGCTGTCTGTTAACAGGTCAGCGTGTATATAGATGTTTACATGCCGGTGTTTGTGTGTCTCTCTGTCTGTGTGTCTGTGAGGGTGGTGAAAATTGTCAGTTTCTCCAGCTAATAAACTGGCAAGAAGAAGAAAAAAGGAAATGGGGTTAATATTTATACATGCATCTGAAATTTATGTCTTATATTTTCTCTCTTCTAATGGCGATTGGCAGTGGAACGTTTCCACCCAATAGACAACAGTTCTTCTTCATCTTCAGAAAGTTGAGAACTGTGGACACGCCTGATATTAACAGGGCATTATGTAAGGAATTCAAACGATACGACAGAAAGAATGCCACGAACTCGGAGGGGGGGCAGCGGTGGAGGAGGTAAGTGAGCGGTCTTCTCTGCGCATTTGTGTGCTCTGTGGGGCACCACCACAATACAGTTTAGTAAGAGTTACGCCATGAAGGATGACATAGGGAATAGACAAGGGTGAGGAAACCTGTTATTATTTTTTTTCCTTCACTTTTTCCTTTTCATTCAATGCCTTTGTAACAACTGTCATTGTGTTTACTGACTCCTCTACTTGTGATAAATCCTCTTCTGGCATTTTGTATCTTTCGCCAAGCTTTTCTAATGACTTTAAGATGATAATAATAATGATATTGATGCATTGTCCTGCACAGGTCCTCCTCCCGCCTAACGTGGTCGCACTGGACCCGGTACAAAAAGCAAATCAATGACGTTTTTCTTCTTCCCCCCTCTCATGGTGTTTCTGAGTGCCACAATCACCAAGTAGTTAAGCAATAGCGGTGCTGAGTATGTCCCTTACCGTACTAAGCCGACCCGCTCCCGATTCTGGTAAGAAAAACTTTTGGTACCTTTCGGGACACCGAAATAATGTGCTTGCAGTGGCCAAGGGTAGCCACGGGGTGTTTGCGACGTGCGATGAGAAGGGGTTGGGGTTGCTGTGGCAGCATGACGCATTGTCATTGGATGGCAGCCCTTCACATGTTGGCAGAATAACGACCGAAGGTCCGGCGATTGTTGACGCTTGCTTCTTGCTCAGCACGCGCCTTTGTACAGCTCAAGGGGATGGCCGGGTAGTTTTGTGGGATGTTGAAAAGGGCACCGGGGAAAGGTCCTTTTCCCGCGCTGTGGGCCGTCTGGGGGTGGCGAATTGGCCCGTTATCAACGCGGTGACAGCGTGGGGGGGAAAGTGTATCGCCTATGGTGGCGACGATGGTCACTTAGCTCTCGCTGATGTTTCCATGAAGGAACCACTCACAACATTCAACCTACGCGTCCCCGTTACGTGCGTTGCCGTGTCTAACAATTCCCTGCTGGTTGGGGATGTGCTTGGAACCATTCGCTGTTATGACACGCGGGTGTTCAAGGGGCTCTATAGTTTTCAGGGCCACAGTGACGTTGTGACGTCCCTGTCGCTGAATGGCGACGCCTCTGTGGCAATTTCCTACGGCATGGACAACGCCTTGTTTTGTTGGAACGCGTTGCCATTTGCGCTGAATACAGAAGATAGGTTACTTTATCGTGGAGCGTTCAATCAGGGCAATACTCGCTCCCTTCTGCGATGTGACTGGGACGAGGGTGGCGCCGTTGTGATCCCAATAAACGATGGTCACGTCATTCATTTGAATGCACCAAAGCCTGGGAACACCACCGCTCCGCTTCCCGCTCGCCACCGATGGGAGCCGGTGCGATGCGCCGCATTCGTCTCTAATGGCTGTGTTGTCAGCACTGCGGAGACTGAGGTGATACTACAGCAACCGCAGTTCTGATGGTCCGCGATCACTTTTCTCGATAACAGACATACGTGTGGATACGCCTTGCTCGTGCGGATGATTAATTAGGCAATATTTTCTCCACTCTTTCATTACATCTCACACCCTTTTCCCTTCATTCTATTGTCTTTTTTTTTCGTTCATCATTGTTATTATTAGTAGGGTTCGTTACTGTAGTGGTAATGAAGTTTGGCAAGCGACTACTTGAAGAGGAGGTAGAGCAATGGAAGGATTATTACGTAAATTATAAGCGGTTGAAGCGGTTCATCCGCAACTCAAAACTGACGAGAGCTGAGTTCAGTGAGGCACTGTTTATAATGATTGGTGAGGAGCTTGAGCGGGCAGGTGGCCTTTTTCAAGAACTGCTTGAGGAGCTTCACCAGTGCCATGATGAGCTTCTCGAGCAGGATCCTCAGCTTCCGGTCGTCCCCACCAAGCGGCCATGGAGGTTTTACAGGAAGCGTGTCAACCGTGACTCAATGGGCTCGCCACGAGAGGGAGATTCTGTTGGCTTCGATAGTTCGCGTGAGAGCCTAATGCATGACGTTGTTGCAACAGAGCCGGAGGGGTTCTCCGCCAAACTTAAAAGATGCTTCCTAGTGCTCATTGGTGATTCCAGAAAGAAGGAAGTTGAAGAGGACACACCCAGGGCCAAGTTTCTTGAGTGGCACTCGAGCGCACACATGTTACAGCACTTTGCTGAGTTGAACCTCGAGGCCATACGTAAGTCAGCAAAAAAGCTCAAGAAGTACCGGCGCTACGAGGGGGACTTCACGATTTCTATTGAAGCGGAAATAAACCGCTCGCGTATTGGCACTGCACTTCCTCGGCTTCACGCCCTCATGTCTGACATCGATGCGGACTACGAGCGTAAGTTTGGGGAATCCCTGGTTCAGTTTAAAAATGTTGCAATGAACCAGACGTACCATGCGAAGTGGCGATATGTCTTTCTTTCGGCATCCCTCTTTTGCTTTCTCATGTTCCTTCCCATCTTGGAGAAGCATCCATCGGCACACAACTGCGTGGCACTTTTCGGTGTTATTATTTCGCTTTGGATAACTGAGGCCATCCCCTTCTTCTGCACAGCCATGTTGATTCCCATTCTGGCAGTACCGTTGGGGATTATTGCCGATCCAAACACTCACGAAGTCGCCAGCACTACCGTTGCGTCTCGCATTATTCTTGGCAAAGTTATGGACCATGTTCAGATACTCGTTCTTGGCGGTTTAACGATTGGAAAGGCCTTGGGACGCACACATTTGGAAGTTTACGCCGCCGGCGCACTTTACCGTCTCACTGCCCATCGCCCCTCAACGTATCTACTGGGCGTCATGCTCTGTAGCAGCATTTTATGTGCGTTTGTGTCCAACGTTGCAACGCCTCTTCTAGTGCTTGGTGTGATACGACCGACGTTGTGGGAGTTCCCAGAAGGCACTGAGGCTCCTCACGGCATTCTGCTCGGCCTGGCCTTTGCGTGCAACATTGGGGGGATGCTCTCCCCCATTGCTTCGCCGCAGAACGCCGTCGCTATGTCTGTATTGAGTTTCCACGACGTTTCGTTTCTTTCGTGGGTGATCGTTGCGCTCCCCCTGGTGCTGTTCGGCGTTATTGCGTCCTGGGCGATTATTTTAGTGGTTTGGAAGCCATTCAAAAATGTTTCGAGTATTCCGCTGCAGGTGGTCAATACAGATGGAACCAAGGAGGCATCGTTAACTGATCGAATAGTGGTGTTTTCCGTGTCACTACTGACCATCATCTTATGGATTCTCCCGTCCAGTCTGTTGTTTGGAGACACCGGTGTAGTGGCGCTGATACCCATTGTTGTTTTCTTTGGCATTGGTATTTTGGCGAAGGAAGACTTCAACACACTCTCGTGGCACCTTATGTTCCTCTTGGCTGGTGGAAATATGTTGGGCCTCTGCGCAAGGGACTCAAAGATGTTGGACATTATTGCCGCTAGCTTGCACGATTCGTTGGTGAAGCAGCCGCCTTACCTTACACTTGTACTGCTGATCCTCGTCGTGGGAATCGTGACGACGTTTGTGTCCCACACAGTTGCCGCCATGATACTTCTTCCAATGATTCTTAAGATTGGCCTAGTCTTACCGAAGGAAGAGGGTTTCTTTGCCGTGTCACCTTTTACGCTTGTTTTTCTGAGCACATTGATGTGTTCCGGGGCCATGGCGTTCCCCATTAGTTCTTTTCCAAATGTCAACTCCCTGCTTGCGGAGGACTCACTCGGTCGTCCATACCTAAAGGCGAAGGATTTTCTTTTTTGCGGTACACTCGTCACGCTCTTGTTGTTCATCTGTTTCGTCACCTGGATGGTACCGTTTACATACGCTGTATTTGAAGGCTGATTGTGTCTTCTGTGCTTATAGCAATGCAGATTGACTCAATTGCACTCAGGGCTACTCGTAACTTGGACTCCGAACATTTTCGTTTGTTTCTGTTGTAGCTGCGCCCCTCCCTGTTCCCGTTGAGATGAGATGTGGCGTTAAAAAAAAAAAATGGAACAACGGGGTAAAAGAAGAGAAAAAAACTATTGCTCACCAGGGGGTTTTCCACAACAGCAATGTGCACGGTTTACATGGGAAAACAAAAAAATGACCGGCTGCTGTGGAAGACCCTTATCTAAAGAGAGGGCAAGAAAGGGCTCCTGACAGAAAGAAAGTGCGGCAATGCTTTGGCGCATAGACCTTTACAGGCGTGCGTGGTCCCTATGTCTGTGTGCGTGTGTTGTGGTGTGGTGTCGTTGCTGAGTGGAGCCACCACCATTTATTCGTTCAAACATTTATTTTCTTCTCGCTCCATCCGCTCCCTTTGACGCTAACCCTGCGGATGATGAATGTGTCAAACGTTGTTTTGTCTGCTTTTTTTTTTTACGACTATTCTTTCCATTCAATATCTTTTTCGTATTTAGTTTCATGGTAAGATTGCATTAGGGGAGGTCTGCGTTGCACAAATCATGGACGTGTGGGTGGCGTGTCGTGCAAGGGAGAGGAATAAAAAGAAGCAACGTCCTGCACCCCTTGTGTTGGGCAAAGTTGTGCCGCTGCATTATTCCCGTGTATGTCGATTCTTTCCTCTGTATCGTCCACTTATCCCTCTTTTTTTTTTCCAGCACAAATGCAGTCGTAAAATAGGACGTGCACGAGAAGACCAGCGTAGCGGGGGTGGGGGTGAAACAAACTTAAGTGGGAATGAAAAGCAACAAGAGAAGAAGGGGCGAGAAAAGGAAGATGTGAGGAGTTTTGTATTACTGTTGCCGTAGAGTGACTGAGTTTTTGTTGTAGCAGCGTAGTAAGAGGTGCTCGATGAAGGTTTGTGCAAATTTATTTGGGTTCGCATCGGTGTTAGAATTCCTGCGAAGGCTTAGAAAATAAATTTCTATTCCTGTAGGATAAACCGATCCAGGGGCACATGGTGTTGAGCCGTGCAGTTCGCTAACTGTTCCTCGTGTTACGTGTCCATTTATTCATTCCCTCTCTTTCCGCGCTTATCCTGGTTTGCCAATACAATATTCCCTCTGTGGGCGGGGCGGGCAGCGATGCATGTTGTAGGTGGTTTGTGATTTAACACAGTGTAACTGCAGCTGCTCGGCGTTGCACCACATTTTTCTTAAAGCGTGTTTGGCGTGGGTCTCGGGGGTAAAATCCACTGTGTAAATTGACCTCGCTTTGCTCTTGAATGGTGTACATGAGCGTTATCGAAGATGTACGCCACTCACATCTCTTTTCTGTGCATGCAAACCGTCGCACAAAGCAGTACGGCAAGGGGCACATCGCTCTCCTTTTCGCTTCTTCCCGTAAGATCCTTTCGTTTTCTTTTTATTTCCGTCAGGCACGTTTAGTTAGCGAAGGAGGACACTGAAAGTGTAGGGAAGGTTGAGTGAGTTCTACTGAATCCCACTTCCCTCCCCTTTCTCACCTTCATTGCAAATGAGCTTGGAACTGTACGCCACGCTTGCTGACCTGGCGCGACTACCACGCGAGGAGCCGCACAGCATTAAGACGTTGATGTGCCGCGTGGAGGACCTGCGACCCCCACGGCACAGGGAGCTTAACTCCGGGCGTGTGTTTGACATCAGTGGGCAGTTGCTGCACTCAGAGTATGTCAGCACCCCGGGGGATCCGTGTGTGCGTGTTTTTTTTTATGACGAGTGGGCCTCTGCCGCTGCCTTTGTAGAAAAGGGTGATATTATTTTCCTGAAGGGATTCACTGTGCATGACACGCCGAGTGTCGCGGGTTGTGACACCGAGTTTCCTTTTTTCGTCACTCCAATCCCACATTTAGCGACGCTGCGGGCTCTGCAAGGGAGCGGATGTGCTGACGGCGACACGATGGAAATCACGGTGATGGCAGATTCACTGGAAACACCGATTATTCGCGTTTTGCCGCCAAAGCTATGGGCGTCATACATTGCAAACGACGTCTGTCAACGGGCGGAGTAGTTCTACACTACCCCTCTTACAAGTCCTAGAAATGATGGTAAGTGCACCCGGGCATCTGTTCGACCTTCTTAATCCTCCTTTTTTAAAGTTCCATTTTAGTCACACGGTGCGCGGTGCATGTGCACATTTTTTTTTGTTGGATTATTTAGTCATGTATGCCTACTAACCCCTCACTCAGCCCGAGTGTATTTCTACCTTATGTAAACGGAGTGGAGGGTACGAACCGCATGTCGCCTCACCTTAGTGAAGCGAGAATAAGGCATTATTTTCCGTTCGCCTTGACTTGCCTATCGCGCTCGCAACTCCTTTCAGCGCGCATCCAACTCTGAGCATTAACACTTGCTCTCTATGCCCTCCCTTTGCATCATTTACGGTTTATGTTCACTATCAAATGCTTTTCTTGGCTTTTCCATTCTCTTCCTCCACAAACGTTGGGTAGGACAGGGCCCCCTTTCATGAATGTCCGTAAAGGTTTGGGTAAAACTCAGTGGGGAAGCGGACGAGGAGGCGATTGGAATATACGCCACTGTGGATGGAACCGTGTTGGATGTTCTTGAGGCATGCAGAGATGTATTTCGTCTGGAGTGTTCGTCGCTTACCGCGCTGCGCATTGTTAATGGCAACATTATACCGTCCTCATCGCCTGTCGTGTCTCTTAGCGGCCTCACATTGGAGATCATTCGTCTGCCCTCATCGCGCCCGCCTGTCAGGCGCAGGGCCTCCTGTCGACCGATCCGTGGTAAGCAGGAAGCACAAAAGACGGCTCTGGGTAAAGAAATTTTGGGTCACACCCCGGCGACGCTGACTCCTTTCAAGTGCAAGATACGCGAGGTCGCTCCTGATGCCGAAAAACGGAGCAAACCCGATGTAAGCGCCCTGCTTCATAAGCTGTGGGATAGTTTGCCGGCAGCAGCTCTCGAGCGGATGGAAAGATATGATGGGCCCTCCACACACACATTACTTACCAAGTGTGCTGCACAGGTGGATTTTAGCAGCGGAACGTGTGAAGGAAGAGGTGCCTGTGACCGCGTGCCCCTCCGTCACGTTGTGCCTGTTATCCCAACACGGCTCCGAGCGCCGGCTGCAAGTGTTGCAGCCTTGGATCCCTGTAATCAGAATTCACCGGAGCTTTATCGTGAGGTGCAAAGTGCCAGCGCCTGGCGATGTGACGAGTCCGTGGTTTTCGGGCCTGAGAACGCTGGGGAGGTCGTAACCTTGTTTCTGAGCCCCGCTGAAGAGTCCTTTGAATGCGGCGGGTGTTAAGAAGAAAAAAGAAGTAACCACAAATGATGGTGCCATCCACCATCAGATGAACACAGGTTTTCTAGTGTGGTGTGGGCAGCATCTACTTAAGGGAGTGCCGTGGAACGAGCTAGTTAACGACAAATTGTGCTCTCTAACGCTTTGCTTATTACTTACTTCTGTCAGCCGATGTTTTTTTTTTAATATATACTTGCCTATGTTCTTATATGCCGTTATTTTTTTTTTACATTGTTACCGTTAACCTTGGCTTGATTCCTATGTTTTATGGGATCTTAACTCCTTTTCCGGACATTCTGACAATGTTAGTGTGCGGAGATTTTTGTGTCTTCTGTAAGGCCGATTCCCCCGTCATAATTTGAGGGTTGTGTGTTGGGGTATACCGAACGTAGCTGTTTCAGTTTCTTAACCTGTCAGAATTCATTTATCTCAAGGCGCTGGGAGCCCTGTGTATATTTATATATTTTTTTTAATAATTGCTTCGCCCCTTGAGCAGCTACTAAATCGCCGTAGGCACTCAGGTCTCTGAGCGCCGAAGTAGGGAAACACAATTTAATGGATACCGGGACAAATGAAGAGTCGCGGGTCCGCACAAATATAATCGAGGCGATGGTGCAAAACTTTCCGCTGCTACTGCACACGCGGGAGGTGAATGTCAAAGTAGCCACTTCTTCAGACAACGCGCTGTCATGTGTGACACGCCTCAACGATTCGCTTACAAAGTTGCAAACGCTGAGTCAGACGATGGGTCGGGTCGGACAGCTGTGGCGCAGGGAGAAGCAGATAGCCTTGCGCGCAGTGGAGCAACATCAAAAACTGCTTGCTTTTTTAGAGATGCCTTCAGTGCTTAAAGATTGCATTCGAAACGAAATGTACCATGAGGCGTTAGTAGTGCTGAACCGTATCATGACGTCTGCGCAGTCTGTTGAAGGTTTGGAGCTCTTCCGCCGCGTCAGAGGCGAGACACTCAACGTGCTTCAGCACTCCCTGGAGGAGCTGGTCCTTCCTCGCCTGGCACAACAGTTAACTGTCGCATCTGCTGTCAAACTAACAGCATTTCTTCGAAGACTCGGCGTAGAGGAACAGCGAATACGGTGGTTATTTCTGCTTAAGCGTGCAGAATATGTCGATGGCTACATGCACGAAGCGGTGGGAACCGGAACACCGTATTTGCGCATATTCCGCTACTTAACGGCGTTCAAGGTTCATGTTAGCGAGGTGGTTCTTCAGTACACAGCCTGTTTCTCTGCTGATGCGGGGGATTCCTCGAGTATCGAATTGATTGGCTGGTGCCACGAGCGGTCCTTCGCGTTCCTGGAGCGGCTCCGTGCATGTCTTGAAAGGATTTCTAATGGTTCGGAGTTGGCATCTGTTATTGAGCAGTGCAGTAACTGTGCAAGCGCTGCCGCGCTGGTGCATATGGATGTGTCAGGCATAATTAATCAAGCACTTTCAAGTCGTGTGAAGTCTCTCTTCGCGGAACAAATCTCCCTCGCCACACAATCCTACTCGGCGTCTATGGCGACGTTCTCGTGGCGGCCACCGAGTGATGCGCAGCAGCAACCATTGCCGAGGGACGACAAGGCCGCAGCGCCCAGAGATGCAACACCTCCGCCGGTAAGCCTTCTGCAGTGGCTCCCACTTGCCTATGCACTGAACGGTATACTTACCGCTTTTAATACAATTCGTAAATGTGTCATACCTGGCATTGAACTGTTTTGTGTCGCAAAGGTGGCGGGGCTGTTGCGAATCATAGCGAAGGACCTCACGAGGGACAGGGGTATCTTAATGGCGGTTGAGGGTGGTGAAAAGCATTCCTATTTGCTTTTCGTAAATGTATTTGTGCATGACTTTTACTTTCATGTCTTATGTTGTGTGCAGGAATTGTTGGGCGATGATGCACGGCGATTGCTGGACAGGGATATGTATCGCACCATGCACGACCTCCGCAACCTCCTCCCGCAAGATGGCACCCCAGCGGAGGAGGGAGGGACGACGCGGGCGTCTCAGAACAACGGTTCCCAAAGCAGCACCGAAGTTTCAACCAATGCAGCGGCAAAGGATGCCGGCGTTGTGTGACAGCATTGTCCGGCTGCACGCGGCCGGATTGAACGGAACAAATGTGGCAGATGGGAAGGAAGGGAATTGAATCTGCTGTGCGAAGGTGTGAGTGTTAACGCTCCTTTTTCCCTCACTCGTTTCTACCTGCTTGTGTGGTACAAGTGCTTTTGAGAGGGTCTGCTGACCCCATGTTTCGGTTGTTTCTTGCTCCGTTACCTTGCAAACATCAAATGCATGTCCAGTCTTCCTTTACAACTGTTTTCTCCTTGGGGGACGCTTCACTTTTTTTTTTTCGTCCTGTCGTGAAGGCGCACCGGGTTGAAAGGGTTCTGGTCTACAGTTTGTTCCCCTCCGTATTGTAGGTATTGGCTTATTGAACGAGCCCAAGGAAGAGGATTGTAGCTCCTTCGCTTTTATTTTATTCTTTCTTTTTTTTCTTTTTCCAACCAGATCGAGATGCAAAAATGTAAAAGCAAGCCCAGTGCCTATGTACACATAGGATCACTTCTCACCATGTCGCACGAGGTGGTGAATCGCGTGGCAATGGAGCGGGAGGAGGAATCGCAGTTTGCATATCACATGGCAAAGTGCGAGTACGACGCGGCCATGAACCGTGTTTCTTCCCGTCTACCTCCCAATCCTCTCATAACGTGCACTATTGACGAGGATGATATAAGTTACTATTGCAGCAGTGCAGGGCAAAGCAGGACTAACACGATACGAGAGTACGATATGATGGAGGTGGACCTTACAGACATTGACGAGGAGCTTCTTAAGCTTGCAGAGAAGAGGCGTGAAAATGACATTGAGGCGAAACGCCTCAGCAGATCAAAACTTGATGCGTACGAGATTCTAATGCGTCGTGAGGATCTTGCTCGGGCAGATATTGATCATGTGGAAACGCAATTCTTTAAGACACTCACTGCACCCTTTCGCAGGCACTCCATGTTTGAGTTGTTGAACTTCTTTCAGAGCGAAACGAGGCATCGCAAGCAGGTTGAAGATGAATGGATGACTGAATCGGTGCCGTTTCTCGAAATGTGCAGGACGGAGCAGACAGACTTCATGGAAGACTTCCTCATTCGCGCCATTAGGAGAAAGAACACGTTCACGACCTCGTCAAGCGCTGATACCGTGCCGTTTGAGAAGAACCCGCTTGACTCCCGTACGTGCGTGCCACTAACGCTCCGGTACAATACAATACAAAAGGAAACGGAGTCGGAGCAGGAGATAGCGTACTACTACCTGATGCTGGGCAGCGCAGCGCAAAGAGATCTTATTGAATCCAATGCCGCCCGTCGAGAAAATGACTCAAAGCGCCTAGATCTCGTCGCTGATGCTCTTCGCCCCGTAAGGCGAGAAGCTGTTAATTTGGCATTCAACGCCGAGTTCCGTTACCTCCAGCACAGTGAGGAGGCGGAGCGTATGAAAGTTGTGGATGAATTTATGGCTGAAAGAGAGGCACTACTCGCCGAAGAGGAGGCAAAGGTGGCGAAGAGAATGCGTGAGCGCGCCAATGAGGAGTGAACTGTCCTGCATGTAACTTTGTTTCTCCTGATTCCACTCGTTTTTCATACAAACGCGCGTCAAGAAACGTGTTGACGATAAGGTGATGCACTCGCAATGGTGGCAGCAACCGCTACCGTATGTATTTTTCATGTTGAGTGTACCCCATGATGGGTATTGGTTGTGACGAAAGGGTTGGTGAATCGACGTGTAGATGCGCTCATGTACATGACGGGGTTGGGCATCGTCCCATTCACGTGCAGCCTTCTATATTTTTTTTACCTTCTGACACTCCTGCAACGTCAAGATGCACTCGATTCCTCGTTAACTGATCAAAATATATGTATTTGTGTGTATGCTTCCGTCTCCCTGTGGTTGTGAGTTTGCGTACGCTTACCGAGAGGGTTGAACCCCCACCTCCTTCTCACCGTTTGTTACTTCAATATGTATATCTGTGGTATGTGGGCACATGATTGGTTTCGATGGTCTCCTCCTCAAGGAATGGCAAAGGGGGAGGGATTTATGCACGCGTATTATTTTCTGCCACGTCAAACAAATCATTTTGCCTTTGCTACTCTTATGGCGGTAGATTTTGTTTTTTCTTCTCTCTCTTTTCGTCGCTGACCACCTCCCATATGGTGCCTTTGTCACGATCACAACAGTCTTTTCTGCTTACACACAGCGCTGCAGACTGGGCATTGTAATCGATGCGCTTATTGACGTATGCGCCCGCAGAGATATTTTTCTTTGTGCCTTCTTTCTCTATGTGGAAATGGCGTCTGGTTATTCCTTATGTTGCGTTTTCTTTATCTACTTAAATCTTACCCTGTAATTCAAATTTTATATTGTTTTTTTCTTCTTTTGGTACGTAAACGGTTAACCGTATATTGAAGGGTTCACTTAGTTCTCCCGTTCAACAACAACAATAACAAAAAGCTGTTGAAAGGGAAATAACCGACGACGGGGAGTGAAGGTGATAGAAAGGAGATAAATTAAGTAGCAAAGAGAGGAAAAGGGTGAGCCGGTACGAAGGGGGATTTTGGACACACGGGAGTGAGCGCAATAGGTCAAAGCGGAGCGATCCTCAATAAGGTGAAAGAGAGGGGCGGAAAACAGCAGCAACAACAACAACCACAAACAGGACGATAGTCGACAGGTCGCATGAACATCGGGGCCAATAATAGTGGAAAGACAGGGGGGCAACAACTAGTGCCTCATGCGGGGAAGACCGAAATTGTGCACCGCAATCCAAACCACGTCGCGCGGGACGTGTTTGACTTGCGTGGAGGTGAAAATCCATTGGTACTGCAATTGTATAGTGACGGCGTATCGAGTGGACCACTGCTCGGGATACCCAATCGCCTCGTGCGAGACATAAAACCTCGTTGCCCCAATACTCGCAAACGGCCGCACGATGACACGGCATCTTCTCAACAGAGCAATGCTACCGTCCGCCAGGAAGGGCCACGAGTCAAACATAATACGCTACAACTTTACCACCCACCAGTGTGTAGTGATGAAGAGCTGAAGGACCGCTTTGCTGCTTCTGTGATGGAGGAGGGAAAGAAAGCTTTGCCTTCAAGGCAGCAGCAATCACGGCCCGGACGACTTAATCCTCTTAAGGAGGCTGCTCAACCGCACTCAATAGTTCAACTCACATCCGGCAAGGAAACCGTTGGTGGTGGCGATGAGGTATCCCATGATGTTACAAATGCGACTCATCCCACACCGCAGCAGGATATGGGTCCCATCCCACGGTTTATTAAGTTAAGATCCAATGCGCCCAATGAGTTCACTTACCTTGTCATGCGTCCCCGCGGAATTCGCAATCCCTACAACCCGTACGATCTGCAGGTTGTGTCACATAAGGATATTGACCCGTCGCATTACTACACTGTCTCCGCCGCTGGCGTAACAAAGTTCTCTGGGCATGAAGCAGAATTCATTGAAATACAAACCTGGGAACGCGACTGCCGTATCTTTAATCAGTTGAGGAAATTGAATGTTTTTTGTGAGTACAAGAAGTGGAAGAGTTTCTTGCTATGGCGTATTTTAGTCCGCAACCACGCCATGACCAATTGCAGAAACTTCCTCACAAAAAATCTATTTCACGTTCATCCTCACCTGTCGCCTGCTTTGCAGGCTGTGCAACGCATTTGCCTCAATTTCGTCAATAGTAGCAGGATCCACCCACCTGCAACGGAAACCCGCACACTGGAGTCTCTGTGTGCGACGTTGGCGGCCCATCTTAACTTCCAACGCAATCGCCTGGACAAAATGATTAAAAGCATCCGTGACCTTGTTGAGCGTGCAGCCAAGGCAGCAATGCTTGCGGCACAAATGGAACGTGAGAGCATGAGCTCCCTCCATACGGAAGATGACAAGAAGAAGAAAAAGCTCATCGGTATGCGGGAGCTGGGAACCCAGCAGAAGCCAACATACATTGAGATGTCTCAGAAGAAAGCAGTGTGTGTTCGTATCACCTCCTTTATCCGCCTTTGCGACTACCTCATTGTGAATTGCCTGACGAAGCTGGCGGCCACAGCAGTGGAGGATGTGGATCGTGACTTCCAGTACCCGAAGCCTGACACGCTCGGTGAAGCAACCTCCCTCCTCGCCAATCGAAACGTATGGAAGGCAAAGCGGGCAGAGGGGCACAAGACCGAGGCGCCAAAGCCCACGGGACCTTTTTGTGGGCCAATTCTCAGTCTCAATGTCCATTACAGAGAGAACAGCCAATCAATTGAAATAACTCCATCAGTTTCCCACATTACAGAATGTGTGGAGGATGTGGTTGAAGATTACATTAAGACATTAAGCGCTGTACCGCGGCTTGTTACGATGGATACATTTAAGGTGTTTACTGAAAACGCGTCGCATGATTCACAGAAAGAAGTCCTTTCCGGCCCAGCTGTGGGTGAAATGATTGTCTCTGAGGACGCATACAAGCAGCACATGATCTCTGTTCGCTACGGAATCACGCGAGCATTCAGTGATGTGGAGGATTATGTGAGAACCCTGTCTTGTTTCAGAGACATGTACGTGGAGAATAGCAGTCTTGACCAGGACAGCATCTTGCGGTGCAATCAAAACTTGGAGTTCTTTCGTGAGCGGTTAGCCCTTTACAAGTCACAGAGCGAAGCCATCCAAGCAAAGATACCCACCTCAAAGGATGTGGCACTGTTCACCGTGTACACGGAGGAACTGCGAGATTTCTTCACTCCGAGTCCTGTTATTTGCCTTGAAACATTTCACCGTCTTCTGCCCATCATTGCGCATCAGCAGAATGAGGCCTTACTGTCGGAGCTGCAGAGCTGCAATTCGTACCTCGCCAACCAGCCCAGAACGGTGGAGCACTATGTAGAGTATCTCGCCTACAATAAGGCATTAGAAGTACGCTTTGACAGCCTGGCGGCATCGTACGACTTTATTCGCGAGTTTTTCACTCTTCTACAGGATGAGAAGGTTGAGATTGAGGAAGATCTTGAGGAAACATACCGAAGTGGAACGCGGCCACAGTATGAGAAACTGCGCACACAAATGCAGATCGTCGAGGATGCAAAGGACGCCCAACAGCGGTACTTCATCCGCAATGTGGACGAACAGCTCGATGAGCTCCGCCGTTCTATTGAGGATGTGTATAATCGCGCTGGTCATCCTATTATTGCAAATGAGAACGCTGATTTGAATGAAGTGATCGACCTCATCACGAAACTTCAGGAGGAAGCTGAAGGAATCGCAGCACGCGAAAAGAAGCTTCGGCAGTACCAGATCGCTATTGGAGCGGAGGAAACAGTTGTTGAGACCATGTCAGACATGTTGAATGATGTGAACATTAAAGCACGGCTCTGGGTGGGAATGCGAGAGTGGGACAACTTTGTTGAGACGTATGGTCAAATTCCCTTTGAGCAGCTCAACGTACAGGAAGTTCAGGAGACGGTGCAGAAATATGTAACCATCGTCAAGCAGGTTTCCTCAAAACTACCGGGTAACGGTGCAATAAATCGGCTCAAGTCAAAGGTGGAAGCTTGGCGCATTTTGTTGCCTATTTTGCAGGCTCTCACAAACCCAAAGATGAAGTCGGAGCACATGGCTAAGGTGTCCAATATTGTCGGGCAGTTGGAAGACGAAAATGGGGTCTCCAAAAATATTGCCGACTGGAAGAACCAATTTACGCTTGGAATGCTGCACTCGAATGGCGTAGTGAAATTCAAAGATGAAATTGTGGCGATTAGTGCGTCAGCAACAGAGGAAGATAAGCTGCAACAGAATATTGACAAAGTGAATGCTCTCTGGAACGGTGGTGGTCCGAAGCCACCGATGGAGTTCCAGTTCCACAATCATAAGGAGCTGAAGGATGTATATGTGTTTATCGGTTCCTCTGTTGACGATGTGTTAGCGTTGCTCGATGACTCCGTCATTGCAATGTCAAGTGTCGGGTCTAGCAGGTGCTGTCAGGGCGTCCTTCGTGCACAGGTGGATCGCTGGGAAAACCGGCTTCGCTACATGCAGGAGACATTAGACAGGTGGGTTGAATTGCAGCGGCACTGGGTCTACCTGGAAAACATCTTTTCTTCCGCAGAGATTCGGTCACAGTGGAAGGATGATGCCAAGCGCTTCGAAAAGGTGGATCGTTTCTTTCGCGATTTGATGAGAAAGGCGCATGATATGCCTACCGCCTACCGTGGGCTTTTGATTAATGCCCCAATGGAGACGACCGAGTACCAAAATGCCAAGACGCTGAAGTATGACCTCGACGGGAACATCAAGGAACTTGAGAAAGTCTTGGCAAGCCTCGAGCGCAAATTGGAAGAAAAGCGCTGTGCTTTCCCACGGTTTTACTTCTTGAGCAATGACGACATGCTCGATATATTTGCGAAGGTCAAGTCGCCAGAGCTGATCATGCCTCACATGCTAAAGATGTTTGACGGCATCAAGACGTTGTCCTTCACGGAAACCAACGACATTACGCACCTTGTCTCGATGGAGGGGGAGCGTGTTGAGCTGATCAACAAAAGCATCAAGGCGAGGGGTCCGGTGGAGGTGTGGATTGACGCATTGGAGCGTGAGATGTTTGTTACCCTTCGTAAACACGCCAGCACGTGCCTAGCGGATTACGAGCAAAGGGGTGATCGCGAAGCTTGGATGTTTCAGCATGCTGTTCAGCTTGTGCTTATCATGGAGCAACTGCTTTGGACGCGTAGTGTAGAGGAGGCTCTCACCAGTGAGGACCCGGTGACCGCTATGGGAAAGTTTAGAGAGGCCAGCTACAAAACACTCGAGGAGTTTGCCGGCCTGACTTCGCTAAAGCTCTCCAAAGTGCAGCGTATTCTCCTCTCCACGCTCATCACCATAGACGTCCACGGTCGTGATCTGGTGGATGAGATGTATGAAACCAATGTGCTGGACATAAAAGACTTTGGCTGGACCAAGCAGCTTCGTGTGTACTGGGAGGAGGACACTGATGGTTACGGAAATTGTTTCATCAGGCAGAACAATTCACGCTTCGTGTACGGGTATGAATATCTGGGTGCACAGGGACGCCTTGTAATTACGCCCCTTACTGACCGTATTTATATGACAGTGACAGGTGCCCTAAAGTTGCAGTTGGGCGCCGCTCCCGCCGGACCGGCAGGAACGGGTAAAACAGAGACTGTTAAAGACCTTGCGAAAAATCTCGCGCGGCAGTGCATTGTGTACAACTGCTCAGATGGTGTGACGTACAAAATGATGGAAAAGTTTTTCTCAGGGCTCATTCAAACCGGCGCTTGGACGTGCCTCGATGAGTTCAACCGTATTAACATAGAGGTTCTGTCTGTGATTGCCTCACAGTTGTTTGAGATCAAACTTGCACTGCAAAACGGACTGGAGACATTCACGTTTCAAGGTACGCCAAATGTGCGTGTGCGGCCGACATATGGTGCCTTTATTACAATGAATCCCGGGTACGCTGGACGTACCGAGCTTCCCGATAACTTAAAGATCCTCTTCCGCCCTGTAGCAGTCATGACACCCGATTTCCGGATGATTGCGGAGGTTATTCTCTATTCAGAAGGCTTCAAGAACGCAAAGGACCTGTCGCTCAAGATCACACAGTTGTACAAGCTTAGCTCAGAGCAGCTGTCTCCCCAGGACCACTACGACTTTGGCATGCGTGCGCTCAAGTCCATCCTTGTTATGGCGGGTGACTTGAAGCGTTCTCAACCGGATGTGGAGGAAGACCTGACCCTTATCGTTGCCTGTAATGATTCGAACGTACCAAAATTTGTTGCAGAGGATATTCCACTGTTTCGTGGCATTATGCAGGATCTCTTTCCTGGAGTCCGCTTTCCTGAACGGCAGTATGATGAGTTGCTGCCTGCCATGCATAGTAGCATTGACCAGAACAAGCTGGTGGCTCTGGATTCATGGGTGAAGAAGGGTATCCAGTTTTACGAGACACTCATTGTGCGTCACGGTGTCATGTTAGTTGGTGTTACGGGAACGGGAAAGACGGAGATTCGCAGGTGCATTTCGGAGGCACTAACTTCTATGGCTGAGGCGGGCTCGTCCAACCCGATGGCGCAGCCAGTGCATCAGTTCGTTATGAATCCAAAGTCTGTGATGATGCATGAATTGTACGGTCTTTTGGATATTAACACTAACGAATGGAAGGACGGTGTTTTGTCAGTGATTGCGAAAAACTGCGTTCGGGAGTCTGAGGACAGCAAAGACCACCGCTGGATCGTTTTTGACGGACCTGTCGACACATTGTGGGTGGAGTCCCTGAACTCAGTTCTCGATGACTCCAAGCTCCTCTGTCTTGATAGTGGGGAGCGTATCAAGCTTCCGGACACGATACACATGTTGTTTGAGGTTGCGGATCTGGCAGTGGCTTCCCCTGCAACGGTATCGCGGTGCGGTATGGTGTATCTGGACGCAACGGACCTTCATTGGAGTGCCGTGGTGCGCCAGTGGTCCGAGTCGAAGCTGGCAGAGGCTGGCGGTGAGCCTCACTGCCGCGAGTTTATATTATCTCTGTTTGATACCTACGTGCAGAAGGGGCTCGATTGGCTCGCTAAGCAGAAGGTTTTGATCAATGCCGGCGCGGTGAATGTGGTGCAGTCCATGTGTGACCTCTTCACTGCTTCAGTGAAGAGCAACAATGTTAAGCTCATGCCGGACCCGCGGTGCGATACGAAACTTCCACATGATTCCAAAGTCTTTAAGGAGCGAAATGAGATCTGCGGCCTGCTGTTTGCCTTTTCATTTGTATGGTCAATAGGAGGAAATGTGGACTTGGCTGCAATGGACATGTTTGATACGCTTGTACGTAATTTGTTAGAATCAGTGGCCCGCTTTCCCAATAGCGGCTCAGTGTATGATTATACGATAGACTACAACACGCGTCTCTTCGTGCCATGGGAGGGGAATGTGGGCGAATTCAAGTATGACCCCAAGATCCCCTTCTTTGACATATTGGTTCCTACAGTAGACACGGTGCGCTACAGCACAATCGCACACACTTTGATTCAGTACGGTAAACCGCTACTCTTCAGCGGCCAAACTGGTGTGGGAAAGAGTGTTATTTTGATGGACTATCTCAGTCGTCACAAGGAAGAGCTAATGTTGTCCGTTGTCTTCTTCCAATTTTCTGCTCAGACGTCATCGGAGCGAACGCAGGAATTGATTGAATCGAAGCTGAAGCAAAACGTAAAAACATCTTAGGTGCGCCTCCCGGAAGGAAGGTGGTTTTGTTTATTGACGACCTCAACATGCCAGCCCTGGAGAAATTCGGTGCCTCACCTCCTATTGAGTTGCTGCGGCAGATGATGGGCAATGGGGGGTTCTATGATCGTAAGGTGGCGGCGTTCTGGAAACACGTGCAGGATGTCACTGTTATAAGTGCGTGTGGGCCACCAGAGGGGGGTCGAAACCCCGTCACGTCCCGCCTCACACGTCTCTTCCATCTGCTGCACATCCCGACCTTAAGTGACGAATCGATGAAGCGTGTCTTCCACTCCATTTTATCCGGGTGCTTCCAGGCAAAGAGCTTTAGTTCAGAGGTGCGAGAATTGGCCAAGCCACTTGTGGCGGCCAGCGTGGATATCTTTAATAAAGTGCGTGACGCGATGAGACCCAAGCCAAACACGCCACATTACACATTCAATATGCGTGACTTAGCTAAAGTGTTTCAGGGCATAACGCAAGTGACAGCTCGTGTATGTAAGTCTCGTGTGTCCATTACGCGGTTGTGGGTCCATGAAATGCTGCGCTGTTTCTACGATCGCTTGGCGACAAAGGAGGATCGACTTTGCTTTACAGAGGACCTCATGATGGAGACCATGACGCGTCTGATTCCCGGACACCATTCGACCGCAGACTACTTTGAGGAGAAAACGCTCATTTGGGGTGACTTCCTGCGCATTGGGGCGACAGAGAGGGTGTACGAGGAGCTGCAGGATATCAGCAAACTACCCACCATTTTTGATGAATATCAGTACGACTACAACACTCTTCTGAGCGGAGGCGGTATTGGAGGTGGGCCGACTGCGGGTGGTGATGAGGATGAGGGTGGCCCGGGGAGCGCGTCAACTCTCAACCTTGTTTTCTTCAAGGACCACTGCGAGCACTTGGCGCGGATCATTCGTATATTACGGCAACCACGCGGCAATGCGCTGTTGGTAGGAGTCGGAGGCTCTGGAAAACGCTCGCTTACTCGCCTTGCTGCATATATTGCGGGGCGACAGACCGTCGAAATCTCAGTTGGTAAAGGTTACTCGATGAATGAGTTCCATGAATTTCTGCTGGAACTCTACACTGCAACCGGTGTGAGCTGCAAACCTACAGTGTTCCTGCTTTCCGATGGTCAAATTGTCCATGAGGGGATGTTGGAGGATATCAACAGCATGCTGAACTCAGGTGAGGTTCCGTCGCTTTTCAATGTTGAGGAGCGCGAGAAGCGTGTCAACGCGTGCCTCGAAGCCGCCCATGAGCGGGGGCTCGTGGACCGAGACGATGTATATAACTTCTTCATTTCACGTGTTCGTGACAATACTCACGTCGTTCTTTGCATGAGCCCTGTTGGAGACAAATTTCGTGCGCGGTGTCGTCAGTTCCCATCGCTTACAAACTGTTGCGCAATTGACTGGTTTGACGAGTGGCCACAGGAAGCGCTTCTCGGTGTTGCCCGGCAGCTCTTTAACCATGCAGAAAGTGGAATCGCAAACGAGATGCTACCCATACTTGCCCCATTGTGTGTAGACATTCATACCGCAGTGATTGAAGTCGCGCATGAGTACTGGGAGGAGTTGAGACGGCGGTATTATATAACTCCCACATCCTACCTGGAATTTATCGAGCTCTACACGGACCTATACTCGCGTCAGCGTACGCTACTAGAGGAACAGCTTTCCCGTGTTATCAACGGAAAGGAAAAGATGAATGAAACTGATGAAACGATTGCCAAGATGAAGGTGGAAATCGAAACGAAGCGCCCGCTGCTGGAAAAGGCCTCAAAGGAAACAGAAGAAGTCGTGGCTGACCTTTCTCAGCGCCAGGCTCGGGCCAGCGAAGTGCAGGTGCAGGTTCGTGCCCAACAGGACAGTGCTGCGGAGCAGCAGAAACACGCCTCGAAAATTGCCAACGAGGCCAACGCCCGTCTTGCCGAAGCGAAGCCAATTATCGACAGGGCCAAGGCAGCGCTTGACACAATTCAGGCGAGTGACCTTAATGAGCTGCGCTCCTTCGCAAATCCTCCTTCTGCCGTTCTCAAGACAGCCCAGGCGTGCATGGTAATGTTTGATCCCAAGGATTTTGGTGGGGCGTGGTCAGGGAACACTGATTGGAAGGGTGCTCGTGAGTTTCTGTCGTACCGCCAGCTGCTCGATATGATTCGAGGATACCCAACAGACAACGTGAAGCCGTCGATTCTGCAGAAAATGCAGAAATATGTAAACGATGAGGAATTTACGGCGGAGATTTGTTCGCAAAAGGGTTCGCAGACTTGTGGGAATCTTTGCTTGTGGGTGCACGCAGTGAATGAATACTCAAAGGTTGTAAAGGAGGTGGCGCCAATGCGTGAGGCAGCAGCAGTCGCTGAAAAGCACTTGTCTGAAACCAATGCGAAACTGCTTTCCGCCCAGGAAATGCTTCGTGGCGTTGAGCAGGAACTTGCACAACTGCAAAGCAATTACGAAAAAACTCTAAAGCGGAAAAATGATCTGGAAGAAGGCCTAAGGATTTGCATTCGGCGACTCGAGAACGCGGAAAGCTTGTCTCACTCACTGAAGAGTGAGGGTGCTCGCTGGGAGGAGAACATAAAAATCCTGAAAGCTCGCTTGAGCGTTCTGCCCCTGCAGACATTTATGGCGAGTGCGTGTGTCGCATATTTCGGTGTTTTCACTCCACGCTTCCGAAAGCGGTTGGTGCGGCTTTGGTTGGAAAGGCTAACCAAGCACGGCTTTGACGTTGCGGACTTCAGCCTACAGGCCATCTTGGGTGATCCGATGGACACATTGACGTGGCAGATCAATGGCCTTCCTACAGATGAGAGTTCCACGGAAAATGCCATCATCGCGATGCTCTCATCAGCACCACGACGATGGCCACTGTTCATTGATCCCCAGGAGCAGGGAGTTAAGTGGCTCATGCAGCAGTACGCAGGCCTTGGTGCTGGAAGTGTCACAACAGCAACCACTGGCGGTGTACTGGGCGTTGGAACGAAGGGTATTGCGAAAGCCGTAGCCTCGGTGAAGGTCATCAAGCTGACCGAGCCATCGTGGATGAGGACATTAGAGACTCAAATTCGCCTTGGTGGTGTTGTTATTTTGGACGATGTGGGTGAAACTCTTGATCCCGCGCTGGACCCGCTGCTGTCCAGACGTATATTCACCTCGGATGGTGGTGTGCCACAGATCCGACTGACGCCAAATTCAGGACCCATTGAATTTCATCCGAATTTTAGGTTCTTTATCTGCACGAAGTTGCCGAACCCTCACTACCTACCAGATATCAGCACCCGTGTGACTTTGCTCAATTTCACCGTCACGCTCGATGGCCTGGAGGACCAGCTGCTCGGGGAAGTGGTTGCTATTGAAAAGCGTGAATTGGAAGAGGAGAAGAACCGCATCATTCAGAGCATCTCACAAGGACAAAAGAAGCTCAAAATTATTGAGGAAACTATTCTTGGGAAGCTGAAATCCACGCAGGGTAACATTCTCGATGACAGTGATCTCATAGCAGAGCTGAAGTCAGCGCAATCCAATTCGAAGGTTCTTAGCGAAAACCAGAAGGAAGCCAATGAGAAGATGACAATTATCACGTCGACGCGTGATCGTTACCGCGACGTGGCGGCTCGTGCATCGGTTTTATTCTTCGTCTTGGCAGACATTTCTCGCATTGACCCGATGTACCAGTACTCCTTACAGTTCTTCGTGAAACTTGTTCAAAATGAGGTTCGTGCAACCGGCAAGGAAGATGACTTCTCCGAGGAAAATACTGAGATGCTTCAAGAGCACCTGGAGAAAATTATTTTGCGGCTAACTCTCTCGACATATGAGCACGTCTCCCGTGGTCTCTTCAACAAAGACAAAATCATCTTCTCACTCCTCATTTGCACCGCTATTGAGCGCCATGGGGGAAAGCTGTTGGATGACGAGTGGCAATATTTGGTCCGTGCCTCCGCGTTGGTGCCAAGCGAGTTACCGCAGCTTCCAGAGAAATTATCGTATCTGAATCGGCAGCAGTGGGAGCTTGCGAATGCCCTATTCCTTCACGTTCATTGTTTCAACAAGCTTGGGGAAGACCTTGTAAACGACTCTCAGATGTGGAAAGATTTTGTTTTCTCCGAGTCTCCCCAGCAGACCACGCTTCCCGGGGAATGGGAGAAGAAATTAACACCCTTCCAGCGCATTCTTTTGATTCGGTGCTTCCGCGAGGAAAAACTCTTCTTTTCGACAATAGACTACGTGGGAAAGACAATGGGTCAGCGCTTTGTAGAACCTCCACCTTTCAACTTGGAGTCAGCACTTGCCGACAGCTCTCCGACAGTACCGATTATATTTATCCTTTCACAGGGAGCAGACCCCATGGGTACGCTTCAAGCGTTTGCACAGAGCCAGGAACAAAAGTTGCAGTACGTCTCGCTGGGCCAAGGCCAGGGCGAAAACGCTAAGAGACTCATCGCAACGTGCAAGAAAGAAGGTGATTGGGCTCTCCTGCAGAACTGCCACCTTTCCAAGACCTTTATGCCGGAGCTGGAACAACAAGTGGCGCAATTGCTTCAGTCCGGCAGCACCGTTCATCCAAATTTCCGCTTATGGCTAACATCCATGCCAACCGACTTCTTTCCTGTGTTTGTGCTCCAGAACAGCATAAAGCTTACCAACGAGCCGCCAACGGGTATCAAGGCGAATATGATTCGGTGCTTCAGCGAAATATCAGAGGAGGAGTTCAACGTTTTTAGTGAGAATGGAGCCATGGGCGAGCTTTCCAAGGATTTTGCCTTCAAGAGGCTGCTGTATGGGCTCTGCTTCTTCCACTCGGTGGTCCTGGAACGGCGGAAGTTTGGTCCGCTCGGTTGGAATGTGCGATATGAGTGGAACGACACCGACTTCCATGTGTCGAAACAGTGGTTACGGCTCTTTTTCGAGGAGCAAGACGTTATTCCATGGGAATCACTTGAATATATTATCGGACAAATCAACTACGGAGGACGTGTGACAGATCCACTTGACCGTGGTACGCTGCAAACGATTCTCAGGCAATATATATGCCCCGGTATAATGCAGTTGGACTTCAAATTTAGCTCCAGTGGTATGTACTACGTCCCTCACACTGTTGAGCTTGAAAGTTTTATGGAGCACATTCAGAAGATGTCCCTTGTGGATGAGCCAGAGGTCTTTGGCATGCACACCAACGCAAATCTCCGCTACCAACTTCAGGTTTCGCAGTATTTACTAAACACCGTCGCTTCCATTCAACCCCGCCTGGTTGGTGGTACTACCAGCAGTGGGGAGTCGGGTGAAGGTGGAGGCGTATTATCGCCCGAGGATGAAGTCAAGAAGAAGTGTGAGGAGTTGGAGTCCGCACTGCCTGATATCCTTACGCGTGAGGAGGCTGGACCCAGGAGTTTTACTACAATGGATAATGGTTTGCCTAATTCCATGTCTACCGTCCTAGCACACGAGTTGGTGAAGTACAATAAGCTTATTGATGCAATGCGTAAGTCGCTGCATGACCTGCAGAAGGCGTTACAGGGTCTAACAGTTCTTTCCGATGACTTGGATGCCATGCACAATTCGTTTCTTTCCGATCAGGTGCCACAGCTTTGGAGTTCTGTGAGTTATGTTTCCCTGAAGCCCCTTGGCGCATGGTACCGCGACTTCCTCGCACGAGTTGAATTCATTCGCACGTGGTTGCGAAAAGGGGAGCCGAGCATCTTCTGGATTGGTGGTTTGTTCAACCCAAGTGCCTTTATGACGGGTGTGTTCCAGGCCTTTTCTCGAGCCGAGGGCATATCAGTGGATAAGTTAGGCTTCCGCTTTGAGGTGATCCCACAAGAAGCCTCCGATGTTCAGGAGGGACCGCAGCGTGGCTGTTATATACACGGGATTTACACAGACTCGTGGAGATGGGATCCAAAGCAACGCATCATGGCGGAATCCCTTCCGGGTGAGCCGTATGCAGCGTTGCCGGTTATTCACTTCCTGCCGGAGCCCTTTCACCAAACTGAGGAGGGATGGCAGCGCGTGCCGCTCTACCGCACCGTGGTACGGGCTGGTGTGATATCGTCACTGGGTGCGAGCTCAAATTATGTGCTCTCGATTGAAGCGCCAACTGATAAGGGGTCTGACTACTGGCACTTGATGGGGGCTGCGTGCGTGTGTGCCCTCGCAGTCTAAAGAAACAAGATAGGCATGCTGATTACATTTTCTCCTTCTCTTGTCGTGTTTATATATCTACATCTCTCTGAATATATATATATATATATATGTAAATATGTATACTATTTTCCTTTCCCTAGCCCCCTTCGCAATAGAGGACGAAGGAGTCGGGTTAAATTTGCCTGCAAGTTACGATCACTATTACAGACGTTTGTGGACCGCTTTTTTTTTTTCCTTCTTCCTTTGAGTGAAATAGAAATAATACTTTGATAAATGCATGTTTGTAATATTATGGGGAGTGTGAGCAGAGCGGCGAGCCCATTTTATTATGACCGCACCTTCCCCGTTTCATTGAAGGGGCGGTATTGGTGCAATTGTGTGTGCATGTGTGTGTGTCGAATTGTTTACTGTTTGTTATTGTTCCTTCGTTGTTCTTTTACTCGTTGTTTATCTTCAAATGATGAGATTCTGCTTGACATTTGGTTAGGAGTCACTTTTGCTGCATCCTTTGTTCCTTCCTCAACACCGTCCGCGCGACCCCTTCTTGCATGCATTCCAGTATTTCTTTTTTTCTTTTCTTTTTTGAATTTGCGGTTGTTGGGATACGCACTGAAGAAGGGGGATGTGTTGAGTATGCGAAAAGAGGGTGAGCCAATAGCCTATCGAAGGGACAAGAGGAAGTGAAAAAATAAAAAATAAAAAAACAAAAGAAGGAAGTTGGGGAAGGACAAGAGACGAGAGGAAATAGTGGAGTATGAATGCCTTTTCTTGCCTTATTGGTGTAAAACTGTAATGTATTTCTTTTTATAGAGAAGTGATTGCACAGAATTTTTATGTACAGCAACAAAATCAACAAACACTCCACTCATTTTTGATGCCATTTGGCTGTTTCCTGACAAGCGGGTTGCCACCCGCATGTATCTAAAATCGGGGAGGCACGGCGTCTCACCCTGCGGCAAGGAAAGAAGAGGAAAAAGAAACAACAGGAGGGGCCTTAGGGCCAAATAGTGCCCGCCCAAATGCAACAGCCGGTGCTGAAACACTAGATTCTGCGCATCAACCACCACACTGCATCACTGCTTCACTTCATCGTGTGTCTTTATAGCGCTTTGTTATTTTGGTGTCTTTCTTATTCTGATTTCCTTCATTTTTTTCCTTTTTCTTTTTTTTTCACTTCTTGACCACAGTCGTCAGCGAGCAAAGTGCAACGATGGTAAAAGCAAACTACATTCGTGCCGGTCGCCTTGTGCGCATTATCCGCGGGCCCCGCCAGGACCGCGTCGGTGTCATCGTTGACATCGTTGACGCCAACCGAGTGCTGGTGGAGAATCCAAGCGATGTGAAGATGTGGCGCCATGTCCAGAGCCTCAAAAACGTGGAACCCCTCAGGCTTTGCGTCCCAATTTCGCGTAACTGCAGCAGCAAGGTGTTGAAGGAGGCGATGGCAACAGCGAAGACACTGGAGAAGTACGCTAACACAAAGTCTGCTATTCGCATCGCCGCCAAGAAGGCTTTTGCAGAGTCCACTGACTTTGAGCGCTACCAGTTGCGCGTTGCAAAGCGTTCACGGGCCTACTGGTCTCGCAAGATCTTCGATGAAAATGACAAGAAGAACCCCGTCTCGTGGCACAAGGTTGCGCTGAAGAAGCTGCAGAAGAACGCAAAGAAGGTGGACAGCACTCCAGCAGCGAAGAAACGCATCGAGAAGGCGCGTGCCGCCCGCAAGGCCAAGCCTGCTGCAGCCAAGGAGAAAAGCAAGAAGTAAGTCGGTCCAGTTGCTCCATTGACGAATTTCTTTTTTTTCTGTTTTTCTTTTCTTTTTATATTAATTTCCTATTTACGTGAAGCGGCTTTCACAGCCGTTTGTTAACGTTAAAAATGGAAAAAAAACTAGTTTCTGTCCACGGTAAAACCTCTGACTTAGTGAGTGTCAACGGCGTTGGCACTCACTAAAAAGGGGGTTTAGTGCCGTTTATTTTTTCCCTGCTTTCACTGTGCAGGTATTACATATGTACACATATTTGTGCCTGATCACCGCCTCCAACGTTGCCTTTTTTTCGTTTTTCTGCTGTTTTTGCATCAAGACGGCATTGCACGGCCCCTCCGTGGCGAAGGAGCCATATTCTTTTGAGAGGGGGGCGGCGGATTGGTTCTCTTCTATAGATTTATAGAATGTGTGATCATCGACTGCAGGATGCGACACGCCCAACGTACGATGAGTTGGTACTGCAGTGGATAGATAACGCGAAGGGGCTCTGCAAGGAAGACCGTCTTCGTGTCCTGCAAACCACGAAAGATAATTTGTCAGCACAAGCCAATGCAAGGGCCGCGGAGACACGTGCGAGGGCACAATCATTGCTAATGGAACTGGAAGCGGATATTGACCCCGCCACTCGTCGTGAACGGGCCGTGGCTGTTTCTACGGGGACTAACGCATCGACAATTAAAGAGTGCTTATCTCAGAGCTGCATGATGGCGGTGCGGTTTGGACATCGCACGGTGCAACGACTCGCCAACATGGAGAACGTAGCCGCAGCACTGGCAGACCACAACAGCAAGGCGAAAGGATACTGGGGCGTCTCCGGCGAACCCAGGACATGTCTAACCCAGTCGAGCGCGGGGGCGGGCGTCTTTGTGTGGACGCGCTTTGCGACGGACTATGAGGGTGAAGTGATCACGTTTTACGACGAACATTTGTTTGATGATTTTGAGCATGTTCGTTGCATCCAACGGACACTGGTCGCTGACAATGTGTTGGCTGAGGAAGATATACGCTCAGTGATGTTCTCAAATGATCCATGAGCTTTAGCCTCTGAGTTACGCACCCATAGCACTAGAAGGAAAAAATATAAAACAAATACAAATTCATGGAAACACATTTACATATCACAACTCTTCATGACGCAGTGAATCTCGATTGTTGCTGTTTTTATGTCTACCATAACGATCACCGAATGGTTAACCGGAACTTTATCCTTTCTTTCTTTCTTTCCTTTTTACTTACTTAATATTCATTTTTGTTTTCTTTCCTCAACACTTTTAACTGTGAAAGAAAGACCATGTGCATCTACAGGTGGTTAATGATGCGCATGTGTTGTTTACACACCTCCCGCACTAATTCTTATATAGCGGTATTCATTGCCGTGCCTTTTGCATTGCTGTTTTCTTTTTTTTTCCAGTAGCCGATTATATTTCCTCTAAGTTTGTATGTGCGCAGTGCCACACCCAAACAATAACTCAAAATAAAAGAAACTCTTTACGTGGTCCACCTACGTAGTCTCAGACGCCCTGCTTCCCCCCCTTTCTGGCTGAGTCTAGCGAAGAGAATACACAAAACAATACTCAAGTAAAGGCTAAAGAGGAATAATGTCAAAAGCGACGAAGCGAGTGGTCGTCACGGGTGCAGCAGGTCAGATTGGTTACTCGCTGTTACCTCTCATTGCAAGTGGCCGTATGCTTGGTCCCGAGCAGAGTGTGCAGCTGCAGCTGCTGGATATTGAGCCAGCGCTAAAGGCACTTGAGGGGATCCGGGCTGAGCTGATGGATTGTGCCTTTCCCCTGTTGAGCGGTGTTGTCATAACACATGAGCCAAAAGTTGCCTTCGATAAAGCTGACGTTGCTATTCTTTGCGGCGCATTCCCTCGGAAGCCCGGTATGGAGAGGAGGACCTGCTGCAAACAAACGCCAAGATCTTTGCGGAACAGGGCCGCGTTCTGGGAGAAGTTGCCTCGCCCAACTGCCGCGTCTGCGTTGTGGGAAATCCTGCTAACACCAACGCTCTTGTGCTGCTGCGAGAGTCCAAAGGAAAGCTGAACCCCCGCTACGTGACAGCCCTTACTCGTCTTGACCATAACCGGGCAACGGCACAAGTAGCGGAGCGCTCTAAAGCCTGCGTTGAGAATGTTAAGAACTGCATCATTTGGGGTAACCACAGCGGTACGCAGGTGCCGGATGTGAACAGCGCCTTAGTGGGCGGAAGCCCTGCGCGAGCAGCCGTGAAGGATGATGCTTTTCTTGACGGCGAATTCATCACGCTCGTTCAGCAACGCGGCGCGGAAATCATGAAACTGCGTGGACTTTCCTCCGCGCTATCGGCAGCGAAGGCAATCGTTGACCATGTGCACGACTGGATGCTGGGCACACCAGCAGGCACGCATGTTTCTATGGCAGTTTATTCCGACGGAAACCCATACAACGTGCCGGGAGGTCTCATTTTTTCCTTCCCTGTCACGTGTGCCGATGGTGAATGGAAAATCGTTGAGGGTTTGAGCATTACATCAGCCATTGCAGAGCGCTTAAAGGTGACAATCGCTGAGCTCGAAGAGGAGCGCGAGCAGGCACTCGGGGCTTAGGCATCATGCTCCTTAAAGCACGTACTGAGTCCAGTGGAAAAGAAGAGAAAAAAATGAAATAATTTATTTCTTTTAAAAGGGTGTGAGTGAGGAGCAACATAAAATAAGGAAAAAAACATATACACGTCGGGATGGAGGTATTCTTGACTACTGAGAAGAGTGAGGGAAATCTAGGGTGAGTCTGCTGAGTATAACTCGATAAGAAATATGCACTACCCACACATTTTTTTTTCTCCCATGTGTTCATCGGGAGGGGGAAGGGGGAGAAGTTGTTATTTTGCTGATATTACGTGAGGGTCACTTTTATTTTTATCTTGCTCGGACAACATGAAAGTGTATGTCGCGAAATTTTCAATGACAACCATGGCAGGGCCAAGTAAGGGGAACCGTTTTGTGAGCCTGGTAAGACAAACATAAATATAACCTTGCTGAGCGTTAACTTCTGCGTGTGACTCACTGTTGAGTCAATTCGCTGTGTTACACAATCCAAATATTAGTCTCCCGGCCTTTACTCGCCGTCTTTAATTAAGAAGGTGTGGGAAGCTGGGCGGAAGTCGCGCGTTTGGGTTAGGGTGTAACGAAACAGGCGGCAACAACTAGTTACCGCAGAAGTGCTTAAGAGAGAGAGAGCAACGCAAAAAAAAAATAAGTGATGTCTTTATCACTGGAGGATGGCGCTGTCATTCAGAGGCAGCAACGCAATCGTGCAGTTGCAGCCGCAACGCTCGCTGATGCAACATTGACTAGGACTGGTCTTTTTTCTACAAAAGCTGGTCCTAAAGCTTTCGTTCCCTCTCAGACCAGTCCTTTAAGACGGTACGAAACCTTCGAAGAACTTCTTCAGTCGCGATTGAGACCGGATCCAAATGCTGAGGCGCGTGAAGCCCTACATGCCCTTCAATCCGTGCCTGTACTGCGAGACGAGCTTGCGATCATGGATGATGATACGCTGAAGACCATCTGCACATTTCTTGGTGCCACTTCAAGGGACTTGGCCCGTCTTGGCTCAGTGTGCCGACGCCTACATAGGATCGTCATTGGATTCACTCCGCAGGCAGTGCTCCTTGCGCCCAATATGGTGTCACTCGCAGGCCTTGCCAGTGACGCCGTATTAGACTCGTTGTGCTCTTTCTTCTCCTCATACAAGCGCGGGCAGTACGTGCGTGAACTTAGACTCATGGCGGCAAAGCATGCCTCCACATATCCCATCAATGAGAGTTTGCCACTCTGCAGTTCACATGCCTTTCCCGCACTGGTCAAGAATTTACCCCTGTTGACTTACCTTGATCTGCGTGGTGTTTGCTGGAAAAGCCATGACACACCGGCTCTGGAGAAGTTCTTTTTCAGCGATCTGCAAATTGCCGCACCGCACTTGCAAACGCTAAAAGTTGGTGTTTCACTACTCGTACACTGGTCTGCAGGTTGGTGGCAGCGACTGCCGGCACTCACTCATTTAGTTGTGGGCTCTCGCAGGGACTACCAGTCAGCGGTGCTTCCCGTCGATGTATTTGAGATGCTCCGATCGCCGCAGCGGCAATGGTGGGTTAAGTTTTGGTTTGCAATGGACGAAGAGGCGCTTAGAATGTTCTTCCATGAAGGCCAACCGCTGATCGGAGTCCGGGAGCTTGCGCTCAACGTCGGAGATAAAGACTTGACCGCCATCCTTCTCGGTCCACCCGAGAGGTCACAGCGGGAGGAAAGCCGCATGCGGAGATCTGTGAGAAGCACGAAGATGACCTCACCACGGCGTGTTCTTGCGCAGAGCAGCGGCGATCCAGACGCGTGCGTAGGCTTTCCCAACATGACTGCGTTCACATTAGCAAACGTCCACCACACCCCGCAGATGATGTCGAAGTTGCTTGTGTGGGTCGTACAACGTGCACCTCAACTAATGCACTTCAACATAGTTAACACGGCACGGGTTCCACCAGTCCCGACTCGACCTAAAAGGCAAATGATGGGAGAAAATGCGTGAGTGGGGTGATATTACGGCACGGAACATGCGGCATCAATGTATTACTATACGGGGCCGCCGGCTTTAGTTGCGCTGATGCGTGTGTGTTTTCGCTTCAGAAAGTGAATTTCTTTTTTTTTTCAAAAGGATATATCAACGGTCTTCGCTGGGTGCTGACCCTGAGTCCCTCATTAAGTTGCTTTCGTTGTATCGAGTTGCTGTGTAGAGGGCCTATGGTGACGTTTAGAGTCGCGGGGAGTTGTTATGTATTTGCCGTGAGTGTGCACGCACGTGTACCGTACCGCAGAGTTCTGTCACACACATCTGTGTATATACTTTTATCAATGCAGCGGACAGGATTTCGTCACCAACATTGCTCCTAAACACGTAGGCTTGCTTCTTTTTTTCTCCTTCATACTTGCGTTTTCTTTATTTGTCCATTACTTAGTGTTAATTAGTTGGAAAGTGCTCTTGTGTTAAGATCCGTGTTTGGTGTAGGTCGTTAGATTTGGTTCAAGACCCTGATTGTTGGAGTTTTGCGTTTTTAAGGACTCTTTTTTTGGAAGGAAAGGAAAAAAAGAGGAAGAAACAAAATCAATGGGGAGCATGTTGCTTGAAGCCATCGAATGCTGTGAGTGTTCTTTGCCTGTGGGCGACGAAGAAGAGATGCGTACGGTGCTTATTGTTCCTTGCCAACACGTGATTCACCGCGGTTGCAGCGACTACATACGCAAGTGGAGGAAAATCCAGCAGATCCTTAGAAAGTCGGGTACTGGTGGTTTTCCCCCGCACCATGGAGACGGAAGCGAGAGCACTGAAGCTGGCCGCTTGGCCTCCTGTCCGTCGTGTTCCATGCCTGCTACTCGTCTCATTCCGCTTTACCCCAGCAGAAGTAGCAGCAGCGGCTCAGAACGCCGGTCTCTTAAACGTGCGAGCGGTGACGCTGGGCAATGTGACCCCCGGGAGGACATGGCAAGCACAGGAGCTGACAACACTACAGCTGACAAGAGGAACCAGGTAGCACTGTTCAAGAAGGTGAATCAGCTGCAAAAGCTTTGTATTAGACACGGTAGATCGCTTTGTACCCAACAACAGAACTTAGTACAGCTAAACATTACTTGCGCAACATTATCCGAGCGACAAAGTGCAGCTGAGCGCCAACTCGATCATTTTTCCAGTATAATCCCCAACATGTTGGATTCCAAAGAAACACCGCGGTTGGTGGGTGATGAGCTTCCCGCTGATGATATGACAGCTACCGAATTGGAGCTGTACATTGCACACTCGTCGGCAGCGGTAAGAAACTTGGAGCGGGATATCAGCGAGCAGAACAGCATCCTTGGAAGGAAAAAGAGAAAATTGGCTGACCTTCAGGAAAAATACCAAGCTGCTGTATCACGTTCCAGGAAGCGGTGTCGGACCAGCGAGGGCAGTAAGTGTGAGGAGCGGGAGCGCACAAGGGACAGCGGGCTATCGGCCCTACTTAGCTCCAGCGATGCAGAGGGCGACTTGAGACCCTCCAAACTCCGAGAGAATCGTCCATCTTTTGTTTTGGTTGACTCCCACGAAAATAGCACCGCTAATGACCAGCAGCCGTTTATCATTTCGTCAGGTGAAAGCTCAGACGTTGAAGAGGTGGCGCGTAATGGATCGGGTGGTGGGGAACGGGAGGTTGTAATAATTGAGGACTCCCCTGCGCGGTCCCTGGTGAGCGGCGGGAGCACGCCCAGAAGAATATCTGCTAGGGGCAGCGAGCAAAGGGGGCAAAGTGAAAATTTTAGAGGTGCGTCGGGTGGTGTTCCCGGAGAACTTGGCAGCGAGGAGGATGTAACGTGGTTTTCGCGGGCGCAGCGGGTCCGATCAACAATACAAAACGTGCTGATACCAAATGTAGCGCGGATTTTACCGCGTCGAGTTGATAGATTGTTCCAGTCGTCTTTAGGCGGTTTCTAATCTGCCCGAAGAGAAGGGTGGTGGCACTGGTGCTGAGGATCGCATGTTTTTTTTTCTCCCTTTACATATCACTATGAGGGGTATGCATCTTGCCATTATGTACTCTTGTATTTTTATTCTTAGTGCAATCATCACTTAATAAATGGGAAAACAGTACAATCACTTAAAGAGACTGTTGCTTATAATATGCGCGTGATTTTTTTTTCTTCTTTGATTTTGTTGTTGCTTTTGTTGTTCAAACATTGATATTGGCGACAGATGAAGCCGATGGCCGGTGTGGTGAGAGGTACCAACGCCACTTGACAAATGAAGGAAATGAATATATATATATATATATATGCATTAACGTGAAGATTTAAACGCCTTGAGGCCCCTACCTCATTTTTGCAGGTGCTCTCCGCGCTGGTTTAACTTTAGATATTGTGCAGTGAAGTAGCCTGTGCGTTTAGCGTTAATATTCTTGTGCTCTCTTCAATACCATTGCTTTAGTTTTATCGAATATTAGTGGATGATTCCGTTTGTCCTGCCCTCACTGAAGCCTCCTCCAACCGGCAGGACGTGGAACTCGCGCATTCGGCTCCCACCACAAAACCCGTCGTTTCTGGACACGGTGCCAAAACTAGTGTTTCCAACTGTTGAAGCGAGCCGATGCGCGGAGGATGTTAAGAAGCTGGAAGCACTGCGAGCGGAGCAACGTTTATCGGAGGCTATAGAGTCGATCGAGCGCCAGCAACGGAAACTGAGGGCAACAATTGGGAGGTGCGAATATGAGTGGCGTTACCATTTGCTGTGGCAACACCAGGAGGAAAAGGCGATGCTTGAATGCTGCCTTGAGGCGGCGTCGGTTTCCGCCGCAGCGAGGCAAAGGGCGCGCTACTCGCAGAAGGTGCGGGATTTTGAGGCGCGCGGGCACGTCCAGCACGTTGAGGCGGTTATGCGAGAGAACATTCAAGTGGCAGAGAAAGACGCAAGGGACTATATCATATCGCTCGAAAACGTGGTGTCGTTCAAAGGCTTGCAACGCACTGCCACAGGGGAGGCAGAGTCGGTGGAGTCGTTTCTGGATTCTCTGAAGGGTGTGCAAGAGATTGAGCGACGTATTGCACAGGACTCGTTCCGACCACCAAGCATTTTTCAGCCGGTGACACAACTAACGATAAGCCGTGGTTGTGCTCTGAACGGTTCTTCCCGTACGCCGACTTTGTTCTACGATAGTGCCCCGTGCAAAGAGGAACACGTAGAGCGGGTCACCACCATGATTGGAGAGCAGCTTGACCGCCTTATCATATACTGGGAACATGACGTTGTTACTTCGGTGTCCATGAGAGAGTCCGCCCTGCGCGAGAAACTGTACCAGTTGTTTAGGTGGGGAAGCTGCCAGCTACGGCTGCGAGCCTTACTTACAATACAACGCTGGTGGAGAATGCTACAAGCAGCTCCGTGGACGGAACGTTGTAAGAAGGCCCTTCGGCTGTGTCTCAGGGAGAGGCGGTGGCGAATGACTTCGGCTGATTATCACAATGTATTGTCACGCATGCGCAAAAATCAGGTCCCCCACGGCAATGTAGTCTCTAAAAATGAGGTGAATGCACTAATGGCTGCACTATTGCGCGCAGCAGAGATATCGCACCAATGGACATACGAGTACTTTGTGTATACACTTATGAATTATGCTAGGCAGATGTATGAGTTGGCTCAGCATGACCTGGGAGTGGGTTCCTCATCGCCGGGTACCAGTTCTGACTTGGAAGGGAACAACGGAGAGCTCACAATGTGGTCCCAAACACCGATGCTGATGCCGAACCGCATGTTTCTCCGGCTGCGAACGATGCAGCTTTACCCCCAGTGGCGTGCCACGCGTTGGGTAGACGGGTCAGTGACACTCATACGACTTCAAGAGGGCCTGGGCATAGAGGAATCGCATGGTCGTCGTGACGTCGAGATGCGAAAAGCCTACGAAATGGATACGCTGAGACTCTTCTGGCGAGTACTCCAAGAGGGTGAGTGGCCGTGGCGGTCGCTGTGCACAAATCTGCTTTTCATAGCACACGAAGAAACCATTGCGCGTGAACTAGTTTCAGAGAGTGAGCGCAACACCAGGGCAACACTAACCGTGGCGGAAGCTTTAGGAGCATCCCTGTTTCATTCTCTTGAAACGGAAAGACTTTATGCTACTCAGGAGGAGGCCCAACGACGGAAGAGTATTGAGGAGGAGCAAATTGCTGCAATTGATAAAGTGAAGGAAAGTGAATGGCGGTGGGAGAATCTTTTTAGGTACCGCAGGCGTCTGGCTATGACTTGTACGAATCTGCAGGAGTGGAAGCGTGCGTATAAGCGTGGTCTCGGGGTTAAGTATGATTCTTTGGATTCTGTGGCGCGTGTTATCACACGGTTCTTCCGACGTATTTTACTGCGCCGGAAATTGGCTGCCATCCGCTCTAAAGACTTCATGAGGGAAAAACACGCTAGGCAAAGCGGTCTTGCTATGGCATCCCTACTCAGCAAATTACTTGAGGATGAACAGGCATCAGTGGCACGTCACATTGTGCAGTACGGCGCAACTGCTGTCGCGGCCGCCGGTGCAGGCAGTTGTTTACATGATTCATCTGCAGTGGCTCTTGACGATAATTCTCACAACGTCAGTTCAGCAGAAAATGGGTCGTATGCTAACATGTCAGCTGCGGCATTTAGCGAATGGTTTGATGAAAAGGCAAAGGAACCGATGGAGCGCAACTATAAGGAAATTGTCGCCCGCTTTATTGCGGACAACAAGGCCCTTTACAAGGGTATGCATTATCTTTTTGGTATTGTGCGAAGCGTCCGCGAGGGCATTGAGGAAAAGGAAAAAAGTGCACGTATTGCATTGTGCAGAAGCCCTGTGTTTTTAAAATATATGTGCATGAGCTAGGCATAGCCGAAGAAAATGCGCGCATGACGCTTATAAAGGAGGTTGAGTCCGGATATCTTAAAATCTGCGAGTACATGCAATTACTCGGTGCACTGAGGTGGTGCACCACTCCCGCTGAAATGCCCAAAGCCCCGGAGCCTTCATCCTCCGAGAAGAGGAAAAAGAAGTCGGAGATGATCAGAGCGCTCTTGCCCCTTCCAGCTTATATGACAGACGCCAAGCGGCTCCTGTGTCGTGAAGAAGTGAGGCGCACTCGCATTGCTGTAGAAGAGGTGAGGGCGTACAGGATGTGCCTGCAAGCGATGCACGCTCATGTCTGCGGTGTAATATCAGCGGAGGAGAAAAGTGAACGGCTATCGCTCTGCGTGGCGGTGGATGGTTGCTGTCCGAGGACCCCTCCTGTCGCTCAGATCGCAGCGCTGGCGATAGCGGAGGAGATGGCACGACACCCGATTGAGGAGGAGAGCAGTGACTTCCACTCCGTAGCGCTGCGGTGTGCGTCCGAATACGCCTTCACAACGCTGTGGAAAAAGTTCATGCGCGGTTTTCAGAAGTTTTACCTGGAGGCGCAGTATTTTGACCGCCACCTGACAGTTCTCCTTCTCCACCGTGTCACCCTACTTGGCAGTAAACCGCTCGAACTGCAGGCTATGGAAACGTGCGCTCGGGCGAGGTTGGAGTTTTTTGAAGAACTGGAGCGAAGTATGATGAGGGAGAAGTATTGCGATAGTTAGAGGAATTGTTCTGGTTACCCTTTTCTCATCGGTTGTCGTTTTTTCTCTTTTTGTTACTACATGCTTTCCTCATCCGACTCCACGCAACTACGCTGCACATGTAAATGTTGAACTGTAACTGCCGTTTACTTGTTTTGTTGCCAATGCAACCCGTACACCATGACGATCGAAAGCTACAAAGCAGCAGAGCGCACGACCAAACATTAAGACGCTCTTGCAACTACGGACGGGTGGCCCCTTAAAGGGAGAAGGAAAGAAATAAAATTGTGTTATCAACAGCACAAAAAGGTGTTAAGGAAGGAATTACAGTTTGAAAATGGTGAAGTAAGAAGTAGAAAAAATCTTACAGAGACATTCAAGCACATCTGTGTATAATAGGGTTCGAGCGCATATTTCCATGTAATTGTCTGTTTGTTTTATCTTTTCCTTTTCTTCTTTGATCTTCCTTACTTCACACGGTGGGTGGGTTTGTCTTGGGCACGAAGTACAGCGACACACCGTCCGATGCGGCTCTATCATGAGTAATATATTTTTTTTTGTTTTTCTTCTTTTCCTTTGAAATTTATTTATCTCGTCCAAGCACAATGGTGACCTTGGCAGTAGATGCGTATGCGCCATTTCACAGCGGTACATATGTATGCACCACCGCTTTTTAATTCTGAAGAGCTCTCAAGTACACATGAAAGGGCCTTGTCTTCCTCTTCCCTCGTTCCATGCCCACAGCGTGTTACTGGGTAGCAAAGGATCCTGCAACACGATAAAGAAAGAAAATAAAATAAAACAATAATAATATGAATATATTAAGACATTTGTATCCCCTACTTTCCTGCTTCCTCCTGCGGTACGACTCCACATAGAAAACGAGCTAGAGCTACAACAACACAACCTTATAACACCTACCACTGTGAATAATGACCTACGAGGGTGCCATTGGTATTGACCTAGGTACAACATACTCTTGCGTGGGCGTGTGGCAAAATGAACGTGTGGAAATCATCGCGAATGACCAGGGTAACCGGACAACACCGTCGTACGTTGCCTTTGTTGATGGCGCGGTACTTGTTGGTGATGCAGCGAAAAACCATGTTGCCCGTGGTTCAGCCAACGTTATTTTTGATGCGAAGCGATTAATTGGTCATAAATTTGAAGACCCCGTCGTGCAGTCGGACATGAAGCACTGGCCCTTCAAGGTGCAAAAGAGCGATAAAGGTGGGGTTCGTATCGAAATAGAGCACACTGAAGGGAAGATGTTGCTAGAACCTGAGCAGGTATCAGCTTGTGTTCTTGCATATCTTAAGCGCTGCGCGGAGTCGTATTTGGGAAAGCAAGTGACGAAGGCGGTGGTGACGGTACCCGCGTACTTCAACGACTCGCAGCGCCAGGCAACGAAGGACGCTGGCACGATCGCTGGATTGGAAGTGCTGCGCATCATCAATGAGCCAACCGCCGCCGCCATTGCATATGGCTTGGACAAGGCGGATGAGGGCAAGGAGCGCAACGTGCTGGTTTTTGATTTTGGTGGTGGTACCTTTGACGTGTCAGTGATTTCTGTTAGCGGCGGTGTCTTCGAGGTGAAAGCAACGAACGGTGACACACACCTTGGCGGTGAGGACGTAGACACTGCCTTGATGGATTATGCCCTCGCAGATATGAAGAGTCGTTATGGCTTAGAGAAGTCCTCTCTTTCGCAGAAACTTCTGTCTAAACTTCGTTTGCGGTGCGAGCAGGTCAAGCGAGTGCTTTCCCACTCAACAATGGGAGAGATAGCACTGGAAGGTGTGCTTGCTGACGGTGAGGATTACGTGCTGAAGGTGACGAGAGCCAAGCTCGAGGAATTGTGCTCGAATATTTTTGCTCGGTGCATGGGTGTGGTGAAGAAGGCATTGAAGGATGCCAACATGAAGGTAGAAAATATCGAAGATGTTGTTCTCGTAGGGGGTAGCTCTCGTATTCCTGCGGTACAGGCACAACTGAAGGATCTTTTCAAGGGGAAGAGGCTGTGTTGTAGTGTGCATGCTGATGAAGCTGTTGCGTACGGTGCCGCGGTACAAGCCAAAATTCTTGCAGGGAACAACGAAGGTAGCTCCAAAACGGATGACATTGTGTTACTTGACGTAGTGCCTCTCTCCATTGGGGTCGATGTGGATGAGGGCAAATTTGACGTGATCATTCGCCGCAACACTACGATTCCTTACCTTGCCACGAAGGAATACAGTACTGTGTACAACAAGCAGAAAGAGGTCGAAATCCAGGTGTACGAGGGCGAGCGGCCACTCACTCGTCACAACCACAAGTTGGGTTCCTTCACGCTCGACGGCATCACCCCGGCGAAGCGCGGTGAGCCCACGATCACTGTCACGTTCAGTGTTGATGCCGATGGGATCCTCACCGTGACAGCAGCGGAGGAGCTTGCAAACGTCAAGAAGACCCTTGTTGTTGAAAATTCAGATCGGCTTACCGATGCGGAAGTTCAGAAGATGATCGAAACCGCTCAGAAGTTTGCATCGAGCGACGCCACGGCGGTGGCCAAAGTGGAAATCACCGAAAGGTTAACAGGTTTATTCAATCGCCTTGACGCCGCACTCGCGCTGGTGTCGCAACCCTACTCAGACAAACTTCAACAGGGGGTCGCCTTCCTTCAACGTGGCAAAGAGTGGCTTGAAAAGTCCATCCATACTTACACAGACATAGAAGCGTTGGAAGCAAAGGCAGCTAAGATTGAGGGTCTTGCTGTGAAGGCGTTGAAAGTAGCCCGACGTGAGGCACGCCGTAGAGGTGGAAAGAAGGGCGCTAATGACAGCGCGGGATCGGACGACAGTAATGGCGAAGGGAGCGAAAGCGATGAAGAAGATGACGATGAGACGGATGTTGACGAGGAGGAAAGCGAAGAGGAAAGCGAGGAGGGAGATAGTGAGGAGGACGGAGGGAAGCGCAGGCGACGAAAAGGAGATAAGCAGTCGGGCGCCGAGCACCACTCGCCTGGAAGAAAGCGCCGTCGCAATGAGAACGGGATGCAGAGCATAGAAAGGGATTCAGATGAGGACAGGCTACTAGCGTCCTAATATCAAATGATAATAAGTATCGTCCATCACGCTTACTTTTTTTTTAAGAATGTGAGGAAAAATGGAGAGGTAAGGTAAGACATTGTCTTTTTCTTTAAAAAAAAAAAAAACAGAAACAGAAACAAAAACAAGAACACATCCACAAACCCCCGTATTCATATACTATTTACTACTTTGTTACTAAAACCTCCAAGAGGTGAGGAGTTCGGAATGCCCCTTGGGAAACATGATACCGTATGTGAGTCATGCAAACGCACGTGTGAAGCAAGAAATGTAATGTAATTGAACGGTTGTATTCTCGTGTTCTGCTCTGCTTCACCACTTTCCTTTTGCTTTAAAAATTATTTACTCTTGACTCGTGTTTGTGTGTTCACATGAGTGTTGGAGCTTTAGTTGCTCGTGGTGGAAATGGTGTTGAAAGGAGCACGGGAGGAAGCGCTCCGCGGTGATCCTGAGAAAAACAATAAGTCGAAAAAAAAGCTAAAGGGCTCCAAAAAGGCCTCCGCCAACGACTCTTCACTTTTATCGAAGGAGGAGCAGCACCAGCAAAGAACAAGAAATGAAGTCCTGCGGACGGCACTCGCCAGCGCCTTCTCTACAAAACCATCAAGCGACGGTAATGCCGGCCCACCTGACGTGTACGGGAAAGGAAGCCCGACGGATAGGCTGCAATTTGGTTACGCGCCTTCGGTGACAGCAGAAGCTGTCGCGTATCATAGCACGATACCTACGGAAGTGTGGCTTGCTGCACGACGAAAAAATTACCGCACGGCTATCATTAAGCAAAAGAAACTCCCCAGGACGAACTGTGAACCCATAACGTCCATTATCAAACTGAGGCAGCACTGGCGTAACATGGATTTATTCGAAAAAGAAGTTCATTGTGTTTATGGCGCTGCGCGGGCGGGGGCGGATGATATTCTGGAAAATTTTGCTGCACGGCAGCGCACCACCTGAGATCCCCCCTTCGCTTAAATCGATCGGCTTACCGTTTATTGTAGCCCGTGGCGCGCGAGGGGGTCCCGGGCCCCAGCTGTACCTCTAACGCTGTAAAAAAAACAAAGGAAGAACGTGCAAGAGGACGGATAGTCGAACTTTGGGGCATATGCGGTCGTCCCTTTGTGTGCTTAGCGTTTAAATCGGCTTAAATTTTCACATCGATCACCGCCATCTGTTGTCGAACTGTCACTGCGTTTATGTGCTTTGTTACACAAAGCTTTTTCTTAATAATTCCGTCTCTATTTACTTCTGCATTTTGTATTGCCTCTATCCTCAGTGAGAGAAAAGGTTTTCGCAGCGTCGGCCGGCGCCATATTCGTTAGGGGAGTTAAGTGATGGAAACCGATGAGCCGCTAACAAGTGAGTCGCCAGACCAACGCAAGATCGGCATGAACTTTCCTCCAGTGAAGGACCGCGAGGAGATCATCAAGGCCCAACAAGGGGCAGTGACACAGGAGCAAATACGCGAAAGCATGCAGGATGATACGCCGCCGCTGGTGCGCAGTGTATTGGAGCTTGCGCATCTGATGGTGAGTGGCCACAGCCAAAAGCTCCGCGCCGCGCCGGGGTACCAAGGCGGGCTTTTCTATGGTGGCAGGCCCTTTTGCTTTGCCAGCGGGTACCGCGACGGTACGCGGCCCCGGGACATGGATGAGAAGGGCAATCATATGAAGCTGAAGGATCCTCTCAACTACGGCGTCCTCTCTTTGCCCATCACAGTGGGGTATCTGTGTGAGCTTCATGGGAAAGGTGTTTTTGATTTTAACAGGCCGCTCCAAGAGTACCTGCCTGAGCTTGAGCACAAGTTGGGGCCTAGTGTGACGGCGCGCAGTATTTTAAGCTTCCAGACGGTACTGAACGAAAAGCAAATTATGAAGGATGCGGGTATCGACAAGATACGGCCCCACCTAGCGAAAAATATATGTGCCGCAACACAGCGATGCGTGTACACGCCGATTAGTCGTTTCTTCGCTGGGGGATCCTCCACAGCGCTTAGTGGACAGCAGCAGCGCGACAATTTTGTACAATATTTACGTTCTTCATCTCGCCCCATGCTCAAGAAGATTAGTCTCAAACAGGCTTATCGGCATGGTGTGTCACACTTTTCTATAGCCCTTCTCATGTCGGCAGTCGAGCGGAAGTTGGGCTCCGGCGGTTTTGAGGCTTCCATCAGGAAATTGGTCTTTGAACCGGCACAGAGTCACGGCGCAGGTTATGGACCTCCGAAGCTGTGGCGTGACCCTAATGAACTGTTTTATCAACCGAGCGGGCTTGCCCTCCAGCACCAGGGCTTCCTAAAACCGCTTAAGGAGGGATCGCTAGACAACTGTGGACCGCCACTTTTGAATGCTTCGCTGAACTTGCACGCTCCCGTTGAGGATTACGGGAAATTGCTGCTTCTTTCGCTGGACGCCATAAGGCACGCCCGCAAGGTGCTGGGTGAAGCCGTACCACCCTCGACAGCGGTACAGTCGGCCCCACATTATGACTTTGGTGTTGAATGGTTGGATTCCGGGCGCAGGTTGCAGCTCGCCCGGCGTGTGGTGGGTATTGACTACATACCTACTGCATCATCTTTCCGCTACTGCTGCGAACACGACTTGGGTTGCTTTGGCATCTGCAACTCAGGCACACGGGATGCGTGCCTTCTTGGAAACACCATATCGCGCGTAATCCAGCACCTCTTTGTTAAACACGTGATTGAGAAGGGTGTTAACCCACTGAAGGGACCAGACCTTGACAACCCGAAAGGCGAATCGAGCGAAACTGAGGAAAAGTTCCGTAAGATTGTGAAAGAGCAGGAATATACGAACTTCTTCAAGAAGCACGATGCACATAAAAGATTTTAATGTGACCCATTCTTCTTCAAAGTGCTTAGAAGCTGATACGGCAAGGAGGAAGTTATTTGGAGGTCATTTGTAACTCGGTCGTTGGTTTATTGCTAAGGAGGCGAAGAAGCGATCTCCTGCACATATACACAGACACACACCTGAGAAGGAGTGATGTGCCTCATTAGTTCCACATTCTGCAAGTCTTTCGTGGTGATGTCTCATTTTTATCGTTCTTATCGTATTGGTTTGTGCAAAAAAGGGAGAAGGAAAAATACTCTGCGTGTAGCGACTGGGAAGTCAAGGGACCCGAAAGGCATATTAAGAAAATATGATAATTACCTCTTCGTTTCCAATAGTTGTGCTTATACGTACGATCTCCCCTTCGTTCTTCATCTCGCTTTACCGTTATGAGCTGTAAGGCGTGGGGAGAATCTAAAAGAAACTCATCACATCATTAGCATCGCAATGGGGAGTGTTGGTGCGCACCAGCTCAGCTCTGGTGCCGGCTGATGGCTTACCAGTGGAAAGCCACTCCGCTGGTGTCTATTCACTCTCGCTTCCAAGGGAGAAAGGGGTGGTGTTGCCTTGACATGTGGCTCATGTGCACTCGGAGGGGAGAAGTCGAGAGATGTCAAAATATGACGGGGGTGGTGCTGCTCCCCTCCTTTCCCTTCGCCTTTCGAGCGCAGCGGCCGTGCCGACTTTCCCCCTACCGTGATCACATGTGGGCTGAAAAGGTATGGAAGAAAAGCCATAAGTCCATAGGCAACGAGTAGCAACTCTGGAGCGTAGATGTTTCTTGCTTCACCCATGTGTTTGCTCACGCTGGGTAACGTACACTGCCGTATGGAAGGTGGTAGTGGTTTATTGTGACGCCTTTTATCAGCTCTTGTCTCAGCTTTCGCGCGGGCGTGTGGTCTGCTTTGGCATGTTTCGTACGGCATGGCGGTGCTTGTCATCGGTCCTCTGCGCCGCCTTCTTGTTACCCATTTGCACCGCTAGTAATCCCCGTTGACATCGTCCCCGCTTGTCTCGCAATCTTTAATTGCGCTTTTTATTCCCTCCTTTCTTTCTCCTTCCTTCTTTCTTTCAAAAGCGAATGTCAGTGTGGCCGTGGAAATAAAGTGAGACGAAAGCAGAAGCACCAGCTAAAACATATTGACAGAACAGAAAGTAGAGCAACAGCAGTGTGTAAGGGCCCAAGAGGAGGAAAAATTAAAAAGGGAAACAATCAAATAAAAAGAACAAAAAACAAGGCAGCAGAAAAGATAAAAGAGCGACGGGGCGGAAACGAGGCTACAATAGAGACAGAAAAAGAAAAAGAAGGAGAATAAGTTGAGAATGAGCACATGCCAAACGTCACTCGACTACCTGCGAACAGCACAGCTCCTACAGAAGAGAAGTGAAGAGTTGGAAGCGTTGAAGGATCAGGTAAGGCGCTTAAACGACAAAAATAGCGAGCTACTGCAGGACGTTGAGACCCTAAAGAGAGAAAGGGAGGATCTCCTACAAAAAGTTAGCTTATTGGAGGTCAAGGAGCGCAAAAGATGTGCCACACCAGACGGCACCACCAAACACAGGGCGACGGAGCAAGAAGATTTCTCTATCACGTCTAACACACCTAACAAGCCATCGTTTGTGTCCCGAGACGGTATGAGGCAAAGCGCTCTACACAACCGCACGAGTCACGGGGGAAAACTTAATGCAAGTCGAACAAGTGAAATGCGCACTGGCACCAAAAAGCATTACTTGACAGGCGTGCTCCACGAACAGCAAACGCCATTGGTAGAAAGTGACACACTCAACAAACAGCCTGAAGACATGGTGCAAAGGGAAACAGAAAAGGACTACCACGGCTTTTCCATGAATTGGGCAGCAAATAACGTCCCAAAAATGAAGCAAAACAAGTTAAATAAGAAGCAGTTCGAGACTACTGACCGTGGGACGATGACAACAATGGTTCTCTACACAGCCCTCTTTCCCGAATCCATAGAAGATGAGAGTATACGTGTAGAAGTTCCGGTAAAACACCTCACAACCATCAGGACCCACCACAAGCCAGCAAACAACGGCCCATTGGAACAGTTACAGCAGGAAACACAAACCGAGGAGTCCGAGTCACATGAACAAACATTTCGAGAAGCACAAAACTACATCATAGAGCACTACGAAGAGGCCACACACAACCTACTAGAACAACGGAAACAACTAGTCTCACAATTAAACACAGCGATCAACATCAAAAACGATGAAAACAACCATTCGCGAGAGGAAACACTTCGAGATATATTAGAGAATATCATACAAACATCAAAATGCTTTGTTGATGTAATTGAACGCCTAAATCCCCACACATATCATACGAATCAAGAAAAACCAATGAAAGCCATACCATATGTACCTCAAAGTAATCAAACCAACCCTCAGCTAAAGCAGATATACGGCTACCTAGCAGGACTTCAACATCTAACAAACATCGTAAAAGAAATAACAAAGAAAAGGTGAACAAAAAAGAAAACGAAATAAAACAAAAAAGTAAAATAATAAGCAACATTTAAACATTTATATTTATTTTTCCTTTTAAAAATGTCAACTACTCCTCCCCCTCCCCTAACTTTCCTGCTTCCTCCTGCGGTACGACTCCACATAGAAAACGAGCTAGAGCTACAACAACACAACCTTATAACACCTACCACTGTGAATAATGACCTACGAGGGTGCCATTGGTATTGACCTAGGTACAACATACTCTTGCGTGGGCGTGTGGCAAAATGAACGTGTGGAAATCATCGCGAATGACCAGGGTAACCGGACAACACCGTCGTACGTTGCCTTCACCGATTCGGAGCGCCTGATTGGCGATGCAGCGAAAAACCAGGTTGCGATGAATCCCACCAACACCGTGTTCGACGCGAAGCGTCTGATCGGCCGAAAGTTCTCCGACTCCGTCGTGCAGTCGGACATGAAGCACTGGCCCTTCAAGGTCGTTACGAAGGGCGACGACAAACCAGTCATCCAAGTACAGTTCCACGGTGAGACTAAGACTTTCAACCCCGAGGAAATCAGCTCCATGGTGCTGTTGAAAATGAAGGAAGTGGCGGAGTCGTATTTGGGAAAGCAAGTGACGAAGGCGGTGGTGACGGTACCCGCGTACTTCAACGACTCGCAGCGCCAGGCAACGAAGGACGCTGGCACGATCGCTGGGTTGGAAGTGCTGCGCATCATCAATGAGCCAACCGCCGCCGCCATTGCATATGGCTTGGACAAGGCGGATGAGGGCAAGGAGCGCAACGTGCTCATCTTCGACCTTGGTGGTGGTACCTTTGACGTGACGTTGCTGACCATCGACGGCGGCATCTTCGAGGTGAAAGCAACGAACGGTGACACACACCTTGGCGGTGAGGACTTCGACAATCGCCTCGTTGCGCACTTCATCGAGGAGTTCAAGCGGAAGAACAAGGGCAAGGACCTGTCGTCAAACCTTCGTGCCCTACGCCGCCTCCGCACGGCCTGCGAGCGTGCTAAGCGCACATTGTCGTCCGCCGCGCAGGCAACCATTGAGATCGACGCCCTCTTCGACAACGTGGACTTCCAGGCGACCATCACCCGTGCCCGCTTTGAGGAGCTCTGCGGCGACCTGTTCCGTGGTACGCTGCAGCCCGTGGAGCGTGTGCTGCAGGACGCCAAGATGGACAAGCGTGCGGTGCACGATGTGGTTCTCGTAGGTGGGTCCACGCGTATTCCCAAGGTGATGCAGCTTGTGTCTGACTTCTTCGGTGGCAAGGAGCTCAACAAGAGCATCAACCCAGACGAGGCTGTGGCCTACGGGGCCGCTGTGCAGGCGTTCATCCTGACTGGTGGCAAGAGCAAGCAAACGGAGGGGCTGCTCCTTTTGGACGTTGCACCACTGACGCTTGGTATTGAGACCGCTGGCGGTGTGATGACGGCGTTAATCAAGCGCAACACGACCATCCCCACCAAGAAGAGCCAGATCTTCTCCACGTACGCAGACAACCAACCCGGAGTGCACATCCAGGTGTACGAGGGCGAGCGCTCCATGACGAAGGACTGCCACCTACTTGGCACCTTCGACCTCTCCGGAATCCCACCGGCACCTCGCGGCGTGCCGCAGATTGAGGTAACCTTCGACTTGGACGCCAACGGTATTCTGAATGTGTCGGCAGAGGAGAAGGGCACTGGCAAGCGCAATCAGATCGTCATCACAAACGACAAAGGTCGCCTGAGCAAAGCCGAGATTGAGCGCATGGTGAATGATGCCGCCAAGTACGAGGCGGAAGACAAGGCCCAGCGGGAGCGTATCGACGCCAAGAACGGCCTGGAGAACTACGCCTTCTCCATGAAGAACACTATTAATGATCCCAACGTCGCCGGCAAGATCGATGAATCCGACAAGAGCACCATTAGCAAGGCGGTGGAAGACGCCCTTCAGTGGCTCAACAACAACCAAGAGGCCAGTCTGGATGAGTACACCCACCGCCAGAAGGAGCTTGAAGGCATCTGCACGCCCATCATGACGAAGATGTACCAGAGCATGGGTGGTGGTGACGCCGCCGGCGGCATGCCCGGTGGAATGCCTGGAGGTATGCCTGGTGGTATGCCTGGAGGTATGCCCGGAGGTATGCCCGGTGGGATGGGTGGCGGGTCGTCTGGGCCAAGGGTGGAAGAAGTCGACTAAACCCCTTGCTGTGAGTTCAGCCGAGTTTGCCAGTTTCGCTAGGCACATGGCAGCGCGCACCCTCTCCGGTGTTTATGCCATGGAGGAGCTGCATCATACTGTTGTTGCAGCAGCTAATATTATTGGGTTTTTTATATTTTTATTGCCAAGCGTCACCCCCTGCCCATAATTATTATTATTACTACTATTATTATTATTACTTTATTATTATTATTGTTATTGTTATTATTATTACTACTATTATTGCCATAAAAATCTCTTTGCCCGTTGTCATTTTCGGATGAAATAGTTACGCCCAACAGTGTGCCTACGCTTCGCTCCACCTTCTGAACCCCTCTGCAGCGGTATCGCGACGCACTATCATGCTTTCTCCTCCCCCTCCCCTAACTTTCCTGCTTCCTCCTGCGGTACGACTCCACATAGAAAACGAGCTAGAGCTACAACAACACAACCTTATAACACCTACCACTGTGAATAATGACCTACGAGGGTGCCATTGGTATTGACCTAGGTACAACATACTCTTGCGTGGGCGTGTGGCAAAATGAACGTGTGGAAATCATCGCGAATGACCAGGGTAACCGGACAACACCGTCGTACGTTGCCTTCACCGATTCGGAGCGCCTGATTGGCGATGCAGCGAAAAACCAGGTTGCGATGAATCCCACCAACACCGTGTTCGACGCGAAGCGTCTGATCGGCCGAAAGTTCTCCGACTCCGTCGTGCAGTCGGACATGAAGCACTGGCCCTTCAAGGTCGTTACGAAGGGCGACGACAAACCAGTCATCCAAGTACAGTTCCACGGTGAGACTAAGACTTTCAACCCCGAGGAAATCAGCTCCATGGTGCTGTTGAAAATGAAGGAAGTGGCGGAGTCGTATTTGGGAAAGCAAGTGACGAAGGCGGTGGTGACGGTACCCGCGTACTTCAACGACTCGCAGCGCCAGGCAACGAAGGACGCTGGCACGATCGCTGGGTTGGAAGTGCTGCGCATCATCAATGAGCCAACCGCCGCCGCCATTGCATATGGCTTGGACAAGGCGGATGAGGGCAAGGAGCGCAACGTGCTCATCTTCGACCTTGGTGGTGGTACCTTTGACGTGACGTTGCTGACCATCGACGGCGGCATCTTCGAGGTGAAAGCAACGAACGGTGACACACACCTTGGCGGTGAGGACTTCGACAATCGCCTCGTTGCGCACTTCATCGAGGAGTTCAAGCGGAAGAACAAGGGCAAGGACCTGTCGTCAAACCTTCGTGCCCTACGCCGCCTCCGCACGGCCTGCGAGCGTGCTAAGCGCACATTGTCGTCCGCCGCGCAGGCAACCATTGAGATCGACGCCCTCTTCGACAACGTGGACTTCCAGGCGACCATCACCCGTGCCCGCTTTGAGGAGCTCTGCGGCGACCTGTTCCGTGGTACGCTGCAGCCCGTGGAGCGTGTGCTGCAGGACGCCAAGATGGACAAGCGTGCGGTGCACGATGTGGTTCTCGTAGGTGGGTCCACGCGTATTCCCAAGGTGATGCAGCTTGTGTCTGACTTCTTCGGTGGCAAGGAGCTCAACAAGAGCATCAACCCAGACGAGGCTGTGGCCTACGGGGCCGCTGTGCAGGCGTTCATCCTGACTGGTGGCAAGAGCAAGCAAACGGAGGGGCTGCTCCTTTTGGACGTTGCACCACTGACGCTTGGTATTGAGACCGCTGGCGGTGTGATGACGGCGTTAATCAAGCGCAACACGACCATCCCCACCAAGAAGAGCCAGATCTTCTCCACGTACGCAGACAACCAACCCGGAGTGCACATCCAGGTGTACGAGGGCGAGCGCTCCATGACGAAGGACTGCCACCTACTTGGCACCTTCGACCTCTCCGGAATCCCACCGGCACCTCGCGGCGTGCCGCAGATTGAGGTAACCTTCGACTTGGACGCCAACGGTATTCTGAATGTGTCGGCAGAGGAGAAGGGCACTGGCAAGCGCAATCAGATCGTCATCACAAACGACAAAGGTCGCCTGAGCAAAGCCGAGATTGAGCGCATGGTGAATGATGCCGCCAAGTACGAGGCGGAAGACAAGGCCCAGCGGGAGCGTATCGACGCCAAGAACGGCCTGGAGAACTACGCCTTCTCCATGAAGAACACTATTAATGATCCCAACGTCGCCGGCAAGATCGATGAATCCGACAAGAGCACCATTAGCAAGGCGGTGGAAGACGCCCTTCAGTGGCTCAACAACAACCAAGAGGCCAGTCTGGATGAGTACACCCACCGCCAGAAGGAGCTTGAAGGCATCTGCACGCCCATCATGACGAAGATGTACCAGAGCATGGGTGGTGGTGACGCCGCCGGCGGCATGCCCGGTGGAATGCCTGGAGGTATGCCTGGTGGTATGCCTGGAGGTATGCCCGGTGGGATGGGTGGCGGGTCGTCTGGGCCAAGGGTGGAAGAAGTCGACTAAACCCCTTGCTGTGAGTTCAGCCGAGTTTGCCAGTTTCGCTAGGCACATGGCAGCGCGCACCCTCTCCGGTGTTTATGCCATGGAGGAGCTGCATCATACTGTTGTTGCAGCAGCTAATATTATTGGGTTTTTTATATTTTTATTGCCAAGCGTCACCCCCTGCCCATAATTATTATTATTACTACTATTATTATTATTACTTTATTATTATTATTGTTATTGTTATTATTATTACTACTATTATTGCCATAAAAATCTCTTTGCCCGTTGTCATTTTCGGATGAAATAGTTACGCCCAACAGTGTGCCTACGCTTCGCTCCACCTTCTGAACCCCTCTGCAGCGGTATCGCGACGCACTATCATGCTTTCTCCTCCCCCTCCCCTAACTTTCCTGCTTCCTCCTGCGGTACGACTCCACATAGAAAACGAGCTAGAGCTACAACAACACAACCTTATAACACCTACCACTGTGAATAATGACCTACGAGGGTGCCATTGGTATTGACCTAGGTACAACATACTCTTGCGTGGGCGTGTGGCAAAATGAACGTGTGGAAATCATCGCGAATGACCAGGGTAACCGGACAACACCGTCGTACGTTGCCTTCACCGATTCGGAGCGCCTGATTGGCGATGCAGCGAAAAACCAGGTTGCGATGAATCCCACCAACACCGTGTTCGACGCGAAGCGTCTGATCGGCCGAAAGTTCTCCGACTCCGTCGTGCAGTCGGACATGAAGCACTGGCCCTTCAAGGTCGTTACGAAGGGCGACGACAAACCAGTCATCCAAGTACAGTTCCACGGTGAGACTAAGACTTTCAACCCCGAGGAAATCAGCTCCATGGTGCTGTTGAAAATGAAGGAAGTGGCGGAGTCGTATTTGGGAAAGCAAGTGACGAAGGCGGTGGTGACGGTACCCGCGTACTTCAACGACTCGCAGCGCCAGGCAACGAAGGACGCTGGCACGATCGCTGGGTTGGAAGTGCTGCGCATCATCAATGAGCCAACCGCCGCCGCCATTGCATATGGCTTGGACAAGGCGGATGAGGGCAAGGAGCGCAACGTGCTCATCTTCGACCTTGGTGGTGGTACCTTTGACGTGACGTTGCTGACCATCGACGGCGGCATCTTCGAGGTGAAAGCAACGAACGGTGACACACACCTTGGCGGTGAGGACTTCGACAATCGCCTCGTTGCGCACTTCATCGAGGAGTTCAAGCGGAAGAACAAGGGCAAGGACCTGTCGTCAAACCTTCGTGCCCTACGCCGCCTCCGCACGGCCTGCGAGCGTGCTAAGCGCACATTGTCGTCCGCCGCGCAGGCAACCATTGAGATCGACGCCCTCTTCGACAACGTGGACTTCCAGGCGACCATCACCCGTGCCCGCTTTGAGGAGCTCTGCGGCGACCTGTTCCGTGGTACGCTGCAGCCCGTGGAGCGTGTGCTGCAGGACGCCAAGATGGACAAGCGTGCGGTGCACGATGTGGTTCTCGTAGGTGGGTCCACGCGTATTCCCAAGGTGATGCAGCTTGTGTCTGACTTCTTCGGTGGCAAGGAGCTCAACAAGAGCATCAACCCAGACGAGGCTGTGGCCTACGGGGCCGCTGTGCAGGCGTTCATCCTGACTGGTGGCAAGAGCAAGCAAACGGAGGGGCTGCTCCTTTTGGACGTTGCACCACTGACGCTTGGTATTGAGACCGCTGGCGGTGTGATGACGGCGTTAATCAAGCGCAACACGACCATCCCCACCAAGAAGAGCCAGATCTTCTCCACGTACGCAGACAACCAACCCGGAGTGCACATCCAGGTGTACGAGGGCGAGCGCTCCATGACGAAGGACTGCCACCTACTTGGCACCTTCGACCTCTCCGGAATCCCACCGGCACCTCGCGGCGTGCCGCAGATTGAGGTAACCTTCGACTTGGACGCCAACGGTATTCTGAATGTGTCGGCAGAGGAGAAGGGCACTGGCAAGCGCAATCAGATCGTCATCACAAACGACAAAGGTCGCCTGAGCAAAGCCGAGATTGAGCGCATGGTGAATGATGCCGCCAAGTACGAGGCGGAAGACAAGGCCCAGCGGGAGCGTATCGACGCCAAGAACGGCCTGGAGAACTACGCCTTCTCCATGAAGAACACTATTAATGATCCCAACGTCGCCGGCAAGATCGATGAATCCGACAAGAGCACCATTAGCAAGGCGGTGGAAGACGCCCTTCAGTGGCTCAACAACAACCAAGAGGCCAGTCTGGATGAGTACACCCACCGCCAGAAGGAGCTTGAAGGCATCTGCACGCCCATCATGACGAAGATGTACCAGAGCATGGGTGGTGGTGACGCCGCCGGCGGCATGCCCGGTGGAATGCCTGGAGGTATGCCTGGTGGTATGCCTGGAGGTATGCCCGGTGGGATGGGTGGCGGGTCGTCTGGGCCAAGGGTGGAAGAAGTCGACTAAACCCCTTGCTGTGAGTTCAGCCGAGTTTGCCAGTTTCGCTAGGCACATGGCAGCGCGCACCCTCTCCGGTGTTTATGCCATGGAGGAGCTGCATCATACTGTTGTTGCAGCAGCTAATATTATTGGGTTTTTTATATTTTTATTGCCAAGCGTCACCCCCTGCCCATAATTATTATTATTACTACTATTATTATTATTACTTTATTATTATTATTTTATTATTATTATTCCTACTATTATTGCCATAAAAATCTCTTTGCCCGTTGTCATTTTCGGATGAAATAGTTACGCCCAACAGTGTGCCTACGCTTCGCTCCACCTTCTGAACCCCTCTGCAGCGGTATCGCGACGCACTATCATGCTTTCTCCTCCCCCTCCCCTAACTTTCCTGCTTCCTCCTGCGGTACGACTCCACATAGAAAACGAGCTAGAGCTACAACAACACAACCTTATAACACCTACCACTGTGAATAATGACCTACGAGGGTGCCATTGGTATTGACCTAGGTACAACATACTCTTGCGTGGGCGTGTGGCAAAATGAACGTGTGGAAATCATCGCGAATGACCAGGGTAACCGGACAACACCGTCGTACGTTGCCTTCACCGATTCGGAGCGCCTGATTGGCGATGCAGCGAAAAACCAGGTTGCGATGAATCCCACCAACACCGTGTTCGACGCGAAGCGTCTGATCGGCCGAAAGTTCTCCGACTCCGTCGTGCAGTCGGACATGAAGCACTGGCCCTTCAAGGTCGTTACGAAGGGCGACGACAAACCAGTCATCCAAGTACAGTTCCACGGTGAGACTAAGACTTTCAACCCCGAGGAAATCAGCTCCATGGTGCTGTTGAAAATGAAGGAAGTGGCGGAGTCGTATTTGGGAAAGCAAGTGACGAAGGCGGTGGTGACGGTACCCGCGTACTTCAACGACTCGCAGCGCCAGGCAACGAAGGACGCTGGCACGATCGCTGGGTTGGAAGTGCTGCGCATCATCAATGAGCCAACCGCCGCCGCCATTGCATATGGCTTGGACAAGGCGGATGAGGGCAAGGAGCGCAACGTGCTCATCTTCGACCTTGGTGGTGGTACCTTTGACGTGACGTTGCTGACCATCGACGGCGGCATCTTCGAGGTGAAAGCAACGAACGGTGACACACACCTTGGCGGTGAGGACTTCGACAATCGCCTCGTTGCGCACTTCATCGAGGAGTTCAAGCGGAAGAACAAGGGCAAGGACCTGTCGTCAAACCTTCGTGCCCTACGCCGCCTCCGCACGGCCTGCGAGCGTGCTAAGCGCACATTGTCGTCCGCCGCGCAGGCAACCATTGAGATCGACGCCCTCTTCGACAACGTGGACTTCCAGGCGACCATCACCCGTGCCCGCTTTGAGGAGCTCTGCGGCGACCTGTTCCGTGGTACGCTGCAGCCCGTGGAGCGTGTGCTGCAGGACGCCAAGATGGACAAGCGTGCGGTGCACGATGTGGTTCTCGTAGGTGGGTCCACACGTATTCCCAAGGTGATGCAGCTTGTGTCTGACTTCTTCGGTGGCAAGGAGCTCAACAAGAGCATCAACCCAGACGAGGCTGTGGCCTACGGGGCCGCTGTGCAGGCGTTCATCCTGACTGGTGGCAAGAGCAAGCAAACGGAGGGGCTGCTCCTTTTGGACGTTGCACCACTGACGCTTGGTATTGAGACCGCTGGCGGTGTGATGACGGCGTTAATCAAGCGCAACACGACCATCCCCACCAAGAAGAGCCAGATCTTCTCCACGTACGCAGACAACCAACCCGGAGTGCACATCCAGGTGTACGAGGGCGAGCGCTCCATGACGAAGGACTGCCACCTACTTGGCACCTTCGACCTCTCCGGAATCCCACCGGCACCTCGCGGCGTGCCGCAGATTGAGGTAACCTTCGACTTGGACGCCAACGGTATTCTGAATGTGTCGGCAGAGGAGAAGGGCACTGGCAAGCGCAATCAGATCGTCATCACAAACGACAAAGGTCGCCTGAGCAAAGCCGAGATTGAGCGCATGGTGAATGATGCCGCCAAGTACGAGGCGGAAGACAAGGCCCAGCGGGAGCGTATCGACGCCAAGAACGGCCTGGAGAACTACGCCTTCTCCATGAAGAACACTATTAATGATCCCAACGTCGCCGGCAAGATCGATGAATCCGACAAGAGCACCATTAGCAAGGCGGTGGAAGACGCCCTTCAGTGGCTCAACAACAACCAAGAGGCCAGTCTGGATGAGTACACCCACCGCCAGAAGGAGCTTGAAGGCATCTGCACGCCCATCATGACGAAGATGTACCAGAGCATGGGTGGTGGTGACGCCGCCGGCGGCATGCCCGGTGGAATGCCTGGAGGTATGCCTGGTGGTATGCCTGGAGGTATGCCCGGTGGGATGGGTGGCGGGTCGTCTGGGCCAAGGGTGGAAGAAGTCGACTAAACCCCTTGCTGTGAGTTCAGCCGAGTTTGCCAGTTTCGCTAGGCACATGGCAGCGCGCACCCTCTCCGGTGTTTATGCCATGGAGGAGCTGCATCATACTGTTGTTGCAGCAGCTAATATTATTGGGTTTTTTATATTTTTATTGCCAAGCGTCACCCCCTGCCCATAATTATTATTATTACTACTATTATTATTATTATTACTTTATCATTATTATTATTATTCCTACTATTATTGCCATAAAAATCTCTTTGCCCGTTGTCATTTTCGGATGAAATAGTTACGCCCAACAGTGTGCCTACGCTTCGCTCCACCTTCTGAACCCCTCTGCAGCGGTATCGCGACGCACTATCATGCTTTCTCCTCCCCCTCCCCTAACTTTCCTGCTTCCTCCTGCGGTACGACTCCACATAGAAAACGAGCTAGAGCTACAACAACACAACCTTATAACACCTACCACTGTGAATAATGACCTACGAGGGTGCCATTGGTATTGACCTAGGTACAACATACTCTTGCGTGGGCGTGTGGCAAAATGAACGTGTGGAAATCATCGCGAATGACCAGGGTAACCGGACAACACCGTCGTACGTTGCCTTCACCGATTCGGAGCGCCTGATTGGCGATGCAGCGAAAAACCAGGTTGCGATGAATCCCACCAACACCGTGTTCGACGCGAAGCGTCTGATCGGCCGAAAGTTCTCCGACTCCGTCGTGCAGTCGGACATGAAGCACTGGCCCTTCAAGGTCGTTACGAAGGGCGACGACAAACCAGTCATCCAAGTACAGTTCCACGGTGAGACTAAGACTTTCAACCCCGAGGAAATCAGCTCCATGGTGCTGTTGAAAATGAAGGAAGTGGCGGAGTCGTATTTGGGAAAGCAAGTGACGAAGGCGGTGGTGACGGTACCCGCGTACTTCAACGACTCGCAGCGCCAGGCAACGAAGGACGCTGGCACGATCGCTGGGTTGGAAGTGCTGCGCATCATCAATGAGCCAACCGCCGCCGCCATTGCATATGGCTTGGACAAGGCGGATGAGGGCAAGGAGCGCAACGTGCTCATCTTCGACCTTGGTGGTGGTACCTTTGACGTGACGTTGCTGACCATCGACGGCGGCATCTTCGAGGTGAAAGCAACGAACGGTGACACACACCTTGGCGGTGAGGACTTCGACAATCGCCTCGTTGCGCACTTCATCGAGGAGTTCAAGCGGAAGAACAAGGGCAAGGACCTGTCGTCAAACCTTCGTGCCCTACGCCGCCTCCGCACGGCCTGCGAGCGTGCTAAGCGCACATTGTCGTCCGCCGCGCAGGCAACCATTGAGATCGACGCCCTCTTCGACAACGTGGACTTCCAGGCGACCATCACCCGTGCCCGCTTTGAGGAGCTCTGCGGCGACCTGTTCCGTGGTACGCTGCAGCCCGTGGAGCGTGTGCTGCAGGACGCCAAGATGGACAAGCGTGCGGTGCACGATGTGGTTCTCGTAGGTGGGTCCACACGTATTCCCAAGGTGATGCAGCTTGTGTCTGACTTCTTCGGTGGCAAGGAGCTCAACAAGAGCATCAACCCAGACGAGGCTGTGGCCTACGGGGCCGCTGTGCAGGCGTTCATCCTGACTGGTGGCAAGAGCAAGCAAACGGAGGGGCTGCTCCTTTTGGACGTTGCACCACTGACGCTTGGTATTGAGACCGCTGGCGGTGTGATGACGGCGTTAATCAAGCGCAACACGACCATCCCCACCAAGAAGAGCCAGATCTTCTCCACGTACGCAGACAACCAACCCGGAGTGCACATCCAGGTGTACGAGGGCGAGCGCTCCATGACGAAGGACTGCCACCTACTTGGCACCTTCGACCTCTCCGGAATCCCACCGGCACCTCGCGGCGTGCCGCAGATTGAGGTAACCTTCGACTTGGACGCCAACGGTATTCTGAATGTGTCGGCAGAGGAGAAGGGCACTGGCAAGCGCAATCAGATCGTCATCACAAACGACAAAGGTCGCCTGAGCAAAGCCGAGATTGAGCGCATGGTGAATGATGCCGCCAAGTACGAGGCGGAAGACAAGGCCCAGCGGGAGCGTATCGACGCCAAGAACGGCCTGGAGAACTACGCCTTCTCCATGAAGAACACTATTAATGATCCCAACGTCGCCGGCAAGATCGATGAATCCGACAAGAGCACCATTAGCAAGGCGGTGGAAGACGCCCTTCAGTGGCTCAACAACAACCAAGAGGCCAGTCTGGATGAGTACACCCACCGCCAGAAGGAGCTTGAAGGCATCTGCACGCCCATCATGACGAAGATGTACCAGAGCATGGGTGGTGGTGACGCCGCCGGCGGCATGCCCGGTGGAATGCCTGGAGGTATGCCCGGAGGTATGCCCGGTGGGATGGGTGGCGGGTCGTCTGGGCCAAGGGTGGAAGAAGTCGACTAAACCCCTTGCTGTGAGTTCAGCCGAGTTTGCCAGTTTCGCTAGGCACATGGCAGCGCGCACCCTCTCCGGTGTTTATGCCATGGAGGAGCTGCATCATACTGTTGTTGCAGCAGCTAATATTATTGGGTTTTTTATATTTTTATTGCCAAGCGTCACCCCCTGCCCATAATTATTATTATTACTACTATTATTATTATTACTTTATCATTATTATTATTATTCCTACTATTATTGCCATAAAAATCTCTTTGCCCGTTGTCATTTTCGGATGAAATAGTTACGCCCAACAGTGTGCCTACGCTTCGCTCCACCTTCTGAACCCCTCTGCAGCGGTATCGCGACGCACTATCATGCTTTCTCCTCCCCCTCCCCTAACTTTCCTGCTTCCTCCTGCGGTACGACTCCACATAGAAAACGAGCTAGAGCTACAACAACACAACCTTATAACACCTACCACTGTGAATAATGACCTACGAGGGTGCCATTGGTATTGACCTAGGTACAACATACTCTTGCGTGGGCGTGTGGCAAAATGAACGTGTGGAAATCATCGCGAATGACCAGGGTAACCGGACAACACCGTCGTACGTTGCCTTCACCGATTCGGAGCGCCTGATTGGCGATGCAGCGAAAAACCAGGTTGCGATGAATCCCACCAACACCGTGTTCGACGCGAAGCGTCTGATCGGCCGAAAGTTCTCCGACTCCGTCGTGCAGTCGGACATGAAGCACTGGCCCTTCAAGGTCGTTACGAAGGGCGACGACAAACCAGTCATCCAAGTACAGTTCCACGGTGAGACTAAGACTTTCAACCCCGAGGAAATCAGCTCCATGGTGCTGTTGAAAATGAAGGAAGTGGCGGAGTCGTATTTGGGAAAGCAAGTGACGAAGGCGGTGGTGACGGTACCCGCGTACTTCAACGACTCGCAGCGCCAGGCAACGAAGGACGCTGGCACGATCGCTGGGTTGGAAGTGCTGCGCATCATCAATGAGCCAACCGCCGCCGCCATTGCATATGGCTTGGACAAGGCGGATGAGGGCAAGGAGCGCAACGTGCTCATCTTCGACCTTGGTGGTGGTACCTTTGACGTGACGTTGCTGACCATCGACGGCGGCATCTTCGAGGTGAAAGCAACGAACGGTGACACACACCTTGGCGGTGAGGACTTCGACAATCGCCTCGTTGCGCACTTCATCGAGGAGTTCAAGCGGAAGAACAAGGGCAAGGACCTGTCGTCAAACCTTCGTGCCCTACGCCGCCTCCGCACGGCCTGCGAGCGTGCTAAGCGCACATTGTCGTCCGCCGCGCAGGCAACCATTGAGATCGACGCCCTCTTCGACAACGTGGACTTCCAGGCGACCATCACCCGTGCCCGCTTTGAGGAGCTCTGCGGCGACCTGTTCCGTGGTACGCTGCAGCCCGTGGAGCGTGTGCTGCAGGACGCCAAGATGGACAAGCGTGCGGTGCACGATGTGGTTCTCGTAGGTGGGTCCACGCGTATTCCCAAGGTGATGCAGCTTGTGTCTGACTTCTTCGGTGGCAAGGAGCTCAACAAGAGCATCAACCCAGACGAGGCTGTGGCCTACGGGGCCGCTGTGCAGGCGTTCATCCTGACTGGTGGCAAGAGCAAGCAAACGGAGGGGCTGCTCCTTTTGGACGTTGCACCACTGACGCTTGGTATTGAGACCGCTGGCGGTGTGATGACGGCGTTAATCAAGCGCAACACGACCATCCCCACCAAGAAGAGCCAGATCTTCTCCACGTACGCAGACAACCAACCCGGAGTGCACATCCAGGTGTACGAGGGCGAGCGCTCCATGACGAAGGACTGCCACCTACTTGGCACCTTCGACCTCTCCGGAATCCCACCGGCACCTCGCGGCGTGCCGCAGATTGAGGTAACCTTCGACTTGGACGCCAACGGTATTCTGAATGTGTCGGCAGAGGAGAAGGGCACTGGCAAGCGCAATCAGATCGTCATCACAAACGACAAAGGTCGCCTGAGCAAAGCCGAGATTGAGCGCATGGTGAATGATGCCGCCAAGTACGAGGCGGAAGACAAGGCCCAGCGGGAGCGTATCGACGCCAAGAACGGCCTGGAGAACTACGCCTTCTCCATGAAGAACACTATTAATGATCCCAACGTCGCCGGCAAGATCGATGAATCCGACAAGAGCACCATTAGCAAGGCGGTGGAAGACGCCCTTCAGTGGCTCAACAACAACCAAGAGGCCAGTCTGGATGAGTACACCCACCGCCAGAAGGAGCTTGAAGGCATCTGCACGCCCATCATGACGAAGATGTACCAGAGCATGGGTGGTGGTGACGCCGCCGGCGGCATGCCCGGTGGAATGCCTGGAGGTATGCCCGGAGGTATGCCCGGTGGGATGGGTGGCGGGTCGTCTGGGCCAAGGGTGGAAGAAGTCGACTAAACCCCTTGCTGTGAGTTCAGCCGAGTTTGCCAGTTTCGCTAGGCACATGGCAGCGCGCACCCTCTCCGGTGTTTATGCCATGGAGGAGCTGCATCATACTGTTGTTGCAGCAGCTAATATTATTGGGTTTTTTATATTTTTATTGCCAAGCGTCACCCCCTGCCCATAATTATTATTATTACTACTATTATTATTATTACTTTATCATTATTATTATTATTCCTACTATTATTGCCATAAAAATCTCTTTGCCCGTTGTCATTTTCGGATGAAATAGTTACGCCCAACAGTGTGCCTACGCTTCGCTCCACCTTCTGAACCCCTCTGCAGCGGTATCGCGACGCACTATCATGCTTTCTCCTCCCCCTCCCCTAACTTTCCTGCTTCCTCCTGCGGTACGACTCCACATAGAAAACGAGCTAGAGCTACAACAACACAACCTTATAACACCTACCACTGTGAATAATGACCTACGAGGGTGCCATTGGTATTGACCTAGGTACAACATACTCTTGCGTGGGCGTGTGGCAAAATGAACGTGTGGAAATCATCGCGAATGACCAGGGTAACCGGACAACACCGTCGTACGTTGCCTTCACCGATTCGGAGCGCCTGATTGGCGATGCAGCGAAAAACCAGGTTGCGATGAATCCCACCAACACCGTGTTCGACGCGAAGCGTCTGATCGGCCGAAAGTTCTCCGACTCCGTCGTGCAGTCGGACATGAAGCACTGGCCCTTCAAGGTCGTTACGAAGGGCGACGACAAACCAGTCATCCAAGTACAGTTCCACGGTGAGACTAAGACTTTCAACCCCGAGGAAATCAGCTCCATGGTGCTGTTGAAAATGAAGGAAGTGGCGGAGTCGTATTTGGGAAAGCAAGTGACGAAGGCGGTGGTGACGGTACCCGCGTACTTCAACGACTCGCAGCGCCAGGCAACGAAGGACGCTGGCACGATCGCTGGGTTGGAAGTGCTGCGCATCATCAATGAGCCAACCGCCGCCGCCATTGCATATGGCTTGGACAAGGCGGATGAGGGCAAGGAGCGCAACGTGCTCATCTTCGACCTTGGTGGTGGTACCTTTGACGTGACGTTGCTGACCATCGACGGCGGCATCTTCGAGGTGAAAGCAACGAACGGTGACACACACCTTGGCGGTGAGGACTTCGACAATCGCCTCGTTGCGCACTTCATCGAGGAGTTCAAGCGGAAGAACAAGGGCAAGGACCTGTCGTCAAACCTTCGTGCCCTACGCCGCCTCCGCACGGCCTGCGAGCGTGCTAAGCGCACATTGTCGTCCGCCGCGCAGGCAACCATTGAGATCGACGCCCTCTTCGACAACGTGGACTTCCAGGCGACCATCACCCGTGCCCGCTTTGAGGAGCTCTGCGGCGACCTGTTCCGTGGTACGCTGCAGCCCGTGGAGCGTGTGCTGCAGGACGCCAAGATGGACAAGCGTGCGGTGCACGATGTGGTTCTCGTAGGTGGGTCCACGCGTATTCCCAAGGTGATGCAGCTTGTGTCTGACTTCTTCGGTGGCAAGGAGCTCAACAAGAGCATCAACCCAGACGAGGCTGTGGCCTACGGGGCCGCTGTGCAGGCGTTCATCCTGACTGGTGGCAAGAGCAAGCAAACGGAGGGGCTGCTCCTTTTGGACGTTGCACCACTGACGCTTGGTATTGAGACCGCTGGCGGTGTGATGACGGCGTTAATCAAGCGCAACACGACCATCCCCACCAAGAAGAGCCAGATCTTCTCCACGTACGCAGACAACCAACCCGGAGTGCACATCCAGGTGTACGAGGGCGAGCGCTCCATGACGAAGGACTGCCACCTACTTGGCACCTTCGACCTCTCCGGAATCCCACCGGCACCTCGCGGCGTGCCGCAGATTGAGGTAACCTTCGACTTGGACGCCAACGGTATTCTGAATGTGTCGGCAGAGGAGAAGGGCACTGGCAAGCGCAATCAGATCGTCATCACAAACGACAAAGGTCGCCTGAGCAAAGCCGAGATTGAGCGCATGGTGAATGATGCCGCCAAGTACGAGGCGGAAGACAAGGCCCAGCGGGAGCGTATCGACGCCAAGAACGGCCTGGAGAACTACGCCTTCTCCATGAAGAACACTATTAATGATCCCAACGTCGCCGGCAAGATCGATGAATCCGACAAGAGCACCATTAGCAAGGCGGTGGAAGACGCCCTTCAGTGGCTCAACAACAACCAAGAGGCCAGTCTGGATGAGTACACCCACCGCCAGAAGGAGCTTGAAGGCATCTGCACGCCCATCATGACGAAGATGTACCAGAGCATGGGTGGTGGTGACGCCGCCGGCGGCATGCCCGGTGGAATGCCTGGAGGATGCCGGTGGTATGCCTGGAGGTATGCCCGGAGGTATGCCCGGTGGGATGGGTGGCGGGTCGTCTGGGCCAAGGGTGGAAGAAGTCGACTAAACCCCTTGCTGTGAGTTCAGCCGAGTTTGCCAGTTTCGCTAGGCACATGGCAGCGCGCACCCTCTCCGGTGTTTATGCCATGGAGGAGCTGCATCATACTGTTGTTGCAGCAGCTAATATTATTGGGTTTTTTATATTTTTATTGCCAAGCGTCACCCCCTGCCCATAATTATTATTATTACTACTATTATTATTATTACTTTATCATTATTATTATTATTCCTACTATTATTGCCATAAAAATCTCTTTGCCCGTTGTCATTTTCGGATGAAATAGTTACGCCCAACAGTGTGCCTACGCTTCGCTCCACCTTCTGAACCCCTCTGCAGCGGTATCGCGACGCACTATCATGCTTTCTCCTCCCCCTCCCCTAACTTTCCTGCTTCCTCCTGCGGTACGACTCCACATAGAAAACGAGCTAGAGCTACAACAACACAACCTTATAACACCTACCACTGTGAATAATGACCTACGAGGGTGCCATTGGTATTGACCTAGGTACAACATACTCTTGCGTGGGCGTGTGGCAAAATGAACGTGTGGAAATCATCGCGAATGACCAGGGTAACCGGACAACACCGTCGTACGTTGCCTTCACCGATTCGGAGCGCCTGATTGGCGATGCAGCGAAAAACCAGGTTGCGATGAATCCCACCAACACCGTGTTCGACGCGAAGCGTCTGATCGGCCGAAAGTTCTCCGACTCCGTCGTGCAGTCGGACATGAAGCACTGGCCCTTCAAGGTCGTTACGAAGGGCGACGACAAACCAGTCATCCAAGTACAGTTCCACGGTGAGACTAAGACTTTCAACCCCGAGGAAATCAGCTCCATGGTGCTGTTGAAAATGAAGGAAGTGGCGGAGTCGTATTTGGGAAAGCAAGTGACGAAGGCGGTGGTGACGGTACCCGCGTACTTCAACGACTCGCAGCGCCAGGCAACGAAGGACGCTGGCACGATCGCTGGGTTGGAAGTGCTGCGCATCATCAATGAGCCAACCGCCGCCGCCATTGCATATGGCTTGGACAAGGCGGATGAGGGCAAGGAGCGCAACGTGCTCATCTTCGACCTTGGTGGTGGTACCTTTGACGTGACGTTGCTGACCATCGACGGCGGCATCTTCGAGGTGAAAGCAACGAACGGTGACACACACCTTGGCGGTGAGGACTTCGACAATCGCCTCGTTGCGCACTTCATCGAGGAGTTCAAGCGGAAGAACAAGGGCAAGGACCTGTCGTCAAACCTTCGTGCCCTACGCCGCCTCCGCACGGCCTGCGAGCGTGCTAAGCGCACATTGTCGTCCGCCGCGCAGGCAACCATTGAGATCGACGCCCTCTTCGACAACGTGGACTTCCAGGCGACCATCACCCGTGCCCGCTTTGAGGAGCTCTGCGGCGACCTGTTCCGTGGTACGCTGCAGCCCGTGGAGCGTGTGCTGCAGGACGCCAAGATGGACAAGCGTGCGGTGCACGATGTGGTTCTCGTAGGTGGGTCCACGCGTATTCCCAAGGTGATGCAGCTTGTGTCTGACTTCTTCGGTGGCAAGGAGCTCAACAAGAGCATCAACCCAGACGAGGCTGTGGCCTACGGGGCCGCTGTGCAGGCGTTCATCCTGACTGGTGGCAAGAGCAAGCAAACGGAGGGGCTGCTCCTTTTGGACGTTGCACCACTGACGCTTGGTATTGAGACCGCTGGCGGTGTGATGACGGCGTTAATCAAGCGCAACACGACCATCCCCACCAAGAAGAGCCAGATCTTCTCCACGTACGCAGACAACCAACCCGGAGTGCACATCCAGGTGTACGAGGGCGAGCGCTCCATGACGAAGGACTGCCACCTACTTGGCACCTTCGACCTCTCCGGAATCCCACCGGCACCTCGCGGCGTGCCGCAGATTGAGGTAACCTTCGACTTGGACGCCAACGGTATTCTGAATGTGTCGGCAGAGGAGAAGGGCACTGGCAAGCGCAATCAGATCGTCATCACAAACGACAAAGGTCGCCTGAGCAAAGCCGAGATTGAGCGCATGGTGAATGATGCCGCCAAGTACGAGGCGGAAGACAAGGCCCAGCGGGAGCGTATCGACGCCAAGAACGGCCTGGAGAACTACGCCTTCTCCATGAAGAACACTATTAATGATCCCAACGTCGCCGGCAAGATCGATGAATCCGACAAGAGCACCATTAGCAAGGCGGTGGAAGACGCCCTTCAGTGGCTCAACAACAACCAAGAGGCCAGTCTGGATGAGTACACCCACCGCCAGAAGGAGCTTGAAGGCATCTGCACGCCCATCATGACGAAGATGTACCAGAGCATGGGTGGTGGTGACGCCGCCGGCGGCATGCCGGTGGAATGCCTGGAGGTATGCCTGGTGGTATGCCTGGAGGTATGCCCGGAGGTATGCCCGGTGGGATGGGTGGCGGGTCGTCTGGGCCAAGGGTGGAAGAAGTCGACTAAACCCCTTGCTGTGAGTTCAGCCGAGTTTGCCAGTTTCGCTAGGCACATGGCAGCGCGCACCCTCTCCGGTGTTTATGCCATGGAGGAGCTGCATCATACTGTTGTTGCAGCAGCTAATATTATTGGGTTTTTTATATTTTTATTGCCAAGCGTCACCCCCTGCCCATAATTATTATTATTACTACTATTATTATTATTACTTTATCATTATTATTATTATTCCTACTATTATTGCCATAAAAATCTCTTTGCCCGTTGTCATTTTCGGATGAAATAGTTACGCCCAACAGTGTGCCTACGCTTCGCTCCACCTTCTGAACCCCTCTGCAGCGGTATCGCGACGCACTATCATGCTTTCTCCTCCCCCTCCCCTAACTTTCCTGCTTCCTCCTGCGGTACGACTCCACATAGAAAACGAGCTAGAGCTACAACAACACAACCTTATAACACCTACCACTGTGAATAATGACCTACGAGGGTGCCATTGGTATTGACCTAGGTACAACATACTCTTGCGTGGGCGTGTGGCAAAATGAACGTGTGGAAATCATCGCGAATGACCAGGGTAACCGGACAACACCGTCGTACGTTGCCTTCACCGATTCGGAGCGCCTGATTGGCGATGCAGCGAAAAACCAGGTTGCGATGAATCCCACCAACACCGTGTTCGACGCGAAGCGTCTGATCGGCCGAAAGTTCTCCGACTCCGTCGTGCAGTCGGACATGAAGCACTGGCCCTTCAAGGTCGTTACGAAGGGCGACGACAAACCAGTCATCCAAGTACAGTTCCACGGTGAGACTAAGACTTTCAACCCCGAGGAAATCAGCTCCATGGTGCTGTTGAAAATGAAGGAAGTGGCGGAGTCGTATTTGGGAAAGCAAGTGACGAAGGCGGTGGTGACGGTACCCGCGTACTTCAACGACTCGCAGCGCCAGGCAACGAAGGACGCTGGCACGATCGCTGGGTTGGAAGTGCTGCGCATCATCAATGAGCCAACCGCCGCCGCCATTGCATATGGCTTGGACAAGGCGGATGAGGGCAAGGAGCGCAACGTGCTCATCTTCGACCTTGGTGGTGGTACCTTTGACGTGACGTTGCTGACCATCGACGGCGGCATCTTCGAGGTGAAAGCAACGAACGGTGACACACACCTTGGCGGTGAGGACTTCGACAATCGCCTCGTTGCGCACTTCATCGAGGAGTTCAAGCGGAAGAACAAGGGCAAGGACCTGTCGTCAAACCTTCGTGCCCTACGCCGCCTCCGCACGGCCTGCGAGCGTGCTAAGCGCACATTGTCGTCCGCCGCGCAGGCAACCATTGAGATCGACGCCCTCTTCGACAACGTGGACTTCCAGGCGACCATCACCCGTGCCCGCTTTGAGGAGCTCTGCGGCGACCTGTTCCGTGGTACGCTGCAGCCCGTGGAGCGTGTGCTGCAGGACGCCAAGATGGACAAGCGTGCGGTGCACGATGTGGTTCTCGTAGGTGGGTCCACGCGTATTCCCAAGGTGATGCAGCTTGTGTCTGACTTCTTCGGTGGCAAGGAGCTCAACAAGAGCATCAACCCAGACGAGGCTGTGGCCTACGGGGCCGCTGTGCAGGCGTTCATCCTGACTGGTGGCAAGAGCAAGCAAACGGAGGGGCTGCTCCTTTTGGACGTTGCACCACTGACGCTTGGTATTGAGACCGCTGGCGGTGTGATGACGGCGTTAATCAAGCGCAACACGACCATCCCCACCAAGAAGAGCCAGATCTTCTCCACGTACGCAGACAACCAACCCGGAGTGCACATCCAGGTGTACGAGGGCGAGCGCTCCATGACGAAGGACTGCCACCTACTTGGCACCTTCGACCTCTCCGGAATCCCACCGGCACCTCGCGGCGTGCCGCAGATTGAGGTAACCTTCGACTTGGACGCCAACGGTATTCTGAATGTGTCGGCAGAGGAGAAGGGCACTGGCAAGCGCAATCAGATCGTCATCACAAACGACAAAGGTCGCCTGAGCAAAGCCGAGATTGAGCGCATGGTGAATGATGCCGCCAAGTACGAGGCGGAAGACAAGGCCCAGCGGGAGCGTATCGACGCCAAGAACGGCCTGGAGAACTACGCCTTCTCCATGAAGAACACTATTAATGATCCCAACGTCGCCGGCAAGATCGATGAATCCGACAAGAGCACCATTAGCAAGGCGGTGGAAGACGCCCTTCAGTGGCTCAACAACAACCAAGAGGCCAGTCTGGATGAGTACACCCACCGCCAGAAGGAGCTTGAAGGCATCTGCACGCCCATCATGACGAAGATGTACCAGAGCATGGGTGGTGGTGACGCCGCCGGCGGCATGCCTGGAGGTATGCCTGGTGGTATGCCTGGAGGTATGCCGGAGGTATGCCCGGAGGTATGCCCGGTGGGATGGGTGGCGGGTCGTCTGGGCCAAGGGTGGAAGAAGTCGACTAAACCCCTTGATGTGAGTTCAGCCGAGTTTGCCAGTTTCGCTAGGCACATGGCAGCGCGCACCCTCTCCGGTGTTTATGCCATGGAGGAGCTGCATCATACTGTTGTTGCAGCAGCTAATATTATTGGGTTTTTTATATTTTTATTGCCAAGCGTCACCCCCTGCCCATAATTATTATTATTACTACTATTATTATTATTACTTTATCATTATTATTATTATTCCTACTATTATTGCCATAAAAATCTCTTTGCCCGTTGTCATTTTCGGATGAAATAGTTACGCCCAACAGTGTGCCTACGCTTCGCTCCACCTTCTGAACCCCTCTGCAGCGGTATCGCGACGCACTATCATGCTTTCTCCTCCCCCTCCCCTAACTTTCCTGCTTCCTCCTGCGGTACGACTCCACATAGAAAACGAGCTAGAGCTACAACAACACAACCTTATAACACCTACCACTGTGAATAATGACCTACGAGGGTGCCATTGGTATTGACCTAGGTACAACATACTCTTGCGTGGGCGTGTGGCAAAATGAACGTGTGGAAATCATCGCGAATGACCAGGGTAACCGGACAACACCGTCGTACGTTGCCTTCACCGATTCGGAGCGCCTGATTGGCGATGCAGCGAAAAACCAGGTTGCGATGAATCCCACCAACACCGTGTTCGACGCGAAGCGTCTGATCGGCCGAAAGTTCTCCGACTCCGTCGTGCAGTCGGACATGAAGCACTGGCCCTTCAAGGTCGTTACGAAGGGCGACGACAAACCAGTCATCCAAGTACAGTTCCACGGTGAGACTAAGACTTTCAACCCCGAGGAAATCAGCTCCATGGTGCTGTTGAAAATGAAGGAAGTGGCGGAGTCGTATTTGGGAAAGCAAGTGACGAAGGCGGTGGTGACGGTACCCGCGTACTTCAACGACTCGCAGCGCCAGGCAACGAAGGACGCTGGCACGATCGCTGGGTTGGAAGTGCTGCGCATCATCAATGAGCCAACCGCCGCCGCCATTGCATATGGCTTGGACAAGGCGGATGAGGGCAAGGAGCGCAACGTGCTCATCTTCGACCTTGGTGGTGGTACCTTTGACGTGACGTTGCTGACCATCGACGGCGGCATCTTCGAGGTGAAAGCAACGAACGGTGACACACACCTTGGCGGTGAGGACTTCGACAATCGCCTCGTTGCGCACTTCATCGAGGAGTTCAAGCGGAAGAACAAGGGCAAGGACCTGTCGTCAAACCTTCGTGCCCTACGCCGCCTCCGCACGGCCTGCGAGCGTGCTAAGCGCACATTGTCGTCCGCCGCGCAGGCAACCATTGAGATCGACGCCCTCTTCGACAACGTGGACTTCCAGGCGACCATCACCCGTGCCCGCTTTGAGGAGCTCTGCGGCGACCTGTTCCGTGGTACGCTGCAGCCCGTGGAGCGTGTGCTGCAGGACGCCAAGATGGACAAGCGTGCGGTGCACGATGTGGTTCTCGTAGGTGGGTCCACACGTATTCCCAAGGTGATGCAGCTTGTGTCTGACTTCTTCGGTGGCAAGGAGCTCAACAAGAGCATCAACCCAGACGAGGCTGTGGCCTACGGGGCCGCTGTGCAGGCGTTCATCCTGACTGGTGGCAAGAGCAAGCAAACGGAGGGGCTGCTCCTTTTGGACGTTGCACCACTGACGCTTGGTATTGAGACCGCTGGCGGTGTGATGACGGCGTTAATCAAGCGCAACACGACCATCCCCACCAAGAAGAGCCAGATCTTCTCCACGTACGCAGACAACCAACCCGGAGTGCACATCCAGGTGTACGAGGGCGAGCGCTCCATGACGAAGGACTGCCACCTACTTGGCACCTTCGACCTCTCCGGAATCCCACCGGCACCTCGCGGCGTGCCGCAGATTGAGGTAACCTTCGACTTGGACGCCAACGGTATTCTGAATGTGTCGGCAGAGGAGAAGGGCACTGGCAAGCGCAATCAGATCGTCATCACAAACGACAAAGGTCGCCTGAGCAAAGCCGAGATTGAGCGCATGGTGAATGATGCCGCCAAGTACGAGGCGGAAGACAAGGCCCAGCGGGAGCGTATCGACGCCAAGAACGGCCTGGAGAACTACGCCTTCTCCATGAAGAACACTATTAATGATCCCAACGTCGCCGGCAAGATCGATGAATCCGACAAGAGCACCATTAGCAAGGCGGTGGAAGACGCCCTTCAGTGGCTCAACAACAACCAAGAGGCCAGTCTGGATGAGTACACCCACCGCCAGAAGGAGCTTGAAGGCATCTGCACGCCCATCATGACGAAGATGTACCAGAGCATGGGTGGTGGTGACGCCGCCGGCGGCATGCCCGGTGGAATGCCTGGAGGTATGCCTGGTGGTATGCCTGGAGGTATGCCCGGAGGTATGCCCGGTGGGATGGGTGGCGGGTCGTCTGGGCCAAGGGTGGAAGAAGTCGACTAAACCCCTTGCTGTGAGTTCAGCCGAGTTTGCCAGTTTCGCTAGGCACATGGCAGCGCGCACCCTCTCCGGTGTTTATGCCATGGAGGAGCTGCATCATACTGTTGTTGCAGCAGCTAATATTATTGGGTTTTTTATATTTTTATTGCCAAGCGTCACCCCCTGCCCATAATTATTATTATTACTACTATTATTATTATTACTTTATTATTATTATTGTTATTGTTATTATTATTACTACTACTATCAATATTATTATTACTATGATTATTATTACTGGTATTACTATTGTTATCTGTAGTTTACTCTTGTTTTCTTTTCGTAGATGGCGGAGGGTGGGTCTGGCGGGTTTAAGGATGTTTTTCCCGTTCCCAAAGTTCGTCGCTGGGAAGGGGAAAACTGTGTCCGCGGTTCTGTACAGAGGTTCGTCCCTTTTCGAGCGGCGTCGCCCGGAAATGATGTTGAATGTGTAGTTCCTTCTGGTAGCAGGTTACCTTCTGTTGATGTATCTTCTCCTCCTGATCGCTGTGGGGAAGAGAAACGTTCTGTTGTGGATTATTCGGCTACACTGATGGCTGGCGATGCTGAGTTACGGGATTCTGTTGGTTTGCCCAATGATGGACATGAGTTTGGTTTTGAGCTACCTGGTCGAATGCAGGAACGCAAGGAGCGCGCCAACAGCATTTCAATGGGAAATAAACCCTGTCCGGCCCCCTTAAAACCGATATCTGTTGCCCCTGGGGTGACGCCACGCTACTTTGATGCCCAGCGGCTGTTGGACGATAACTATGAGCGGCCAAACCATGACGTAGTTGGTGCCAGTGTTGGCGGTGGCAATGATTGTACCGGTACAGGGGCTATTGAGGAATGCGAATTTATTTCTGACATTTTGTTTATGTGGATGGGTGTCGATAAAACAAAATACTTTACCTATGACGGCGCCTCTTCTCGGTATGTAATGAATCCCGACTGGGGAACTACCAGGCAACGGCAGGCCTCTTCCTTTCTTCAGGAGTGTGGCATTTTGGCGCACCAAATAGATGACCTTCTAAAGGGTGGCACATCAGAAAGGTCTTTTCTGCAACAAAGCCTTCGCGCTGCAGTGCGCAGACACCTATCACAGTACCACTGTCTCGTTGCATCTTTCCGCGAACGGCAAGCACCTTCCATGACGTTTAGTGATTTGGTCGTTGCACACAAGAGGGTTCAGCCGAAGCTTCGTGTGCTTCACAATATGTTGAAAGCAACGGAAAATGTGAAAGGTGGTGAGTTGGCGTCAAAGCTGCAGCGTCTCGTGCAACAAGGATCCCGCAGGCTGTTCACGCTGTTATCGGATGTTTACATTGAGGCCGTGAGCCCCCTGCTTAACATGACGGTGTCTAGCATTACGAAGGGAGAAGTGTCAGATCCCTTCAATGAGTTCTTTGTCAAGTCGGACCCGAGGATTGAAGACACATCAGACACTTTCTGGTCATCTAAATTTTCACTTCTTCCAGACATGCTGCCCACCACCGTCTCCTACGCGCTTGCCGAGCAGATAAGACTCGTAGCAAAGAATGTTACTTTTATTCGCAATTGTTGCAGGTGCAAGCAGTGGCACATGGACCCTTCCATAGTGAGTGCTGCCCAGGGTGCCACGTTTGACACTTTGGGCGGTGTAGTACGTGATGCCCTCCGGTTTACGAACACTGCGGTGCTAAGATTGATCCGTGAGGAGTTCCATCTGGATAACGTCCTGCGTATGGTGAATGCCTTTCTGCTTGTTGGGAACGGAGACTTTTACGAATTGCTCATAAACAGGCTTGACCCCGTGCTAAGTGGAATGAGTCATGTGGTGCAAACCTCGCTGGTGCGCGACCACATGCAGGGCGCCCTCCTGGACATAACACCGCATACGAAGAACCTTGACACTGATCTCTTCACAATGCTCCACTGCGAAATAGTCAAGGACGACAAAATTATAGGTTGGGATGCATTTGTTGTTACAATGTCTGTGCCTTCACCACTTAACAACATATTTGATGTTAGTTCCATGAAGGTCTACCGTCGACTGTTTCGCATTATGTTCAAGGTGAAGCGGGCTGAGGTTGCGCTGAAGAAGTCGTGGAGGCAAAGCGTTGTCTTGGATCGAATTATCGGAGGGTTGCACAATACAAAGCGAGAAGCAACAGCGTGGCGCGAGGTCGCAGCAGACGCACACCTGCTGGGGTTGCAATTAAACCATTTTGTCAACAACCTATGGTCGTATCTTGTGTCGGAGGTTTCTACAGTCTCATGGGACCTGCTCATGCGGGCTCTGCGGCAGTGTCACTCATTAGATGACATTCGTGCCGCACATATATCTTACTTGCAATACCTCACTCTCCATTCTCTACTGCATGGCGATTGTGCTTCTATTCGGCAAAATATCGAAAGTGTCCTCAGTGTTGTCAGGCAGTTTGTTGGGGCTCAGGCAGTGCTCACATCTCTGCTGGAGCGGGGGCATGGCGATGTGTTTTCTATTAAGAAAGAGTACCAGCGCTTGGCAGATGACTTTCAACGTGAGATTTCATCCCTCCTCACCACTCTAGAGGAGCAGCACCTGCAGTTCGACTTCCTCAACTTTCTCCTCCTGCGTCTCAATTTTAATCATTTCTACCACGACATTGCATTCGGAGACAACACAGAATTCTAAGGGCGGGTGTGCTGCTTACAACAGCTCATGGTTTCTTTCATATATATATATATCTATATATATATATATATATAATCCATAATGTTGGCTTGCCTAGTTCTTCCCACAGTCGCTTTTTTTTCGATTGCCCACGAGCACACCTCAAGTTCGTCTATCCTTTATTACTGCTACATATGTTTCCCCAGAACTTTGGTATTCCTTCAGCTTGCCCGCGCGCGCTTCTCCCGCTTCCACGTGAGAAAAAAAAATAGGAATTCGGTAGTAACAACGGCCCCTGCGAAGTTAAGGTGAGAGTGAAATGCCGTAGGGAACCGCGCTGTCGATGATTGCTGCGGGCACATCACATTGTTTGGTTTCTTTGTGTGTCGTAGAGATGATAGGGGAAATGGTTTGGGGGATATTAGGATGGGCGATGGCCCTTTTCTTTCATGGTTCCGGGTTCCGCTGTCACGTTGAGCTTCGAGGCAGTTTAGTACACGGAGAGCCAGTAGCAAGTGGCACGCAGTCGTGTGGAGAAAATGAGAAAAGTTGTCCGCCCATCTGCAGTGCGGGATACATTTGGTAACACGAATTTAGTTGGGTTTCCCTTGCACAGACATGCATACACACCTCACTTTATTTACATTTCTCCTCATGGTGATATAGTGCTAGGGAAAATCAGAGGGAAGAAGTCACCGGAATTAACTTCGGCGTAGTTTCAAACAAAGCAACGTATATTATAACTACTTTCCTGTGTGAAAGAGTCGGACGTTATGCATGCAGTCGTTGTATTTCAGCGGATATTACTTCCATGGTGAGGTGCCCACGCCGTTATCAAGTGATTTCATGGTATATTATTTGCTTTTTGTTGCTGCAGGCGCGTTGGCGGCGGTGTTACTTGTGGGGCGCTGGTGGTGCCAGCGACACAAATACCAGGAAGTCGTGCGATCAATTACAGGAACATTTTGCCGCCACAGTTTGTATCATAGACCCATCGAAGATGCCAAGTGTGACCACTCGGGCATTCTCCTCAATGCCGCTTTGATTTCTATTATGAAGCATGCAGAAGACAAAAAGGGTCAAGCTCTGCGTGCGAAACGTGATACGGGGAAGGCTTGTGACGGGCATGGTAAGCGGGCAGTGGTATTTCTATTCGACCCCCTGAAGAGCGATGCCGAGTTGACGGTGGGTCGTTTTTCTTTTGATTGTGTTGGTTTCTTTTGCCCTAGTGTCGCGCTGAGGTTCTTCAACCTGCAAGGCGTGCTCCGGCGTCACAAGGTGGCGCACATGGCAACGGGCGGCTCATGGATGCCGGTGAGCGACGGTATCGACGTGACGTATCAGCGTTACCGAAAGGATGAGCCTACGACACAAATAGTGGACCACGTACTACACCTGAGAGCAAAGGGTCCCGATGCTGCCGAGCGGCTTCACCAATTTGTGGACCACTCATTGAAAGACTACATTGAAGACTTGACACACTCGCTGGATCATGTGCGGTATCACTTCCGTCTGGTGGACGGGGAGCGCAGGCTACGTTTCAGAAGAACGACACTTTCAACTTGCAAATCGTTTGCCACACTCTTCTTCCCACAAAAAGAGGCACTGCTGAGGCGCCTCCAGCAGTTTCATACGAAACAGGGACGTTTTGCTGTAGAAGGTATCCCCTATAAAATGGGCTTCCTCGTGTATGGGGGAGCGGGGACGGGAAAAACTTCAGTGGTTTCTGCGATGGCCGCTTACACTGGCAGGCATGTAATCTCACTGTGTCTCCCCTTGCTCACGGCGGATGAACAGCTGATGGATGTCTTTCTTTCTCGCACACTGTGGTGTGTAGAAGAGTACCACCTTTTCAAGTTTAGGCTGGAGGATGTGATTATATTGTTCGAGGATGTTAGCCCAGACGACGGAATTATTCGCTGCCGCCAGCTATCAGCATCCCAGACGACGAGGCAGGATGAAGAAACATGTTGTAGCCCGAGGAGCCGTTTATCAACACAAGAAGGGAAGGGTTGCGAAGGAAGCCTGCCCAGTCTCTCGGCACTTCTCAACGTTATCGACGGTACAGTTGACATGTACTCTCTAATCGTGGTCATGACAACGCGAGACCCTACCGGTATTGACCCAGCGCTTCTCCGCCCAGGGCGTTTTGGCTATAAAATTTGTTTGCAGGACTTGCGATTGCAGGAACTGATTGAGTTAGCAGGCCTGTATTTCGGTACAGTTCAACATCAATCAGTGGAGAGCGGAAATTGGGGGAACGATAGAGAGCCGGCGGAGCAACGGAGAAATATACCCCGTCAACTCGATAGCGTTGACAAACAACACGTCTGTCAGTGTGTGACGGCAATAGGAGCAACGGACTTTTCTATAAACGGTGCCGTTGCTGAATCTTTATGCACTCGCAGCAACAGTCTAAATGAATTCTTGAACAAGATCCTCGAACTATACAGCAGTGGATGACACGTTGTTTTCCTCGTTGCAAAACACCGAGTTGGCAGCCTTCATCAAGCGGAGGCAAGCAAACTTTGTAGCGAAACAACGCGACACGTTATTGCGCACCCCCTTTGAGCGACATGTTTGTCGTACACTACAGGTCAACCTAAGAAACCTTAACTCTCTCTTTCTGGAACACTCAACTAGCAAGTCAGGCAACACAAAACTACCCGCTTTTATTTAAGTAACAATGGCCGTCGTCGTTGAGGGTCAGCTGAAAGGCCACCGCGGTTGGGTCACCTCCCTGGCATGCCCGCAGGCTGCTGAGTCTTCCACCAAGGTTGTGTCAGCCTCTCGGGATAAGACACTCCTCTCGTGGGCAGCCAATCCCGATCGTCACAGCAGCGAGTGCGACTACGGTCTGCCGGAGCGACGCCTCGAGGGTCACAGCGCCTTCGTGTCGGATGTGGCGCTTTCCAACAACGGGGACTTTGCCGTATCCTCCTCGTGGGACCACTCCCTACGCCTGTGGAACCTTCAAAGCGGACAGTGCCAGCACAAGTTCCTTGGCCACACCAAGGATGTACTCTCCGTTGCCTTCTCACCCGACAACCGCCAGATCGTCTCAGGCGGCCGCGACAATGCCCTGCGTGTGTGGAATGTTAAGGGTGAGTGCATGCATACTTGGACCCGCGGGGCGCACACCGATTGGGTGAGTTGTGTCCGCTTCTCTCCATCGCTCGAAGCCCCTATTATCGTCTCCGGTGGCTGGGACAATTTGGTCAAGGTGTGGGACCTCGCTACGGGCCGGCTCGTCACCGACCTCAAGGGTCACACGAACTATGTTACGTCCGTGACTGTGTCCCCTGATGGTTCGCTTTGTGCGTCCTCTGACAAGGATGGCGTGGCCCGTCTATGGGATCTGACCAAGGGCGAGTCGCTTTCCGAGATGGCGGCGGGTGCCCCCATCAACCAGATTTGCTTCTCACCGAACCGCTATTGGATGTGTGCAGCTACGGAGAAGGTTATCCGCATCTTCGATCTCGAAAGCAAGGATGTGATTGTTGAACTCGCACCCGAGACTCAGAGCAACAGCAAGACTCTTCCAGAGTGCGTGTCTATTGCTTGGTCTGCCGATGGCAGCACCCTGTACTCCGGGTACACCGACAACGTCATCCGCGTCTGGAGTGTGTCAGATAGGGCGTAAGTAAATTACCACGCAGTCATATAATGCGGCCTTTGTTTTCTCGTGTTGCCGGCTACCTCCCCCGGGCGCGCACCCGCTGGCACGTTACCTGGGGAGGTGCCCCCTGCGATATTTTCTTTTTTGTTTTGTTTTTTAAATGTTTCTTTCTTGTTTAAGACATACCTACCGTGTCGCGACGCAGCGAAACAACGCGACACGTTACTGCTCACCCTCTTTGAGCGACATGTTTGTTGTACACTACAGGTCAACCTAAGAAACCTTAACTCTCTCTTTCTGGAACACTCAACTAGCAAGTCAGGCAACACAAAACTACCCGCTTTTATTTAAGTAACAATGGCCGTCGTCGTTGAGGGTCAGCTGAAAGGCCACCGCGGTTGGGTCACCTCCCTGGCATGCCCGCAGGCTGCTGAGTCTTCCACCAAGGTTGTGTCAGCCTCTCGGGATAAGACACTCCTCTCGTGGGCAGCCAATCCCGATCGTCACAGCAGCGAGTGCGACTACGGTCTGCCGGAGCGACGCCTCGAGGGTCACAGCGCCTTCGTGTCGGATGTGGCGCTTTCCAACAACGGGGACTTTGCCGTATCCTCCTCGTGGGACCACTCCCTACGCCTGTGGAACCTTCAAAGCGGACAGTGCCAGCACAAGTTCCTTGGCCACACCAAGGATGTACTCTCCGTTGCCTTCTCACCCGACAACCGCCAGATCGTCTCAGGCGGCCGCGACAATGCCCTGCGTGTGTGGAATGTTAAGGGTGAGTGCATGCATACTTGGACCCGCGGGGCGCACACCGATTGGGTGAGTTGTGTCCGCTTCTCTCCATCGCTCGAAGCCCCTATTATCGTCTCCGGTGGCTGGGACAATTTGGTCAAGGTGTGGGACCTCGCTACGGGCCGGCTCGTCACCGACCTCAAGGGTCACACGAACTATGTTACGTCCGTGACTGTGTCCCCTGATGGTTCGCTTTGTGCGTCCTCTGACAAGGATGGCGTGGCCCGTCTATGGGATCTGACCAAGGGCGAGTCGCTTTCCGAGATGGCGGCGGGTGCCCCCATCAACCAGATTTGCTTCTCACCGAACCGCTATTGGATGTGTGCAGCTACGGAGAAGGTTATCCGCATCTTCGATCTCGAAAGCAAGGATGTGATTGTTGAACTCGCACCCGAGACTCAGAGCAACAGCAAGACTCTTCCAGAGTGCGTGTCTATTGCTTGGTCTGCCGATGGCAGCACCCTGTACTCCGGGTACACCGACAACGTCATCCGCGTCTGGAGTGTGTTAGATAGGGCGTAAGTAAATTACCACGCAGTCATATAATGCGGCCTTTGTTTTCTCGTGTTGCCGGCTACCTCCCCCGGGCGCGCACCCGCTGGCACGTTACCTGGGGAGGTGCCCCCTGCGATATTTTCTTTTTTGTTTTGTTTTTTAAATGTTTCTTTCTTGTTTAAGACATACCTACCGTGTCGCGACGCAGCGAAACAACGCGACACGTTACTGCTCGTCCTCTGTGATGGGGCGTTTCTGCTGTGATTCGCAGACCTCCCGTGGTGTGTGAGGCTTTTCCGCTCAGCATTCTTCCCTTCTTGTTATTAACGTTGCGCCTGATGAAAACTTTAGATCGGTGCGAGAGTAATATTAGTGATCGCGCTGGTAGTCATGTTGCGATGCGGCTCGGCTTTACTAACCGCCGCCATACCCGGCAGTGGATCAGCAACAAGTAACTCGCCGGCAGTGGCGCCCGGTGTCGTTCGTTCCCTGTACCGAATGCTGCTTAGGGAGGTCAAAAGGATTGACGATTCCCCCCTGTCCAAGACACTTTTCCCACTTACCTCAGAGCTGCAACGCCTCACTAAAAATCATGGGCCACTGCATTTCCCCGATGGGCAGAGGTACATGAAGATTCTGCGCGATGTGTTTCACGACACCGAATCACCTCCGAAGGTAAACTTAGCCTTTGAAACTCTGACGCGACTTAGAAACCACAACGAGAGAGTAACGGCCGAGATTACTATCTTCAGGAAGGACCATACGCATCTCATCAACACCATGGAGGCTTCACAGCCAAATATGGAGCTCTATCGTGTTGAGCGTGCCACCTGTAACGTGAACACCCTCCCCCACAGGACCGTGAGCTGCGATGCCTCTCCGTTGCATCCACGACTAAGGCCTCGGCAGGGAAGCACCGTGGAGCTTGAGGAGGGGGTGGCGTTGGTGGCACACCCGCTGTCCTCAACCCACACGGACCGCCGTGTGCTTCTCATATACGAAAGGGGGCCTCACTTCACCACAGGAGTCGTGCTGGATATGTTGTTCACATACCCACTCTCCCACGGCAACCCCATGTTTCCGGAGGTGTTTTGGGGCCACAAGGTTTACGATGGAGGTGTATCGCAGATTAACTTCACAATGCCTCCTACCGCACACATCAGCATTCTGCACACTTTGGAGCCACCCACGGAGCCAGAGTCCCCACAGTACCTCGCTTGGCTAAAGTGGAAAGACGTCAAGGCGAAGTCGAAAGCTGCAGAGCCGCCGGCAGGACACCCACACTTGTTGTGCAAACCCCTGATTCGCGGTGGCGTGCTGCCAGATGGAACCGTCGAGCCCACGCTGTACCTCTCGAAAGTGGAGGCGCTAGCGTACCTTGCCCAGCTCGTTCCAGGGAAGCCACGTTCGTCCATACGCGTGTACTGGGGCAATATGCGCTGGCCAACGCGGCAGCTCGAAGCTGAGGTGGCTAACGGGCACTGGATACCTGTAAAGCTTTCGCCGGCATTCTTTGGGCCATTTCCCTTGGACTCGGGGTCGGAGAAGGTGGACAGGTTTCCAACAGCAGCAGATTTGCGAGCAATGAAGGAAACGCGCGAGCGTCGGCACGGCGTGAATGTTTCGTTGCCGCAGGTGTTTCCACCCGACCGTATCATGCGACGCCGCGAGTGTCTGTGGGACCAGATCATGTACTGTCTCGGGGGTGAGTATCGCTCCTTGGTGGGATGTTTCAATCCATTCTTGGAGAAAACGCAGGGCGTTCTGCCGTACGAGCTCCCGCCACCGTCGGTTGTGAGCTGTGGGTTGAATGACGCCGATGAGAACGCCATGGTGATGGATGATTTAATTGATGAAATGGTGGAAGGCGATAGGGAGGTGGACGACCGCTTTGATGTCGAGGATGAGCTTCCTTTTAGTGCCCAAATGCTCGGCGTGACGGAGGTGTCAGGAGAGGACCAGTCCGCAAAGAAGGGTAACACGGCGGGGCCTGGAGGTAAGGATGAAAAGGATAGCGACGGGGAGAAAGACCAGTGATTTGGCGTTGCTCGCTTTCTATTCCCCGTTGGGCGTACAATACGTATATCCATCCATCCGTTTATATATGCCGTTTGAGGTGGATGGGTAATATGGCCGGGATGCGAAAAAAGGTGGTTCCTCCAAGGTGCGGGGTAAGTGACGCGTATTTAGACCGCAAATTATTATTTGAGGTATGTTTAAGAGTCGGATGGGTTAGGGTAATAAAGCAGAAAAAAGTGTAAGGACGCCTGATTTTTATCCACACCTTACACGCGTCCACGGTTCTACTCCTTCTTTTTATGAAGCCATGTTTCAGTAGAGATGGCGTGAAGCCACCCGCCTGTACACGCCCGCGCTCAGCGAGTAAAACTGTGCAACGGCAGTCATTCATACCTTCCCCATATCCTCTCCACTTCACCTCTCCAACATTGTTGTGGCTTGCAAGGGTGTGATGACTGAAAATGTAGCGAATAGCAAAATTACTTTGCACCTTACACCAAAGACGGGCATAACGGAGACACTACCAAACATGGAGTGCGACCCATGGGAAACACTTGGCAAAGTGATTGCTCGGATAAAAAAGAAGCTGAAGCGTCCTGTGTTGTATTTGTTCTTAATGCGCGGGTCCGAGGGGTTTGTGCCAACACCCGACCAAACGCTGGAGTCGCTACTGCACACGTATGCGGAGTCAAGCGGACAGCGAGAGTTATCGTTTGCAGTGTCCACCGCCATATTCCACGGTTAACCATCCCACGCCTCACCCGCGGCGCCGCATCGTTTCAAATTTGTTTCTTTTATCACCCGCTGAGTGCCCCTTGTTCAAGAAATGTCTCACGCACGCATCTTTCAACGCTTTTGCCTTTTCCTCTCCCTTTCCATCCTAACGATATTGATTTCAATTGCACAACGACAAACGCGTCCATACAAACGTAGAAGAAAAAAAACTACCGAGGTACAGTCCTTTGACGTACGACACCGTCCGCGGCCGTGGAGCCATGAGAAAATCGCTGCTCGCTCTGGAAAAACTCACTCGTTACGTATCGTTTAGGTACGCCCCAAAGTTTAGACAGCCGCGGCCCGATGAACTTGTTGGGTTGCCGTCGGCCCAGACGCCACCGGACTGTGTTCCCGCGTTTGTTATACCCGACTTCATCAGCGAGACGGAGGAACGAGCAATTTTGGCAGTGGTGGAACCATGGTTCTCTCGACTTCCTTACAACGACGGCCACGTGGACGCGCTGATACACAACTACAAAGAGTTCTACCGGTCCTACCGGGAGCTTGCGGGTGAATCCGGGTCATGCGGCTCACAGCAGGTGGAGGGTGCTAACGAAGACGTTCGTTGTATGCGCGAAGCCTTGGGGAGGTGTCGAAGCCTGGCGGCCGAATACGTCCCGGCCGTACCGATTGGTGATCGGGTGCACTTCCTGCGGCTCAGCGGCGACGGTTTTATCCGCGCACACGCCGATGACACCCGCAACTCGAGCGGGATCATTGCTGGTTTGTGCCTGGGATCGGCGCGGGTCATGACGCTGACCCACCCCAACCACCCGGGACAGCGAATAGAACTCATGTTGGCCCCCCGCGCCTTCTACGTCCTCACCGGAGCCGCGAGGTACAAATGGGAGCATAGCACCGACTGGGTGGAAGACACTTGTGAGCACGACGGGGGCGCCCGAAACAAGGAAGTGGCGGAGGGAACACCGTTGATGTTTGACGGTCGGAGGACGGAGTTCGTGCGTGGTGAGCGTACCGCAGTTATATTTCGCGGGGTGTCACCGATGGAACTATTCAAACTGAAGGTCCTTCAACGGAGGAACCCCGAATAGCGAATACGCGGCAACCAAATGGCAAAGGACGGCTTTTCTAGAATGACCACGTGGAAGCGGGGGCGACTGCAAAACCCACCGAAACTTCTACAAGCAGCCGGTACCTGAGGAAATTAGTGCCACCCCTTCGCAGCAGTAACCACTGGGATGTGTACGGGTGTCTTTCCTTTTTTGAACCCTTGACGAGAAAAGTCTTTGTGCACCTTTTCTTGCGCGCCTGGCATGCCGCGCCGTTGCTCTCCCATCACAAGGCTCAAGAGAACAGCAGGGAGTGCGCGGCTCGGTCGTGCGAAGTGCGTGACACGTCGGGTGCCGGGGAGATTTTTTAGGATTAGCTGTTCATGCCCTGTACTTGGCATTGGCATGGTTCTGTGGGTAGTTGCTCGCCAACCCTGGTTGAACGGGGGCAGGCCAAGCTGTAAGTTACGAGGTCTTCACCAACTTCCCCACTATCGTAAATGTTCCACCACTTTCTCACCATTGCACTGCAACGCGCATTTATTCAGTGGCTGAGGTCGCACTGCTACCCAGAAGGCGTGGCCCAAGTGAAGCTTGCCAGAGCCTGAAGCCGGCAACCGCCTCTCTTCCCTGTCTCCGTTGTACGCAGAAAGCCGCACGAAGACTGCGCGGCGGATGTTAGTGTTTTTAGTGATTGCGTTCGCAGGTCTTGTCCCGGGTGACTCCGCCATGGTCGGCGACCGTGCATGGATCTCGTCCTTCCCAGATTTATGACACTGATGAGCTAAGCATGGCTTTTCTGAGAGGCAAGAGGGGTGCAGCCGTTGCGCCTCCCACTCGAGGCGCCTCCAGATACAGTGCGACCCGACGCGCAAAAGACGCCCCCGCGAAGGTGGGCCCAGACCCACTCGGCGTCGGCTCCCTTCATGGCAAACGCGCGCTCGGCAACCTATCAACCCTACTCCAAAGCTGTTGTTTTCCGCGCTTTACTCTGAAGATACACCGATCGCATGGGCGGAATTAGGCTGCGCCTTTACTCCATCCCCGTAGCACAAAACAGGCCGGGGCTACCGGGTCGCGTGCCCTACACGATGGGAAGCGCTGTCTTCCGCGTTTCAGACCAAGGAAAGCTGGAGTGCATTTCCACTTGGAAATCCTCAGTGGGCACCGGTAGGCGCAATCACACGGCCCCTGTTCCGACTCGGGGCGGGGGTCCGGCACGCATACGCCACCCAAGTTTCCTTGACCTCCCCTGGGCAACTAACAAAATAAACAGCACTAAGACAGAAGTGTTTGAACCCATGCCGCAATCAGTCTCGGGAACCCCGCAGAGCGCGCCACATTGTTAGTACAATGGCGATTGTTAACCGCACCCCTCGAGGTATTTCGGTGCGCTCTCCGTATTACTTACTTCGTTTGAAAACACCCTCCTAGTCATCCCCAACGCATTCCAAGTGCCACGTCGGCCGCCCTGGCGACAGCCGTGCGCAAGTCCCGCCCTCTTTTGATAGGAAAGTGAAAGCATGTGGCACGGTGGCTAGAATGACCGAATGAAATCGTGAGAGAACCAATAGCCAGAGGAGCGGGGCCGCACGCGTTACCTTCCCCGTGAACCCTCGCATGGCCTTCGGTGGCGGGACCGGATTCCAGCTAAAAGAACAAGAGGCTTTTGATGGTAATTTGCGTGGCGAGGGAAGGAGTCACATGGTGGGCCGGCGCCTGCGCTCGGCGAGCTGGTTGCCAACACCACACGAGTGTGCAGCTCAAGTTTGGCACGACACTCTAGAGAAAGTATGGGAGCGGTCAAACACAACAACGGTAGGCCAGCGTGTCAAGTGGGGCGCGCCTCGGCGCAATGTTGTGGAAATCCCACACGCCTAAGTGCAAGCTCGACCCCACAGGCGCTGCGTAGCTCGTGTGAAAGAACGAGTCATCTCCGTCCGCGTGTGGAAGAACCGGGTTAGGAGGACGGAACGAGACACAGGATTAAGGAAAGCGTGCACAGGAGCTGTGGTTGGTATTTGTCGGCCCATTCTAAGCTTGCGACTCCCAGAAACATCCTTAATCTTGCCGTACCGCATTCTCCACTTGGGGCACCAAATCTTTTGGCATACAACATTGAAAAGAAAGGAAAAGAAAAGTAGGAGACAGTGTACCTCCATCAAATGAACCAACAACACGCAAGAGCAACCTGCGAAAAGACAGACTGTAGCGTGTCCCTCGTGCCACGCCCGCGCTAGAACCGTGGCACGGGAGAGCTCCGTGGAAGTAAATCACGCAAAAATAGGCACATGTTCTCAAATAAAAAGAAAGGAACACTTCCTTTACTCCAGCTAGCAATGGTACTAATCATTCTATTTGTTTGTCCGCTTTTTTGACACAACGCTCGAAGGCCCGCATTCCCCGGCAACATCCACGTACACCACACGACGAAAAAGAAAAGCGGTGTGGTAAATGATAATAAGCCCAAAAAATATAATACAACCCTACATTCATTACCATTACTATTGTGGCCCGCATCAGCGGTAACAAAATTAGCTAGTTACGCTCGACATACCTACTGTACAAAGATGTTGATCCACATGTATCGACAGGGATCTACTAAATGTTGGGTAGCGTGCTGAACTCGCGGCAGAATCCTTGTTATTTTTGATCACAGGTACGACACGCCACGCGATTATCTGTTCCTCCTCCCTATGCCTGGACAGCGTAAGATATTATAGCCAGCAACAAGCAAGGAAACAGTCCCATACGGCCTGGTGCCTCGACTCCATCACCTGCTGGTTTTTCTTGTGCAACCAACAACGATTTGGCAGGGCACCTGGCCCAATAAGATTGTAAAAACATCACGTCCAGCTCTAGGGAACTTAGCTCCCGCTTGTAGAGTGCTACATTCCGAACCATAAGTTCCCCATTAGGGGTGGTCCTTGGGTTACCATAACCCCCAATGTAAAAATATGAAATGCGCGAGGGCTGTTTGAGAGCCTTGATGCTATTTCTCGCGCTGGATAATGCCGTGCCATCAACCTTAACGGAAAAAGAGCCACCGTACATGGTAACTGCCACTTGATGCGTTGAGTTGTGCAAATGAAAGCCGACAGTAGGCACGTACTTACCGCCAAATGTTAAGTGCCACCTCCCGTCGGCATTGTAAGATACCTCGAGAATTTTGTTGCTATCACCTTCGTTGATGGCTACAGCCAAAACAGGGATGTTCATTTTCACTCCTTCACTTATCACCACCGTCATCACAAGTGTGAATTCGTAATTTACGAAGGTGTACATCTGTGTCCCACTCCTCTCACCTACAAACCATGCAGCACCTCTGTTCGTCCCCCTAAATAAAACGCCACCATCGGCTTTTGCAGCCCCTGTTACGTTAACGTTGGCGGTGCCGTAAACATCCTTCCAGTGAGTGGCGTTAACATCGTTGGAAAGGAGTACGACAGGCGAGACATCAATGCATCTGAGGTTCTTGACGACACCGCCACCTTCAACTGCACCTGTTGATTCAATTTTCCACATGCGCAGCACAGATTTTATCTTTGCCAATGCATCATCCAACTGGGCAATGTTACCAATGTCATACGGCACTGAACTGCTAAATTCATCGCGCAAATATCCTATTTTTCTGTAGAAGTAAAGGAGCGTGTTCTCATCGAACAACAATGTTCCCTCACCGACAATGTCATCATCGAGATGAATATGATCTATTTCAGCAAAATGGTCACCATCAGAGAGCCAAATCCGGAGCACCTCTCGCGATTTATCGTTGATGCTTCGCTGGGCAAAGACCAACACCCTTCTTCCTTCAACTGTTGCTGTAACAAAATTGTATAGCTTGCCGTGTTCTGCTTCGATCGCCCAGACACGCGAATAGGAAGTGACAGCCTCTACCCACTCCCTTCCGAAGTTAATTGACTCGTATACAATTTGATGTCCCTTACTCGATTGGTTACCCAGCATGAGTCGTCCATTCCATACAAAAATGTGACAATAACCTTTACACACACCAGGATCGAGAGGCTCTAGGCTCCAATTCTCGCCGTCATCCGTAGAGTAAATCACAACAGGAACGTCTTGATTGTGGCTATTTCTCAGCTCCACAAGAAATACAAGTGACCCCACCTCTGTCACAACTGCACCCTTTACTCCCCGATAAAACTTGCTCACAGGTCCCATTCTGAGCCCATCAGGAATGCTTCCCTTTAAGGGAACTGGTGTACCCCAAGTTACTTTGGCTGACTGGGAAAATAAACCGCGCGATACTTCCACCTTTCCAACGATAAGAAGGGGGTCCCAACCTCGGCTACTTATATTCATATTACCTGTCCCAACAGTATCTATATCGTATCCTCCGGCAAATAGGTAAATACTATTCTCTTTTACAATTGCCTCGTACAGTATGGGGTAAGAGTGGTAACTCGTACTCCCCATACCCACAGCTATAACATCCTTTGTCCATGTCTTACCACCATCTACGCTGCACAAGGAGAAAGTGTTGAGTCGCATTTCACCTGCCAAACGATACCTCCGTTCTCCGATAGCCACCAGCACGTCCCCAACTTTGACAAGAGAATGTATGTGAACAGAGTCAACAGCGGCAAGCCTATATGTGTGCTCCTCGCCTTCGGCAAAGAGTGTAAATTCATTAACGGAATTTGGTTCATGGCCTGCATTAGGGGTGGCACCAGCTCGCGCCTGTTGAAGGATGTAATGAGTCAAACAAAGTACCGTGAGTGCCACTCGCATGCCAGTAGTACACATGGATAACAGTAAAGTTTGAGAATATGGCGGCTGTTATCACAATCTGTATACACGAGTAGTTTCGCTGAAGCAAGCTCCTCAAAAGATGAAAGGCGTAAATACGTAAGATGCCCCTACCTACGACCAAAACTTATGCGATCCGACTCCTATTACAAAATGCAACACAAGCAAGCAACATCAATTTCGAAATAATAGCTGTCGTGCTGGCATATGTGGCAGCAACCGTGATGTTAATATTATGGGTACCAGCACCGTTTAAAAAGGCTAGAGAAAAGAAATTTCTTCCTCCATAAGATTATCTCCAGATGCACACGCCAAGTAATAACGAAAACCACTTCCAACATAACTGTAGATAACGGTCCTTTGTCTTCGGTCGTACGCCGCGATACATGCATAAAATTACTGACGATCACAACGGGACTAACTGTGGAGTAAAACTTTCCTCTGTCTCGGCCGCTTTGCTGCACTTCAACCACATGTAGCAAGAGCTAGAAAGAGGGGAATCAGTTTACGTTCTCAGGAAACAGTCTTCAACGAGTAATTTTGCAATAGCTAACAACTGCAGTGACCTGGGACTGCTTGAAACACACCATTCGTCCTTACGTAGTAACAGCATCCAGCGAAACAAAGGGTAAAGGGCTTGTGTGAGAATCCCAGGTTAGGGTCGGGGTGACTGCAGAAGCCTGAGTGTGTCGCACTTTTTTTCCATAATCCACGACCTTGTTAAGTTCGTCTATATTTCTAATGTGGTGCTCTAAATTTTAGCGGAGACTATCCACGCTTAACGTAGCTGAGCATTTCTTCAAGCTGTACGCATTCAAAACAGGGGGTTGGACATGGTCATGCACATAGAGTCCATTTATAGATATGTGCTCCAGCATCATTTTACGCAGGTAATTGAGATAATTAAAGAGAAAGTTTTCCTCTGATATCCTTTTAATGAAAGTAGAGAGACAGCTATTATGCGAATTTTTAAGAGCGGAACACCTGGCCTCATCTATCACATATCGTTTATATATACATATGTATGTATGTATATAAGAAAGTAATGCTTTATCTAGTAATTCGCGGCTGACATCATTGCACATGAGCGCCACGTGTACGAATTGATCATTGTTATAAGGGCAAAAAAAACAATACACATTCCGTGCCGAAATGGCATGCTCGTCACAAATCTTGAATGGTAGCCGCAAAGACATTCATCAGAGCATCCTAGAGCCAACTTGGCTTGCAACTAGAATTCAATTTACATTGGTAAAATGTAGGAATAACAATGACAGGTTAAAGCATTGGGTATAAAATTATTTGACAACCACGACCAGTGAATAAGGACCGTCCACGTAGGTATATTAAAAAAGTGCGTCGAACGCAAAACCAGGACCCCATACTTCAGCTGCAACGTCTCCAATACCGGTGAAAAGAAAAAGAGTCTGATTAAGTGTGCAGGGCACATAAATTACTTCACGAATTTCAAATGGTATCATTTCCACACATTCAAAAGGGAAAAGATAATTCTTCCGTTTGTAATCCATAACAGCAAAGCGTGTCCATTGAGTAAAGAGAGTGTATCAGCCTACCAAAGCTAGAAAAAAAGAGGGAAAAAATATATACATTGCAAGCACCTTCACCCGATAAGGTGAGGCGTGAACATACAACCGTAAGCAAGCAGACTACAAGAAAGACCTTGTGCATATGTACTTTCAAGCTATTGAATAGAGCAGCGCTCACCACGAACAGGCTTAATGGCCAAATATATGGTGGCAGAGTGTGTATTAGTACATATACGTTAAATTCCGCCACGCTATTTTATAGGATAAAACATGGATTCAAAACGTACACGCGCTTATCATCATTTCCCCTCACTACTTCAATAGACAAACTAACCTTAAACCCACAACTTACCCATATACGAGGCTATTCACTCACCGACGAGCACGTTTCCCCCTATCAATAACTCAAATACACTATCATAGCTTAACTCAGGACGGATACGCCACCGAGAACTCCAGTCATCTTATTATCATGCAGGTCACCCACAGTAACAGATTTGTCCGCGGCCTCCACATGTTGCTGCCTGGCATAGGGGAGCACGTCCGCAGAGCGTGACGGACCGGATGTGACCAAGGATGTCACACATCAGTTATGTTTGTGGCACCAAAACCAAATGTGTTTACTAAATAAAAGCAACAAAGAACCACCGGGACGGGTATGATTTATAACAGCGAGTAACCCCACAAAGAACCTCCATACCAGCCCCAAAAGCCTCTACCATAAGGGGCGCCCTCTGGATAAGCCGGAAAAACCTACAAAGCGAGGAACTCCTCCACTCGCGGGAAACGCCTTGCTAAGCTCCCCGTTGCCACGAAAGTGGCCCGATGTCAGGGTCAGCCTCGCGATTGGAGGGGAAGGACTTAAAATAAGAGCCACGGCTCTGTTATTGAAAGGAAAAAGGCACGTCGCAGGAAATGGTTCTAAGTCGCAACGGTGCCACGGACACTAACATGCCAGTGACGCCCCCTCCGTTTCATGAGTAAGAAAATATTTTCACGAAATGTTCCACGCGCTTATAATTAATTTGCAGTGTATTGTGAGCCCCTTCTCGAAGCGTGGGGTTGCCCACTGTGGAAGGGGAAGTCCCACCGGGAATATCCATTCCCAGGAAACCAGGGAGCCACATTTACAAAATACCAGATTCTTTATAGGGGAAGCATGTTCAACTGCGCGGTGGCGTCAGCAATCCTGCCGCAACAAAAACTACTATGGAATGCATCTAAACTCACACAGAAACATGCCGTGCCTCCATGGAGTCCAGTCATACTTCCGCATGAACTGAAACAAGCTTGTCGTCGCGCCTTCCTTTTGTCATTAAGGCTCTGTTAAAATAGGGAAGACATTAAGGAGCGCTATGGTTTGGAGTAATCTACACTTTGCCCTTCCCTAAGTTAAGAAACGGAGAAATACGACAACACTTGGGGGCCCACTGAGATCATTTGTGAGGAGAAAAGCCAAGACGAATGAAAATGAGAGGCTACTTCAAAGCTAACGAAGGGGAGGTTCTGGAAGCACCCTAAACCTGCGCTCCACACCCGAAATGTCCGTTTGTAATGCTTTTGCCCTGCGGTACATGCCATCTGCGGGATTTTCCTCCAGGGCGACATAACTCCAAGTGGCCTGTAGACCCCATCCTTGTGAGACTGAATCTACACGCTTCCCTTCGCGCACCGGGGTGTCAGAGCACGCACCATACTTTCTCATAACATGCATAACTTTCATGCTATCAAGGCATATGTGCAAAGACCCTGGGAGATTTCCCTCAAATATCTTTAACGTTAACCCTACGGCCCGTGCTTCCGCTTGTGCAATGGTGTTTGGGATCTGCGTCCAGATGCCCTTGTGACACATACATCAACAGTTTCCTCAGATACAAGAGTGCTCCACCCGCACATAAAAGTGTCTGTCACCAAAGCGCTCGATGTTGGCAGACGGCCTTTTGGGGATACCAGTACACTCCTCAAAAGAGTGTTCAGCCAATACTGAGCACATCGGGAGGTACAGCCGTTTCACGTTGCATTTTTGTGAGTCCCCCTATTTAGGCGCAACAAGTGGCGACGCATTATCTTCAAGAAAAAATGGCAGAAAAGAGAGCCCACGAGCAAATCGTGCGCAATGTGATGTTTTCCAATTCCTCTATGGCAGCCTTCCCTAAAGACAGAGCCTCTCGCAGATTCTTGAGTGATTTCTCATTTAAAGAGACAGTTTGCGCCTGATAGTCGGACCACACTCCGATAAAGTCATGCCTTCCGGTTTGAACCCACTGTTCTCCCATCGGGACACCGTACCCTCTCACATTGCCCACGACAGCAGCCCCCATGTTCCTACGCACTCGGGCGGCCCGCTCACCCGAATGCTGCCAGTCCATGCGCTAATTTTTAGCTGATGCCGAGTTGTGCATCTGGCTCTCTTCCAGCTCAGGGTTCTCAGCCAAAACCCGCGTAATTGTATATAAAATTTCAGGACCGTATTCATAACCCACGGGGAGTCATGCACTCTCTACGATCTCCCTGTCTTTTGTACGGCATCGAAAGCTCGGACTACATCGGCAGGCAATTCCGCCCGGAAAAGGATGCCTCTAGATCGAACAGTGCAGCAGTCCCATCGTAAGCCGCGTCCAAGCATTGGGAAGTATGCCCCACAGGTGCTACGGCTTCATAATCCTCCTGTTCGCTCTTGGTCTTGCACCAAGCAATAAAGCGTCGCGGCTGGTGGGTTCTCTTCGACAACTGCAGCCGGCACCACCTATCTTTCCGTGTTCTTTTTCCAACGCCGTTATTATGATCCTTACCTTCATTAGTTTTGTATCTTCAGAGGAAATCCTTGAATGGGACCCCAGATAACCAGTCTGCGCAGCTGTGAGCTGCCACTTAACGTCCCACACCTTGTCAAGACGATCTCTTGTAGTAAACCTCGTCCGCTGCCGGATCCAGCCGAACGTTAAGCTGCTGACATTCACGTGCTGAAGTGGAACCCGGTTCTTTCCTTCTGCAGTGTCTGCTTTCGTGCGATGGGTGCGTCGAAAGGTGCTTTGGCCCTGAAAAAGAAACTTGCTACGTGATACTGCACCATTCGGCAATCCCTACAGGGTCGCCGCCAAGTGCTGCATGTCCTCCATGCATGCTGGACCAACTGAGCCGATTTGTTTATCAGAGCGACGTAGTAGCGGAAGTATGGCCCTGTGTTGCGGGGAGATTCCATGAAGCTTGTGTGCTTCCTTCAACTGGGCCAACTTTCTTGGATCAAGATCACACTCAATAATCGCCGCAGCAACGTGAGCCAGCGTGTCTTCCTTTCCATGGAGTGTGCTGTCATCCCGTACGAGAGGAGAATTTCTTTCCATCTCTTTGGTTGCCAGATGAGTGTTTTTTTCGTTCTCTGAACAGCTGCCTGGCCACTGCCCGTTGTGGAATGAAATTCTCCCCTTGAAACAGAGCAATCTCGTCCGGCCGACCTAACGCAGCTCACACCAGGCGAAGAGCCACCCGATGCATTTGAACGACGGGGTGTCGCTCATTAGATCGAGTTTCCAATTCTCCGTGGGACGCGCCTGTTTCATTGGCACATTGACCGCACCTTGTTGAAGGATAGCCAGGGACATTTGTGCGGGAATCCCTCCAGCTTCCAGAAAACTTAATAATGTTCGTGTGTACTGGACGGCACCGCTCTTGGCCAGTTGTAAACTTTTGACTCAAAAAGGAACATTCTCCTCTCGGGTCCCTAAATGGTTCTGTTCCGCGAACTCGCAAAGCTCTCTCAAAATAGACGCCCGTTGCTCCCAAGTTGCATTGGCCCACATCTGTTGAGCAATTCCACCGGCCCCCGACGTTCATGTCGCGACGCATGGGCTGTGATTGGTTGCCGGGATTACAGCGACCACGCCGACAGAGGCCGGGAAAGCGGAAGTTCTTTTCTGATAAGCCCGACAGTTTGAGCTGACGAGCACCTCTTCCCGCGTTCACTATGTGGGGAAAGAAACTCGTATCTACTACCACGCAGTTTCGGGCGTCGTAGCTTTGGAAGTGGCGGGCTCCTTTTGAAGAGCCTCCAATCGACCCTTTTCACTATAAAAGAAACCAATTGCATTAGCGACCTCGAGACTCAATTGCTTCAGGGGTCGAAAACCGTTTCATTTCCCACAGTCGTCGGGAATCCTCACGTAACATGTCGAGCTGCAATGCCTCGATAAGACCACAACTGTAGCACGTGGCTCTCCCGATGCGAGAGCTTTTCGCCTGTCCAGTTTTTCCACCACCTTATAATCTGGGTCCTCAACGTCTTTGGGAACATCCACGGTGGCACGCAAGTCCTGGACCTTGCTTGGTGCATAGTCCGTCGCCACCTGGAGAAAGCAGAGCTCGCGATATGACTTCTTCCCAACTGTGCAGCTCCGTTGTGAGCCCTCTCACGCAGGAATAGCGTAAGCACAGGCGTCAAACGAATCCCATAGCATGAAGTATTGGCCTCCTGGCGTTGTGTGTGTTGGGAAAATATCCCGCAACGTCACCGATAACTGAGATGGAGAGGCTTCCATCATACACTACGCAATTCCCTTCAAAAGCATGAATATTTCCCCCCGGGTGTCATCCCAGTCCGCTGAATCCACTGCTCAACCCCTGAATCTCCCAAATTCCCACACGGGACGGCTCCTCCACCACCAGATTCTATGAGCCCTCCTTGCGAAAAGCACCGTCCAATAAGCCCTCCGGAGAGGATATTTTGCCGGGTTCCTCGGTATTCTGTCAACAACTGGTGCGGAACGCGTGGGCTCGCCAAAGACTTCCTGTGCCGCGCCTCCGCATCCTTCTGACCAATTGACACGTGCACGTTATTGGGTTGAGCCGGCAACTCATCGTATTCCTTGTGCATTTGGTTGTCCTCACTCTGCGCCAAGGTCAATTCGTCTTGCACATTTCATAAAGCTTCCTGCATTCTTGTCGGTCGGACATAAGCATCCTGTTGAATTCCCAAATCCTCGCTGGACAATTGGATTCGGGCCGATTCGTAATACTCCCAAGGTGTGGACGTGTTCTTCCCCACTGCTGCCCACTCGTTGCGAAATGTCTGCCGTACGCTGCCGAACACCTTCAGGAAACTGGTTCTCTGAGGGATATTAAATTAAACCACAGATTGGTGCAAGTCGATGAAGTTTACCTTCTGCTTGTCGGGAAAATTGTAAGATCGCCGCTCTCCACCATCAAAGAATCTTCGACACGGTTCGTACCGCTACTGAACTGCATACGGCTCTCAAATGTGAGAGGCGTCCGACTGCAGCGCTCCACGAATACCGTCGTAATTGCCACTAAAATTTTCTACGCAGCTTTTCCCAGAAGTTACTTAGAGGCGCTTTGTAATGTTAAAAAGATTCATAGGCAACAGAAATTTTATTAGTTTCATTAATCATTTTTATGATTAAAATTCGGCAGGTTCGGCCTATTCCCTTAGCATGTTCTCACAAGAACATCGAACGCCAGCATATGCCCACCATTACGGCAATCGGCAAACGAAAAGGGAACGGTAGTGTGGCAGTGATACAGGGGTGGCGGCAGAATACCCATCCGGCATGGCAATGACAGTTTATCGGTAGCAGACTCTGAGCTTAAAACCCCTGATTGCCACCCAAATCATGTTCCCATAGAATGAAGAATGGAGAGAAAAGTCCAAGAATGTTACCATCCGCACCATTCTTGAAGGGTATTGAATGTTTAGGCTAAGCTGGAGTGGGCGTGTCGGTTTGTTCTTCGAGAAACACTACAACAAGTTCACCATCAGTCAATAGAACCATCTGATATGATGCATAACAGCTCCAACATTTAATACTTAGCCTGCCGCCGTGACACACACTACCTTCATAAGGGAGAGCAATGAACTAGTGATCTTAGTAGACTACCGAAACGGTTCCGGCACGGGGGACATTAGACGACAAGTGCACTATTTAGAAGCTGAGTCATAAGGAACACAGACGCTCACGGACTCTTCGGGTGGAGAGTGAAACAGGCTGAATGGCCACGTTTCCGCACGTGAAATGGTGATAGAGAAAATAAATACCAGATCCCTTCCCTCAACTGGAATGTGTGTCGAATAATTATTTCCAGGCGGAAAGCGTACTGAAGACATGTGTGGGTAAAGGAAAAGAGTCCTTCAGCAATGTGCATCCGTGCGTTGTCACTGCACATTTTGTCTGATGTTTTCCTTATGAGCTGATAGTTCTATTTTAGCTACTCGTGAAACGTACGCTGTGGGACATCGGCCTAAATTATGAAGCCGCCTAGCACAACTTTTATGCCACATCGTTCTTGTCGATGGTTGATCCCATTTCGTGACGGAGATGACTTCTTCCCTTGAATTACCGCTACACCCCAATGCCCACCGAGGAGTATAGGGTACCCGGAAAGGTCTGCATCGTCTCGCCATCAGTAGCTGGTAAGTTTGCATGTGATGGTAAAACTCCCCTTTGGAGCATGTTGGACGAAAAATCGTAGGTGTTCTATTTCTTTAGCAGTTTAATCGACTATGTCTATGTCGCCAACAATTTATCACAAGTAGATTTAAGCATCTCCAGTGGCAAATCTCAAATGCTATATGATATCCAGTTCTTAAAATGAAACAAAACCTACACTGCACTCCTTAACTAAGGTGAGGTACATTCGTTACGTTGGCGGTTGGTACACATGACCCGTATGTCGATACTCGGGAGTAGATGTCGACATCGTTTATTGGAAATATTTGACTGTTGATCTTTATTGTTTCACCCTGGCGCGCAACAAATGGTTTTTCTTCAGAGGAATTTTGTTGTCAGAGGTAGGTGGCACACTCTTCCTCGAGTTCTTTAGGTAACAGCGACCAGGTGGGCGGTACCCTAACCCCTTGCCCTCCACCCTCAGATATGGGACGTACTCCTCCAGCTCACACCGCAGCGGATGCCCTCAGGTCATTCCGCAAATTGTTTCCAAAGCGACTAAAATCTTCCCTTTCTCTCGCAATGGCTTTCCGAGAATGTTGTCATCCGTCGATCGCTGCTTAGTAGACACCGTACAATTTTATCGCTGAGTTCGGGTAAGTGGTGCGACGGAGGTATGAGTCCAACACTGGATCTTGGTGTTACGACGAAGTAATGTAGTTTATGAAGGCATCTTCGACATACTAGAGGGGAGGCATCTCGCCTCATGAACAATTATTACATCAACTAACCCTCTTCTTCAGAACCGTCGTGGCTTGCAGCAACCACTGATTGTGCTGCACAGAGTGCTCCATAGCAATCGTGCTTTCCTATTTTTTGGCAAGCGAGTCACGTTGTCTTACGGGTTGCTTATCACCATGTGCCCATTGTTCGCCCGCCGTTTATTCGTTGAGGGAAAACAAGTTAACATTGGCCATTGGCTGACACAACTGAAGGTCCTACTGCTCTGTGCGCAGCATTTGCAGTTGCGTGCACACCGAAACGTTTTATTATCACTCCCGCTTCGCGGCCCCATCCCCTGTGCCCTCATCATGTTCTCAAAGGACTAACTGTTTGCTCTTTTACCACTGCCCCGGAGGGCCGACCTGTACGTTGGGGCTTTTCCCTGTAGCAGTAGAGTCGGCGTATTAGAGCGGTTCGGTTCTGTGGGGTATTCACGTTGTTTGATGGGGCACCCTGTGTATCCATTGAGGAGGGTTTATATGAGATCTACTGCGGCTTTAAGGCACTGGTTTCGCTTTGGACATTGTGCATTGTCAACGGGACGTCGGTCAGGGTCGTTGGGAGTAGTTTGACCACCAGTGCTATGGGTGACGCTCGCGCCTCAGGACAAGTTTTTTTTGTGGGGCCGAGCTGCGGCGATACCGGTGGATTCGACCTTCTTTCGAGCGAAATCTTGTACGGAACGGCATCTGGCCCCGCGACTGTGTCCCGGTCCTGCTTTTCGCGTAGGTAGCGGCTTGGTATGGCGCGGTCGCGGTGTTTTCGGCGTATTTCCTGAAGTGGATGGATTTTCGAGACGCAATTGACATTGCACGGGTGATTTGGTGTTGCTCCTCTTCGGGGTGGCCGCCGGTCATTTGGGTGGGCGCGCGCGGTTCCCTGGTAACCGAAGTATTTGATATACCCTGGCTTACGTGGTTACCGACGGCAAGAATTGGCGCATGATGTTGCTGTCCGTGCCTTTTTTTCTTGTTAGCACCTCCTGGTCGTATGTACTGTAGGGTTGTACGGCGGGAGCTGTGGCCATGCGTTGGTTAAGGTGTCGTTCCTTTTCGTACGTATCTAAGCGAAACCTGGTGTATGGGCGTAAACGCTTCATGTACACCGTGTGTCCTTACGTGATTGCGTGTTTTCTTATTCGTATTTGCTGTGACAAAAAATTCACGCGTCTTAGCATGGATTGTTCGCTGAAAGCGCTCTCCTGTTTCTTCATAAGTGAAAGAATTTGGTGGTGCATTGTGGGTCCCTATGTTTAGCTGCGACGCGCCACGATTGGTACGAATTGTCTGTTTTAGGAAAGTGAGCAGCGTTTGGCTTCCCGTGACCTATTATAGTGTGCGCCTCTTCTCCTTGTGGACGATAGTGGTACGGCTTGTCTTGACACTTATTTCATTCGGCAAGCATCCTTGTGATATTACATATTATCTATTAATATATATATTGCTTGAAGTTTGCTAGTGGAAATGGTTATGCACAACTCCGCTCTTTCTTTTTCTTTGGGTTGTAGCGGTGGGGTATGTCAATCAGTGTGTCTGAAATTGCACTCGATATCTTTACCCCTTCATAGGTGCGTTCCCATGCTTGCGAGTTATCGGAGAGAGTTTTTTTTCGAGATCGCCACGATTTATCCGTGGAACATTTTCCTTGCTCTTATTTTCTTAACACGTCATGTGCGTTATCATAGCTGCCGCGCTCTCCCATTCTGACGATTACCTGAGCCAACATTTTGGAAGCAAGATTCATACAGACAGATTTTTTTTGAATAATAACCGGGTTTTATAATGTGGATGTTGTTGTCGGGTAGAGTGTAACTACGGGGTGCCCGTGGAAGTTAGGCCCATAGTGGAAAGACTATTATTTATATACGCATCTCGATGCGATTTTGCGTTGTAAACCTTAGTGAGTCATCGTTTATCATTATTTGCAGTTATTAGGTACGATGAGCTAAAGGTGTATTTATTACTGCAGATGTACAGACTCACTACGTTGGGCGCCTTGCGGTTTTAGAAAGTATCTAGGGAATACATGCTAGTTAACCTCCGCAGTTGGGACCGTACAAATCTCCCTTTCGGATATCCTTCTGTACGTGAAGCGGTTGAGGGTAAGGCAGCCTGTGAGTAGGGTTATGGGCTGTAGCGTTTGAAGCAAAAGCGAACATACGAGCCTCCCAAGTAAAACATGCTACTCTGAAGTACATTTGCTTTCATGTAGGGCAAATTTCCACCCCTCTGTGTGCATGAAGAGGTACGTATTACCCCATCGTGATGGTTGCATATTTATAATTATGTACCTGGTAAGCTGTCACTGAATCCTTGCCGTGTCCGTCAGAGGATAAATTTATTTGGGAATTTTGCATGTGAATGTCAAGTAACTATATTTTATCTGAGATTTTTTCTAGCACCCTCTTAATTCCATCTCCACTGATGATAATAACTGCGTTCCATCTGGAGTAGAATTTATTATACGCTAAGTTTTTTTACTTGGCACCAATATCTTTTGTGACATTGTGTAGTTGCCTGCTTAGCATGCAAAAAAAGAGCGCAAAGGTGTGTGCTGTGATATAGTTTGCCTGTTCTGATCAATGATTTTGTTTGTGCGCCGCTGGACCACTAGCTCAGTTATATTGTTTCTGTTTGTTCTGTGAGCCGATTCCGTTCATTTATGACTTTTAAATAATTAAGACTGGGGGAAAAGCCTCTGTGACAATAAAAGTGGCGGAGAATTTTTAAAAATAATTCTTGAATTATATACACATTAGCCGTTCGCCTGATATTTCAGGCGATAAGTCTGAATACTTCCCCTGTTCCATGCACTAGAGCGTTTTTTTTTTTCGGCTGTTATCAGGATATCGAGCATGACTAACTGCAAGATTTTGTACCACTTGACGAAGAGAGCCCCGTTGAAGGATGTAAAACCGTTCTTATTCTTTGCGTAGCGCTTCACTATATATATGTTCGTAATATTCACAGGGGCTGCTGCTCCAAGCATTTTTTTCATGAATCCATGCGATACGTTGAGCACTTTATTAAGGACATTTTGTCTCACGCATTAAAGGAAACAAAACGGAATATATTAATCTCCCTTCTACATGGTGTAATATTGGTTACCAAAATTCAACCACAGTGAGCAACTATGACCTTGCTGCTCTTTTGGCTTTACTTGACGCCTTAACATTAACATGCTTGGTCTTTGTCTTTATTACTTTATGATTATTACTATTTTTATTGCGCTCGGTATTCGTATTTTGACACTTTGCCCGGTGCATCTGCACGTGAAAAGTTTGTACTATATGTTTCATATAGCTTTCTTGTGACATGTTGCCTGACACGAATTTTCTCAACAGTTTAATATCTGATGTAATCGTGTGTTATTAACGGGTATTCTGTCATCCCTTATCTCTCATCTTCTGGCACATGTTCGTGTGACGACGTACTTTCTCATATGAGCATTAGGTAAACGTTTTTTGTATCATATGTTTGCTTTCCAAAAGCTATGTGGCACTATTGGAGACTTCCCTCATAGCTTCCTCTAACTGTTGTGCTCAATGGAGGTTCCTTTTGTGGTGAAGTGTGGGAGCTTTTGGTTTTTGTGGTGGGTTCCTTTCTTACTTACATATGGCTGGATGGCTATCATGCCATCAATATGACGCGTATGCACAGCCGATTTTTAATGCCAGCTGGTAGTAGTGGGTTCCTGCACGGGAGAAAAGAAGCAAAAAATGCTGAGCAAGCAAGTGGGAAACTCTACTGGCCGTGCACAAGGTGCGGGCAGAGTCGCACCAATTTTGTTGTGTTTTTCGCACAGCAGAGCAAGTCCTTATAAAGTTTAATGTACATTGGGTTCCTCGGCGGCTGAGGTTCTTTACTATTGTTCCATGCACCTGAGTTGCGCTTGTGGATAAAAGCAAGCGTGACGAAGTCTTATCGTTTTTTCCTTTGCTTACTTGTACCACCAGCGTTCTCTGTTTCCCCACTTCGGGGCACACTACGGAAGTGTCGTAACACTTCCTCTGTCAACAGGCATTGTACATGGAACATTGGCTTATCGGATTATGTGGCCCACGCCGGTGAAAAACGAAACGTTAAAACTCAAATAGGTTTCCTTGAGTTTTTTAAGGATGTTCCACATTGAGTGTTGAGTGTTTAACAGTATCCACAGCAACAGGAGCGAATGATAGTGAGAGGTGGTACTGGAGAGCAGCATGAGGCACTCTGAGGCATGATATGCCCCTTCAGCACTTTTTGTTTGTCATCTTAAAGGCCAACGTGTTGCTCAGTTGATGGTACTATATACGAAGTGAAGTTCTCTCATGGGACTCAAAGTGATGCTCGCGTTTTTTGACGATTGTGAAGCCAGATACTGAGATCCGGAACGATTTGTGCAGTGATATGCTGCCTTAGCGGCGATGGGTGGAAGAAATGTGTTACCCCTTGCGCATTTCTGTGTGAGTCTTACTTCTAGAGAAGACTTCAATGTTAACCTCACCACAGAACGGACGATATAATTGGCGCCTTGTGCGCAAAGTTACTCAGTGACGTGGAAAGCTCCCACAGGATGTCCAGGAATGATTTTCGTTATGGTGGTTTGTCCGCTTCAGGTAGATAAGACAGATACATATGTATTTTCTCTTTTCAACCTAATGCTTTCAGAGTTCGCTGGTTTCACGGGACTATCTTGATACGTTGAAGTTAAAATTTGGACTGAATACTTTTTCAAAACACATGAGGTTTGATTGTTTGTGTTGAATCGAAGGATATCTCGCAAGTTGCCACCTTTACATTTTCTTGCTTTGAATATTTCCTGCTGTTTGGTTAAACGGCGAAACTCCATGCCCTAAAGTGACGTGGACGGTGTAGTCGGTGGTTTTAACGCATTTTGTCGTATCTATTTCATGATTTTTCCCACAAAAGTATTGGAAATGAACTGATTTGGTGTTTTTTTCTGTATACTACAGAGGGACAACTTTACTTATTTGCAATGGTGGGACTAGAATTGTCAGGCTAAATATGTGCCAGCTTGTGGGATGTGTTATATGTGAGGATTCGATAGGTGTAAAGGTGATTTCCTGGTCTTTAGAGAGGGAACATCCATTTCTTTTTTCATCTTAGCAAGTACACTGTTCCGCTGTGTTTAGGTTCCGCCAGGAAAAAAATCAAAACGAGTGAATATAGAAAGTAAAGTAGCAAAGCTTGAGTTCCATCGATGCCGAAGGAGACCTCGACTTTGATCAATTTAATGAAAATGTTTCTCTGTTGGAAACTTCCAGTTGTTCGACAAGGCCATTTCTTTCTTTGAAAAAGTGAAGCGAACTGTGTTGGCGGATGTTTGCTGATCATCTGTCGCTTGACGGCACTGGTCGCCTTGCTTTTTTCTTCGGGGAGTTATATGAAATCTTTTTTTGCAAGCCGAGAAATGCTGGTATTCTTATCATGTTTTTCTCTTTTAATTTTACGATTCGTTGCTATTATTTCCTCTACCATTTCTTTGTGAGTTTTTTTCATTGAAGTCTTTACCTTAGTGGCAGTCGTGGATGGGGGTTTGAGGTAATATCGATGGTATTCGCTGTTATATCACACGCGCGGGACAGATGAATTAAAACCATTAGCAAAAAAAGTCGGGCTCATAACACTTGAGTGTAGCATTCACTTTTCTTCGTGGTGTTTGCGTTACTATCTCTTCCAGTATTACATAGCTTAAAAAATTTATTGACCTTCATCTTATGTCACTCAGAATTTCACTTGTCATTATCTTCACGTCCTTTTGCAAGTTACGATATTTGAGTTCTCTACTTGACTAAGCGTAGATTTAACAGTCGCTTGTTCACATTTGACCATACCACCACTTGCTTAATAGGGGCGTGCTTGTCAAAAACAACTTTATATAAAGCGTTTTGTTCAACGGTGAAAGTATCAATAGCGTATACTGTGCCAGGCGAGCAAGGGGTTAAGGGGAGGCCACATGATGAGACAGACCACCTACGGTGATGATAATTCGTATGAGACCACGAGGACCCACTCAGCGTCTTTAGGCACAGCACCCACTGGGTTTCACTCGCTTTGGTCAAATGTTAGCTCCATTTGTGAAACTATATTAAGTTGGGATACATCACCTGACTTCAGCGGCCAACATGCACTTCAGCAGCTTCTGCATGCGTACACACTTGTCTACAGCCTCGTTTCTTCTCCTTTTTCAGACAGTCCGGCACTTGTCATAACATCCGGGAGTCAGCATAATGTATTTAGGAATAATGCTGAGAGTATTCAGACCCTTGTGGTTTATCACCGTCTATGTGAAATGATACGCATTAGGTTATCTAATGTTGTTGAAATCCGCCTTAGGGAGGCCGCGAGTGCTCCACATCCATTTCTACTTGAAACGTATATCAAAGAGTGGGGGAGGTTTATCACTGCGGTTAATATGCTAAGGTCTGTGTTTTCGTACCTCCATGGACCCTGGCAAAAATATGGCCTACCATCCGATCACAATATGCTACCTACTGAAGTTGTTGCTCTCAGCAGCTGGGGTTCGATGATTTCAAAAACGGAGCTCGGAGAAGCCCTTACAAAGCAGGTGTTTATCCTTGTAGGAAAGGACCGTTTGAAAAGGCTGACTGACAAGGAGGCTCGGGTACTTCAAGGTGTAGGGTGCGCATTGACGTTGCTAGCCGATTCACGCAGCAACCTGTATACCACATTGATAGAAGAACGGCACCTCTCCCTTCTCTCTGAGTATTGTAGAAATAAAGTGACGAGGATGAAGGAGGAAAGCCCCGAAAGCTACGTCAAAGAAGCTCTTAACATTTTCATTGATGAAGTGGAGCGTGCAAACCGCCTTCTGATGGGGTCGTCAGTACAACCTGTAGTTCAAAGGATATCAGAGGTAATCATTGATGGTGAACTAGAGTTTCTAGACGATTTTATTTACGTCTCAATAATTGAAAGCAAACATTCCCAGTTGCGTCAGTTGTATACATTGCTGTCAAAGAGTGAAAATGGCTTAAAAAGATTGAAGGATAAGTTTAGAAACTGTGTCGCAAAGGAAGGGTTGAGACGCATTGATCTAGCATGTAAGGAGGTTGGACGGTGTGCTGGCGACGTCTATCGAGCCGCCCTCAAGACGGTAATTTCAGTGTACAGGTACTTTACAGTACCGATGGACGCTTTTGGAGGGGATACTAGCTTTGAGAGGGAGCTCATTGAAGGGCTCCAGTCCGTTCTTAGTGCTTCTTCTGAGCTCGACGTTCATACCAGGCTGGGACAGGAGGTTGCACGTTTTGCGCACAACAAACTGAACTTGCTGAACCCCGGCGAGGGCTGTGAGGAGAACACGAATGATATAAATGACATTGTGATCCTCTTTCGTGTTCTTGCAGTAAAAACATCCTTCGTGGAAGCGTATCCTCTTTATTTTTCGCGTCGGCTGATGTCTGATACATATCATGTGGAGAGCGAAAAGCTGCTCATGCACAAAATAGTGTCAACGAAGGAGTGCAGCAACGACTTCATACATAAATGCGAGACAATGCTTAACGACGTAACAGAGAGTAGTGAATCACTTCTAAGGCGCTTTAGGGAGGAAGCCGAGGACACTTTAATGGAATTGGAGGATTTCGAGTTTATACCAAAGGTTTTGTCGAGTTACACATGGCCAGTTTTCTCGCCCGATCCCTTGTTGACGATTCCTGCTGCCCTGCAGGTTAAGTTGTGCAACTTCCAAGCATTTTATTCACAAGCATGTCCTAAGCGCCACATCACCTACGTCAACAGATTATCACATGGTATATTGCGGCTAAACCTTCCTTGCGGGGCACCAGTACCGAACTTGAACCTCCATGTAGGTCTTCGACACCTGCCGATTGCTGAATTGTTTAATCACAGAACCGAATGGGATCTTGAAGAGTTGTTGAGAGCGATTAAAACTGACAACACCGCCATCTACGTACAGGCCATCAATGAGTTTTCGAAGCACGGAATATTGGAGGTCTATGACGATGAGGGCGGTGAAGTGAAAGGCTTGTGGGACGTTCTTCCACGGCACCGTGTGTCACTTGGGCGGTCGCCTGATACTAGGAAAAGGAAACTGGTTCTGCTTGAGTTAGAGTATGAAAGGGAGCCCAAATTGGGTGCAGCGGCTGCCGGTGAGTTCACATCAGATCATCTTGATCATTCTCATTCTGTCGCCGACCAGATGATTTCGTTGTCCACACAAGCTATGCTCATTCGCATTTTTAAAGTTCAAGGTACTGCCTCTTTCATGCAACTGTTAGAGAAGACCGGTGAGCTGTCGCCGCCACATTTGAAGCCAACGCCACAACAGATAAAGGCGGCATTGGAGTTTCTCATCAGTCGCGATTATGTCTTCAGAGATGCTGAGGACGGTGACACATTCGTATACATTGTGTAGTGCACAGGAAGGACTTGACTGTACTCACAATGAGTGCCAAATATTCCAGGAAGGATGTTAGCATTCGTCTAAAAAAAAGAAAAAATCATACACCGGAGTGGAAACGGGTGTTTGTTGCGCTTCATATGGTGACATTTAGAAAGGACGGGGAGGCTTGTTGCTTTCAGCTACTTTCTCCCATCTTTACTTTTTGTTTTTCATGTTATAATATCTTTTTCATCGAGTCAGGAATTTGCTTGGATGGGAGACTATGAATATGCGTCAGTGTATACCCACTCATGTGCAGGAGCGTGACCAGTTGACTTTGCCTTTTCCCGTAGCTGAGCCCCGCCGTGAAGAAAAAAAAGAGAAGAAAATGGTCAATCAGTGAACAGTTGTGTGTAATGTTTGTCGTTTGTTAACCGCCGTAGAGCTTTAGTGTTTAGAGACAAGGAAAAGAAGTATGAGAAAAAATAAAGGGGAAGGGACTATGAATATTAAGTGGTGGTATATTTTTTTGTCTCTTGCTCTAGTGCGGATACTTACCATTTTTTCTTAGTTTGTTAGGGGATGAGGTTCGGATTACTTTTTGTAGGTGTTTCGATGGGAATAGCTCCTGCATTTGGGTGAGAAAGGATCCAGGTATAGGTTAATGGTTTCTCTCCTCATTTCGCGTGTGGGCAGCATCAAATTTTTGAAGGAGGCTGTTTAGCTTTTTCCAACAGCTTGGGTTTGTTGGTATTTGGTCATCGTTAGTTAAGAAACCCGGAGTCGAGGTTAAATGAGGGAAAGCGCTTCATGTTGAAGAAATGGATGGAGAGTGATCAATCTTGTTTTCTTCAGTTGTTTCCTTAAACAACGTTCACGCCCCCTTCTCCCACAAACTTTTACATGAAGCAAAATGGACATATTTCTATTGATGAATGATTACATTTTTTGTCCTACAGAGAAAAACTGCCGGAGCTTCCTGATTTGATGTGCGTACTTAACATTTCTCCACTTGCCTTCCCCAATCCGCAGTACACAATATCACCATCACTGTGCTCCAGAAGTGGTTGGTTATATCATTATTACTTCACAAGGATAGCAGGTAACACAGAAAAGGAGAAGATCCAAATCGAACCAAAGTACTTTGTGGTGTATTGTTCTGTTTACGCGATAGACACATAATGACCCAACTTCCTGCAGCTACGATTAAACTCCTGGAGATGCCAAAACACATGGAAAACTACGCTATATCGTGTGCACAGGACGGTTTCTTGAAGTTTTACACCGAAAAGGATGTAGCGTCTCACATCAAGAAGGAATTTGATAAAAAGTACGGACCCACGTGGAACTGTTTTGTTGGGCGTAATTTTGCCAGCTACGTTACCCATGAGACAAAACATTACATCTACTTTTATATGGGGCAGATGGGTGTACTTCTTTTCAAATCGTCGTAGGCTGGTGGGGGCAGTGGCAGAATCGAAGGAGTCCGTATTACTGCTCTTTTATTTCCCCTTCGTTGTAGAATAGAGTCATAGGACGGTGTGTTTGCGCATGTTTGTGTGCTTAACGGGCGTCTCGACGGCTTTTCAGTGTCGGCGAGGCCCTTACAGTTCCTTGGGGTACACTTGAAGGTCGCTGTGGTATCACTGTGGAGCACAAGATCTGGGGATAAGTAAAAGATTGGTGCTGCTAATGTATATGTCGGGCAGAGGCGGGTAGAGGGTACATGCAGCAATTATTTTGCGGCGGGCTTCACCTCCTCATGTTTGCTTCGTGCATCGCAACACGCCCATGCACGGTGTGAGATCAGTTTGGCTAAATCCGCCTTACTTGTACATGGTGTAATTGACAATGCAAACGTGAATAACTTAAGGTTTTTCTTTCACCTTTTTTTTTACCCATGTTTTGCTTGTTTACATTTATGTAGGGATGCGGGTGATCACGTAGAGAGGGCAGAGCACACGAGGGGAGGCTCTCACACTTTAGGCGCCTGGTTGTTCTAGGAGGCGGCCTCCACAACTGTGGAAGCACTCTGCGGTTAAATAAGTCTTTGTACAATACCCGTCCCGGAGGTGCCTTGTGCTGCGCTGCTTATTTTGTTATTTCTTGCATTTTCCCGCAACCCATTGGCGGAGCAATAGCTCAATGATGCTGCTGTTACGAAGGGTGATGTAGACGATGCACATTCTACAGGATAGAGAGGACCACGCTGTGACAACAGTACCGTCTGTTATTCCTGTAGGCTTTTAAATACCCTAAAAGGACTCACCAACTGGGTAGCGCATAAATGAATGCCAGCGTATCGCAGGCACTTTGCCGCGCTTAGCTGTGGTGCGTGTAGAAGGCAGAGTACATGTCTTGTAGGGAGTGCGTTCAGTGTACTGATTTCATAGAAGACACAATTTAATCGCTAATTCTGGTGCCACAACCAAGCCGTGTCAATTTTGATCTGCAAGTGCGAGCATATTTTAGCACGAGCTATGATATGATGTATGTATAGTTGTATGCATTTTTATCTGTTGGGCCTGAGTCTTGCTACGTTTCACTCTTGTTCACCTCTATATAACACACTTATGTAACGCACCTTTACCCTTTGTTGTACGTACATCTAATCAAACACATGTTCAGGTAGCATTGAGGACCCTTATGTCGGGTCGACAGTGAGGTAGCTTGGGACGACTATATTTTAAAATTTCTTTTACTGAGTTCAGTTACATCGTGGATACCTTTTACATAAAGTGGAAGGTGACCTAACACTATGGAAAGGCATTACTCCGATATACAGCAGTTGGTTGTCGAATGGTTTCGCAACTATCAGCGACGAGATCTGCCGTGGCGACAGCCACCGCCCCCAGCAAATGGAGGTAAGGGCTCGGCGGAAGGCTTCACACCCGTGAGTGACCCGTACCATGTGTGGGTTTCGGAGGTGATGTCCCAACAAACACAAATGGACACCGTTATTGTTTACTTCAAACGTTGGGTCTCCCTTTTCCCTGACATTCCAACTCTAGCCCAGGCCTCAGAGGAATCCGTTAAGGCGGCTTGGTCGGGCCTCGGGTACTACCGCCGGGCCATGTATTTGAGAAAAGGCGCGGAGTACGTTATGCAGCATTTCTCCGGCAAACTGCCGAATACTGCGGCTCAGTTGCGGAAGATTCCCGGTATTGGCTTGTACTCGTCAGCGTCTATTGCATCCATATGCTTTAACGAAAAGATCGTTTCAGTGGATGGAAACGTTATCCGTGTTTTAAGTCGGTTGCGTGGCGTAAGGGACTTCGACCCTAAATGCTCCAAAAATGTTAAGGTGGTGTTCAATTGGGGACAAGAAATCATGAAGGAGGGTTCATGTGATCGTCCAGGCGACTTTAATCAAGGCTTAATGGAACTTGGCGCACGCGTGTGCAAGCCGGGGGGAAGACCGCTCTGCGAATTGTGTCCTCTAAAGCCATATTGCGGAGCGTACACTGCACTCATGCGAGATGAAATACCTGCCATTGAGGGCATTATTCCACTGAGGGCCAAATCGCTTGAGAAGAAACGGGAGCATATTTTTTGTGTAGTTCACGAGTTTTGCGTCAAGGCAGCGAAAAAGGACGCATCAAGGCGGCGCTTCGTCGTTGTTCAGCGCCAGGATGGCGGGCTTTTGGGTGGTATGTTGGAGTTTCCCTCCAAAGCATATGCTTCTATGGGACGGAAAAACGTCACCGCTCAAGGGGAGGCACCAACGGTTGATTTGTGTAGGGGCTTATCTGTAGGGCGCAAATACGTGACGGAAGTGGGCCCTGTTCGCCACGTGTTTTCCCACATCGACATGCATGTACTTGTTTATCATGTTGTTTGGCTGGAGCCCCTATCCGACGATGGTGAATATGCAGAAAAGGGTATTCTAGAAGATGAGAATCGACACCCGTTGGAGAAAGTTGTTTGTGATGCGCTGGCGACCTCGCTATGCGTGGATTCCTCACGTATTTCTGTGATGGCGGAGGGTCAAGTCAGGCAGGCTGCCGCTAGTCGTTTGTTGCTGAAGATTCTTGACAAATTAACTCCACTTGCTTCAGGGGAGGAAATTCAATCCAAAGTAGTGAAAAAGCGTTCCAGGTCCACTAAGGAGTGTATGTAAACTGTTTCCACAGCAGTGCTTCTTCCATACTGATGGGTGACTACGTCACAGCGGTGTAGGAAAGAAACAGTGGTATTGGAGAGCAGTAACAATGAAGGAGTTGGGATTGTAACTTTGATTGTATTTTACTGTGTTTGGGAAAGGGATAATATTTTGGGATTCTGCATCTCTTCCGTTTTTTTCTCTTACAACTTGTATCCACACCATTTGAAAAGCACTTGGGCATTGTGGTTTTGCTTTTATGTCCACAAGCGATACATTATATACATATACATATATCAGCACCTCATACCTTATTTTTTATTTTACGTGTGACGAGTAGTATGCAGTCCTGGTACCAATTTGGGTACGATGGCTTTCCGTCGGGCGAGGCGCGACGACGATTCTACTGCCAGCGTGACGATCCTTGCGACAGTGAGGAGGAACTGGAGGGATACGATGGTAATGATCGCCCCATTTACTATTATCCCTTGCCTATAAGCGAGGAAACCTCCACCACAAGTGAAGAGGAGGACACGATGCAAGGGCAGCCCCCTGCCAGCCCCTTCCTCATCCGTGTATCAGTTAACAGCGAACTTCCGTGTAGATGTGGAAGTAGCACCGTACCGCTGTGCTCAGGCGGTGATGCTGGGAAGAGAGCATACTTTTTTGCCCACGGTGGCATGTTGACTGCGACGCGCCGTGTCACAAACACATCAGAGGTGTTACTTCTGAGGACCCTCGCTGAATGCCCTAACCAAGAGAGGCTGGTCGACCTTGTGCCCACCGACGTTTCGTTACGTGAGGCAATTTCCGAATCTTGCTGGAGCAGCTTTGGTGTTGGAGGTGCTTTTGCAGGGGTTGGTGTGATGCCGTCTCCTCCTTCTCGGTTTGGCCACTGTGCGGTTGTCGTAACAGCCCCCTTCAGTGCTGACATGGTTTCTCCTCGTTTTCGCGATGATTGCGCGTTACACCTAACCTTAGTGATTGGTGGCGCCGTATCCGAGCAAATCCCCACGTCTCTTCATGACTTACGTGCTAGGAATTTTGTGCTTTGCGATCCATGGTTGTGTATGACAGTACTCAGAACTGGTAGTGCGCCAGGGGGCTACGGGAGTGGGCGACGAAAGGGGTTACGCTCACCGTATAGAGGGGTTGAAACGAAGGCTGCACACTACACCACGCACGTTCCCCTTGCTGGAATGACGGGACTCAATGCAGCACCGAGGGTGTTTGCCACACTTACACCGTGGCCAATCGCCAACGAGGATTCGACGGTTGTGTCTTATGCGTATTTGGGTGGTAGTATTAATGGCTGGGACCCGTTGCCCTTATTTGGGCTGTGGCTGCTGCGCGTAGATACGTCAGGGTGGACAGTTTCCGCTGCCCCAGTTGAGACGTTTGGCGAGGAGCCAGCTTCCCGTTTTGGGCACTCTGCCACTCTTGTTAATGAGCAGGAAATTTATGTCTTTGGTGGAATTGGCATTCGAAGAACATATCTTAACGATCTTGTGGTTTTAAACTGCACGACAAAGGTTTGGCGGGAAGTCTACACGCCCTTTTGCTTTTCGATACCTCCGCGGGCGTTCCACAGTAGTGCATTATTTTCGGCCATCCCTACAATCCTTATTGTTGGTGGGGAGGCTGATGGCCGCCATGAGCCCAGTGTTTGGATGTATAACGTGAGCCTTGGTGTTTGGCACTTATTGTTGTTTCCGCTGCTCGAGCGCTCTTTGCTTACCCCTTGTGATGGTAATGATACCGCACCAACGAGCCGCGTCATTTCTGCCATACGCTTGTTGTGCGAGCGAGAGCGTGCATCTGCTCACGGAAAGAATGCGTTTAGTGATGTTTTGTTTACTTGTAAACGTCACATGTATCGTAGCTCAGGTGAGGGTGTGATGGCTGGAGGTGTACTTCAGCAAACAGCCTCAGCCGCCCGTACGGGAGATCATCTTTGTTCTTTGAAGCACCCACAACAGGAGGAGAACCTTATGTTCTCGTTGGGCGCTTATTATTTTTCCGCTATGCACGGGTCCCTGCCCCAGCTGCTTCCGGCCAATGGAGGCATCATGGTGGCGGGTGGCACGAAATCCCCTAGCGTAACATCACTGAGCTGGATTTCAATGCGGAATTATTCACTCAGGGAATGTGCGGCTGTTTGGATTTGCACTTATCACATGCGATTGCTAAAGGTGGTGCGGCGGCGTCTGCAGCCCCATTATGAGGAAAATGCCTTCTGTGATGCTGAGGCACCCAGAGGTACCGCCTTGGGAGGCAGTCGCGCCTCACTGGTGGATCGGTCCCTTGCTGATGATCAACTTGATCAGTGGCAGCGTGAAGCACGAAAACGACTTCGTAATTAATGGTAGCCTCGTTCGCTAGCCTTTTTTCTCGCTATAACTCGATGGTCCTTTTCGCTGTGCGCCCTACCTTATTCTCTTTGTGTGATTTCTGTTTACCCAGTCCCCAGTTGACAGCACTCTTCCCGAGTAATGCGGGGAAAAATGGGTAATGCTACTGACGTTTCTTGCGATTTTCCAGGCATCTCAGAGTCTCTGCCTCCTTTTGCTTACTTTCCCCTCGCTTATTATCACCTTACCTTTGCCCCGTGACGCAGAAAGAAAGCACATAACCTACACATATGTCTGGAAACTCAACTGCTGCCACGATTCTCTGGACACAAGGGGATGAGGATGACAAAACACTTGAGATACGCGTACCTATCGTTTTGCCGCCATCAGCTCGCGCCAAGGAGCTCATGGTGGCGGTGAAGGATCTCGCTGTCCTGTGTGTGTCGCACCGTGAGACGACTATTTTGCAGTGGCGTCTCTACGAGCCGGTGGCGGCGGAGGTTGAGTGGCGCGTGGAAAACGAAGGTTCTCTCCTTATCATGGACCTCGTGAAGCGTGGCTCAGGTGTATGGCCCTGCCTACTTGACCTCCCAATGCGTGCCGATGACAAGTTGTTCCGCTCAACTGAAGAACTTGACGAGCTTTTCCGCGAACATCATCCACCACTTCCGCCAGCTAATGATTCGAGCCTCACAGGCTTGGACGGCACCGCGACAGAGAAACCAGGAGGCGAGGACAAGGATGCGGATACGACCGTGGTGGCCGGCGAGGAAGACCTCGACCGGCTTCTGGACGAGGCTGCGGCAGAGGTTGCAGTAACAGATGGTGCTGGAGAAGAGAACAACGACAAGGAATTCATTCGCGCAGAGCTGAAAAACTGTAGGACAGAAATGGAGGAAGTGCAGAAAAAGCTTGCTGAAGTGGTGAAAACACTAGAGAACGGACCCGACGATGAGACGGCGAAGCAAGCAGTGAAGCAAAAGGCGATCTTGGAGGAGATGTTGAGGCTACACAAGGAAATTTGCGAAAAGCGAAGGGCAGCCTCCAGTCTTGCGTTGTTTATCGAAATTACACAATTAGACATCCGTAAGTCACGTGTCAACTTTGGTGAGATGTCTGAGGAGGAGCGAGAGGAGTACGCATCAGACGAAGAGCGTGGCATGAGCGCCCAGGAACTCATGACAACGGGCCTGCAGCACCTTGAGATGCAGGAGATGCTTCCTGCGTTGCATTTCCTCCGCCTTGCAGCCATTCATCACAACCACGATCAGAGCACCATCATCTTGTACAGCATTTATTCTCAGCTCAGCTCGCCTCGTGGAGCGTTCCTTCTGCTAAGGCGTGCTCTTCAGGACGACAATATCAGCAGCGTTGCGAACTTGAAAGTTGCCGAACAGTTTGACGTGGGGGCTCGCCACTTTCTTCCGATGTTCCCCGCAGCGCTGTATTTCTATCAACGTGCTGCAAAGGCTGGTTGCGTTCATGCCATGTTGGCCATTGCCCAGCTTTACCTCCGGGGATGTACCTCCTCCACAATGCTCTCTGCAAAGCAGATCGGGAAGTTGATAAACATTGATATGTACCATGCATGGCTTCAGTGTGCTATTGACCGTGGATGTGGCTCTGCAAACTTTGTCAAGGGCTGTGCGCATCTCAAGGGTGAAAACGGCTGCTTGAAGTCGTATAAACTGGCCAAAGAATATTTGGATAGGGCCACAGCAGCTCAGCCCAATATCGCGCGACGGGCACCTCAGGTTTACGTAATGTTGGACAATCTGCGCCAGGAAGAAGAGGGTTCTCCGTCGGGGAAGGTTTTAGCTTCTCACTCTTCCACACGAGGAGGGAAAACCGATGGGGAGGAGGTGAAGAGTGGAAGCAAGGACGATTCCGTGCACGTAACTTCCTCAATAGAAAGGCTGAACAACATGGCAATGAAGTCTTACACCTCCTCCTCTGCGGGACTTGGTTCCCGCAAGAAGGGTGGCCAGGGATGTGACTCGAAGGCGTTCTGGGAGAAGAGCGCAAGGACTGGCCTGGCGTTGTACAGCTTCTACACGCTGGCTTTCCCCATACGGGTCATTATGTTGCCTTATGTTTACACGTTATTGGGTTACTTGGTAAATCGTATTCCTTGGCTCGCCTCCTCACCGCCCGCTCACTTTTAAGGTGTAGAAGGAGGAGAGGGAATTGTTTCTGCCGCTTTGTCACACATCTGCGATAACTTCCTTCCTTTCGGATTGTATCGAGTCGCTCCTAGCGGTTGCAAATACAGCAGCGGAGAAAGGGCAGTGGGGTAGGGGGAGACAGAGAGATAACAGACGGCCATCCCCCTTTCCTCTTCTTCATGAGTTGCTGTGCATGGCAGCGGTTCAAAAGGTGTTTGGGGAGAGTAGGAGGGGGGACGGAAGGGAAGAAGTAATAGTTCAGGCGAACGGCTTGCGCTGCCAGAAGGATATGAGGAGGTGGCTGAGTAAGCAGGTAAATAAGGGAATAATAATGAAAAGAAAATTATTATATAAAAAGGAAAGGTTTTGTTTGGTAAGGGTAGGCGGTGATTAACGAGAAAGGGGTCAGTTTTCAGGGGAACAAACAGTAACAACAAAGGGACGCAAGGCAACAGTGCAGTACGGAGAAGGTGTCACTCTGGACAAGGTGAACGTTTTTTCCCCTTTGCAATGTGTTGCTGTGACAGAAGTTACCATCAGCGGAGTGCCTTTCGCGGTGGAAGGGCCACATGCCATATAAGCCACGTCAAGGCGGCAAAGACGTGGGGTTAGTGTGAGTGATGTGGCAAGGGCTTAACGCGGTGATTAGTTGGGTTATGTGTACGCGCGCATTTGTGTTTGGTGACTTCTTTTTATTTTTTGTTTTCCTTGCGAAGCAAGTAACCCTGCGTGTGGCGTTTTCATGTACGTGTTAACAAACGTTGGTGCGAATGGCGGCTATATGGAGAGGGTACACGGATGGGAAGTGGTAACGCGCTTGGTAGTGGCGCGCCCGTCAATGTTATCTTTTTCCACCCTTTCCCTCCTTTACTCACCGCGGGCGATTTAGCTTCAATTTGTCTGGCCTTACCTCTAGTTTCTTTTCGTATCGAATTTCTGCCCGGGACCTCTAGGAGTCCCACTTGGCTATGAGATTTGTTCGGCAATTTATTGTTTATCGTGTTGTCTATGGCCCGTAAGCGAGAGCACCGTTCCTCTTTTGCCTTTATTTTCCAAATAAATTTCAGGGTAACGTGGAACGGGAGAAGGTTTGTACTGTGGATTAGGAGCTTTTATCGCGGAAAAAATGCATCGCATGTGTACCTTCCGGGCAACATGTTGTATGAGGTGGGCCCCGCTGATGGTACCTTGCTGTATCCAACGCTGGAACTCATCTGCTGCTGGCGCCACCGGGGTGGGACCTGCCGACTCCGAGGCGGCCGGAAGCCCAGACATAAGCGCAGTGATGGAGCGAGCGGCGGAGGCCCGTAAGGAGATCCACCAGTTGTGGCTGTCTATGGAGGAAATGGGTGATCAGCAGGAGCGCCTTCAACAAGTGAAGGAGCTCGTCGAAAAATATAAGTTGGTCCCTTCCACACCACGCGAGGAGGATGTCAGCCGGGGCTTAGGGGATGCCTATGACCGGCTGCTCTTGCTTTGTCTGCCTCTAGGTAAGGCTGGAGCGCAAGGAACGGACGTTTTGGAGTCCCTGATGCATCTTGCTGGCCGAAACGGGCGCGAGCTTTCTGTGCGCACAATACAACACCTGTTTTCCCGTGCAGATTCCTTTGCAGAGGCTCTTGCCGTCTTCTATGCGATGCGACGATGCCACGTGGCGATGAATATGGAGGCCTATTACGCCATGCTGTACTCCCTGCAGCGACTGGAGGAAGAGGGATGGGCGCAACATTTTCATGACGAGGCTAAGGAAAGTGGTGCACCCTCGGAGCAAGCAATGGATTTTGTAGTGAGGGGTATAAGTGGTTCTTTACTACCGGAGAACAAACCATGGGTGGGTCGCATAATGTTTCAGGATCGAGATGTTCCTGTGAGAAGGTACAGCGTGCGTGAGTATGACGAGCTGGATGCAACGTGGACACAACGCTATAAGACTGGGGCAGCTGCACTGTCTCCCCACGCCAACTAAAAGGCTATGGGGTGGGCCCAGGGGATGTGTTGGCGTGTGCTAACTGCACTGCACGACCGCAGTGCTTTATGGCGTGCTGGGCATATGAGTATGTGCTGTGTCATGCAAGGGTTGTACTTTTTTTTTTTTCGTCTGACAACTATTCCTGCGCCGGCGGTGAGTGACTGGCCAAGTGGGGGTCATTCTCCCCACTCTTTTTACACTTTTACGTCATCGTGGTGTCTGACACAGTCAACAGTTGCGAAGGTTTTTCTTTGAGCGAGCCACCATGGCGTTGATTAAACTCTATCGCCCTAAGCGCCTCTGGGCATGTGTCGTGTGTTTGTTTGTGGATACACCTTCGCTCTCTTTTTTTTTCTTTTCTATCTTGGCAAACAGCTTTCCCCGGCTTCGCAGCAACACACAAAGACGAAAGATGGGTCACCTCAACCAATGGCGCTCCCGACAGAAGATCGGCATGGGAAAGGGCGCCCGCCACTGCGTCGTCTGCTCCAACCAGAAGGCCCTCATCCGCAAGTATGAGCTGAACGTCTGCCGCCAGTGCTTCCGTGAGAACGCAGAGAACATCGGCTTCATCAAGCTTCGTTAGGAACAGCGAGAGAAATGCTCTGACCTGACGAAAGTGTTCTTCACTAGCAGAGCCTCAATGAAAGGGGGCGAGTTATGCTCCGAGGAATGTGCAATTTATGAATTCATTTTCACTAGTTATTTTTTTCTTTCCATCTGTCATCTTCCAAAATGCTGGCATCTTACATACATGTATGACGCTTCTTGTTGTCTGCAGTGGTGCTGCTCCCCCAAGCCTGTATTTTGAATGGTGCAATTTGTGGGCTGAGGGAAAGAGGAAATGCGGACTGTTATTTACCTTAGCAATACACATTTGAAGCCCTGCTAAACTTGGCCTTGCCCTGTTTACCCACCCCTTTTCCCCTTTTTATTTTATATCTGTTGTAGTGCTACGGTTTAGTGGTTTTATGGGATGTTATTCGCATGTTAAACCGCGTAATGAGTTTTCGTCATTTGTTTGGTGGGTGAGTGCGGCGTTGACAGTTGTCCGGCGGTAGCTTCCGTTCAGAGGAGTAAGCGACGCTGTTTGGGATGTGGTCGTATGCGGGGGAAGTGGTGTGTGTAAGGTGGTCTGTTTTGGATCACTTTGGCGCATCTGCAGTCTCTTGTGGTCACGCTTTCGTGTGGTCACGTCTGCTGATGTGTGAGGCCGCTGACATTAATATGGAGCCATATCTAATGCACCGGACGCATATACCCCAACCCTTGGTGCTTTAGCCGTGGTGCCTGCAGCATCAGCACGTGCTTCGCTTTGTTTGTAGTTGCGTGTGTTTTAATTGGTTGGAGGGTTTTTCCCAGGATGTTGAATGCATCGAGTTTGAGTGCTTATATAATATATATACATATATTTAGGAAAATGGATCACGTCTATATGTCCGTCATGTTTCCACAGCTGACAAAGAAACGTATTTGTACAACGTTTATTATCATTTATATTTAATTACCCCTGTCTTTCTCATCTCTTTGAACACAGACGCATTAGCAATATATTTAGTATCAGCAACAATACTTTTCAAGGAAGAAAAAAAAATATTAATAAGAGGAAACCAAGGCCGGAACTTACTTGTTTAAGAGTGGGAAGAACCTGTGAATAAAACACCAGGTTTACGGACGGTCTTTCCACGGAGTTGTTTTCTTTTCTTTCATCGATTGTGACTTGTACCTTTCATCCCTTTCTCTCCATGGCCGATAACCAAAACTCGACTTGCGACGCCGGCGCTGAGTCCCCTGTCCGTGAAGCGGACCACCGCCTGCCAGGGGAAACGGCCGGCACCACCAGCACTAGTGGTGAGATAAAACTGAAGAGGAGACGTATACTGCAAGGAGAAATAGAGAAGTCTCGTCAGGAAAGGATTGAAAGCGCCAAGCGGGCAGTAAGCAAAATTAAAAGAAGCGAGAGTGAGACTAAAAAGCGGCGGGAGCAGGATGCAGAGTCAAGGTTGAGAAAGGCTGAAAATCTGAAGAAGCATTTGGAAGAAGAGCGTCAGTTGGCACAAAAGCTCCGAGAGGAGGACGAGAGACGCAAGGCTGCGCAGGTTAGGCTCCTACGGACGAGTACCCCGCCACGTGACCTGGTGATGAAGCGCGTCGAGGAGGACCGCAAAAAGAACCGGGAACGCATACAGGCTGAGACTGAGCAGCTGCTTGCTGCTGCCCGCGCTGAAGAGGAGCAGCGGATGTCGTCCATCTTAAGGCGAAGAAGTGAGGAGTCTGCACAGAGACACCGGGAAGCAGAGGAAGAAAGGTTAAAGAAGGCAAAAGAAGTGGAAGATCTGAAGAAGCGTCTGGAAAAGGAACGTCAGTTGGTGCAGAAAATGCGTACTGAGGAGGAGCAGCGGAAGGCACGGGAGGTTCGCATATTGCGCAGCATTGAGAAGGATTGGTGCGCGGAGGCGATGAAGGAGACGCTGGAAACCCGACGGAGAAACAGGGAGCGCATGCAAGCCGAGAAGGAGCAGCTGCTTGCCGCCGCCCGCGCGATTGAGGAGGAGAGGCTGGCGATGATTCAAAAGAGGAAGCACGATGATGGAACTCCTCGCAGGCAACGTGAACTGGAGATGGAAAGACAGAGGAAGGCGAGGGAATTGGAGAACCACAAGAAGCTAATGGAGGAAGAGCGCCTGGCGGTGCTCAGGATGCGAGAGGAGGAGGAGAGACGCAAGGCTGCGCAGGTTAGGCTCCTACGGACGAGTACCCCGCCACGTGACCTGGTGATGAAGCGCGTCGAGGAGAATCGCAAAAAGAACCGGGAGCGCATACAGGCTGAGACTGAGCAGCTGCTTGCTGCTGCCCGCGCTGAAGAGGAGCAGCGGATGTCGTCCATCTTAAGGCGAAGAAGTGATGAGGATCCTCGGCGGCAGCGTCAGTTAGAACTGCAGCGACAAAAGAAGGCCAGAGAGGTGGAGAATCTGAAGAGGCATTTGGAAGAAGAGCGTCAGTTGGCACAAAAGCTCCGAGAGGAGGAGGAGAGACGCAAGGCTGCGCAGGTTAGGCTCCTACGGACGAGTACCCCGCCACGTGACCTGGTGATGAAGCGCGTCGAGGAGGACCGCAAAAAGAACCGGGAACGCATACAGGCTGAGACTGAGCAGCTGCTTGCTGCTGCCCGCGCTGAAGAGGAGCAGCGGATGTCGTCCATCTTAAGGCGAAGAAGTGAGGAGTCTGCACAGAGACACCGGGAAGCAGAGGAAGAGGTGCAGAGGAAAGCAAGGGAGCTTGAAGGGCTGAAGAAGCGTCTGGAAAAGGAACGTTCTGCTCTGCGGAAGATGCGTGAGGGTGATGCACATGCTGAGAGCGGTGCAACAGCAGAAAATGGGATTGTGGAGTTGCTGGACGTTGCACATGCTGCAGTGGAAGAGGGGGAAAAGGTCCTTCTTCAGAAGATGCACAAGGATACGTCTCCCGTCCCACCTGCGGAAACAGAGAAACAACGCAAAGCGAGGGATGTGGAGAATCTGAAGAGGCGTATGGAGGAGGAGCGACAGATCCGACAGAAGGAGCGTGAGGAGGAAGTTCAACGTAAGGCCGAGCAGGTTAGGCTTTTGCGCGAAAAAATGAAGCAGCGCCGGGAGGACATGATGAAGATGCAGATGATTAAGAGGAAGAAGGCCGCGGAAGGTATATGGGAAGTTGTACCAGTTGCTTAGCCACCTGCACTACATCGTCTCCTTCTATCTACGCTTCGATTTCTCTGTTTCTTTTTTTTTTTCCTTTCTCATGCCCGAGGCGTGGGATGGGTCCTTCTTCACCGCGGGTACGCACTTCCTTCCTCGATTTTTGTACGCAATATGTGTTTTTCTTGTTTGTAGCTGATACAGGAGCGTGGCGTGTTTGACTCTTAAGCATGTGGAAGCGTCGTAACTTTGTCAAAAAGTTCCATAGTAACAGGGATTTTCCTTTGCTTTCATTATTTCTAAATCTTCCTCTTTCACTCCTTCGAACTGCTCCTTTTGTATCTATTTTATGTTTTTCCCTCCTGTTGTCGATTCACAGGCACTCTTCTTTTTCCCGGTGTGAGTGCCAGCCAAAACGTCCTTTACCTTTTTAGGGGCCCCTAGCCCCGTCTCGCGTCTGTTATCCGCAGCTTTGATGGCATCATTGTTTGCTCAAAGTGCTCCGTTTGAAATATGAAAAGGAATGTTTTCCCAGCCTGCATTTTTCTTTTTCTTTTCTTTTTTTTCTCTCTTTTTCTTTTCTCGTCTTGTCACTTTATATCCACTTTGTGTTGGAAAAGATATGTTGAGGGAGCCGGTTAACAAAGTTGAGGGCATATGTTATGTATGATGCACGGCAGGGTTGCTTTATTGCCGTCAAAGGTATTGCCCAATGAGGAGGTGTGGCTGTTGTAAGTTTGCCAACACGCTTCTCCTGTTCTTCTTCTTGTTTCTACCGAGTGGATCTTAAAAAGGTGACATTCCATTTTGCACTCGAGCGACGTGTATCTTCCCTTTTCATTTTCATTTCTCTGTCTTCAAATGGGGAATGTTGGCAGCTTTCATGCAGGTCTTTCGATTTTCTTACTCGAATCGCCTTTGTGGAGTTGGCAGGGAGTTGCGGTGGCGATGGGAGACGTATTTTATTGCTGTAACTTATTCACTCTTTCGCTGCTCCTTTTACTTCACTTAGTTCCCCTGTTTAATTCTTCCTTACTTTTGCTTTTTTTCCCTTCTTCTTCTTCTTCTGTGGTTTCTTTCTTTCTTTCCTGTTTTGAAAACAACAACAAAAAAAACAATGAAAAAAAAGGTCTGATATATCTTTCTTTATTAACTGGATGTTGAACGGTTGGAGGACAATGGAAAATAAGCAAACGAAGAAAATACAAAAAAAAATGTATATAAAACAGCGAAAACAACAACAACAAAAATGTTATCTTGTGTGTACACCGAAGCAGTGCGCTCAAACACGGTAGGGGAGGGGAGAGCTATTGTTTTTGTTCTTTTGGTATGTCTCCATTTCACCTTATTGCTTTACGTGTTTTCCCTTTTCTTTCGTTCAGTCACTTACAGCACACAGGCCAGTGGATTGTAAGGTTGATCGCGTCGTGCGGAGGGTGCCTGAGCGATTGGCTGCCGAGCTCGTTTCCCCACATTTTTTTTTAAAGGTTTTCTTCTTCCTCTTTTTCCTTTGTTACCGCCCTTTGAGGCTGCTACGGGAAGGTGAGAGTAGTGCGGGGTGCTGGTGTAGTTACAGGTGGCGGCACCGTGGGCGTGAGAGACGTTATTATTTTCTTTTGTTGTCCTTCAGTGTTTTCTGCTGTTCGTACCACTGGGGATCACATTTTTGTATTTGTCTTTCCCCCTCGCTTTCATCGAGCGGAAAAGAGAAGGAAAGAAATAGAGAGAGAGAAAAAAAAAGCAAAAGAGTTTCTATTGTTATCACGCTACAGCACCAGTACTGTTTTGCCTATTGATGCTTCTCATTGGCGGCTGCAAAAGATGTGAGGGAACGGGTTTACTCCGCGAGAGTGCCGTGCTGTGATGCAGGCCTGTACGGAATACCAAAGGTTTATTCCATTTGTCTTTACACTTATTGTTAATTTGTTTTTTGTTTGTTTGTTTGTTTTTGTACAAGGAAAACACAACGAGAAACCTCCGCCGTCCAGGGGAAAGAGCAGTAGCGGTAAGGAGTGCGTTGGTGATGTAATTAATGATGTAATGGAGAGAGCTTGCTTAATGAACCCCTGGGGCTTTGTGGGCGATGTGAAGATATTTTCAGGCATCGGGTGCTACTGATAAAATCGTGAGATGTCCTTCTCTAGTGCTGGTATCTCGGAGGAGTGTGCGAGGTCAGTGAGGTGCGTCGGTTACCGCAACGCACCTTTCACGTCTCCCCTTTTAAACTTGTAATGTTACTTATAGCAACTGCTTGAATTTTGTTGATTGTGAAACGTTCTCTTTGGATAGCATAAGGCGCGGGATGATAGAGAGGTGGGGTTAGGGTGGTGGTGGCAATGAGGAACATTGCACATCGTGTCACTTCGCAACGAGGCGACTCGCCAGCGGGTGACATTGATTACGCCCTACAGACGCGCGGGTATTTCTGTGTGCTTCCCTCATGGTAATTACAGTACTTTGTACCCCTATTATTATTATTATTATTATTCTTTGTTAGTGGAACACATGTCGGTGGGCGTGCCAGACTGTTTAGAAGGTTCACCCTCCCTGCTGTTTGTCTACGGGACTTTGCAGCGTGGGGAAAGCGACTATCCGTGGTGGTTGGCACACCCGCAGCACGCCGTTTTTGTGTCCGTTGCAAGGACTCAAAAGCGGTATCCGCTATTTGTCAATTTTCTTTCGGGCGATCAGGGCAGCGCACCGTGCATGCTGAATCTGCCGAGGGGAGATGACCCGCCCGCTGATAGCGGTGCCGGGGGCCGCGCCGCTCACTCCCTGGCTCACCATGTTGTGGGGGAGTTGTTCATGATCACCGCGACCATGAAGAAGTGGCTCGATGTACTGGAGGACGTGAAGGGTGGGCTGCATACCGTAGGCACTATTGACGTAATTCCAACCAACTGTGAGCATAACGTGCTAAAATCGCTTTGCGCGAGGGAGGGAGGGGCTGTGCGGGCTCTGGTGTACTTTCGTAGAAAGGACTATCCAGAGGATTGGAACAGCCCAAGTCCAACGTGCAGTTCAGGGTTGCTGGCACGATTTTCGTCGTTAGAGTGTTTGAAGGCATATGGTCGCAGGTTCTGTTGCCTGCCTGCACATCTCCGAGTACCGGAGGATCTTGAGAGGGGCCTTGAGGGTGTGGGTCATGTCCGCCACGGGAACCCCAGGGGTACACCTTTTTCATCGAATCCAATCGTTCTGTTCATTATTGATGGTATTGGTGACACCACGTACCCGTCGTTGGGCGGCCGCACCCCGCTTGAAGTTGTCGCGGGTGTTCCTTCGCGGTGCGAGATCGATAAAAAATTTGACGAAAATTATGATAATACCAAATTCGACCAGTTTTTAGCTCCTGGCATCAACGTTGTAACAACAAATGGCGTCAGTGGCACTATGGACGTGTTCGAGGCGGGTGTTGCCTGTGGCAGTGATACGGCACACCTGTCCATCTTCGGGTATCCCCCTCAGGAGTATTACCGGGGCCGCGGGGCATACGAGGCCATTGGTGCGGGTCTGCCTCTCGCTGAAGGAGACATCGCATTCAAGAGCAACTTTTCCGTGATGGACGAAGCCACGGGCATTGTAACACAACGACGATGCGATCGTAACTTTACAGTGGAGGGACCGCTTCTGTGTGAGTTTCTTGATGGAAAAACCGTTTATGTTGAGGTGAACCGGAGTAACCTGGGCGATGAAAGTGATAATGAAGCCCATAAACCCGTTGCCCATTCTCTGAAGGTGCGATACGCAACCGAGCACCGCTGTGGTGTAGCCCTTACTGGAGAGGGGCTTTCACATAAAATCACAGGGACTGACCCTCTTGCAGACGGTCGTCCGTTGCTCTACTGCAAGCCAACTGTGCCGCCGGAACATGAAGACTATAATGCAGCACTCTACACAAGCCGCGTTGTTAATGCAGCCTCCAAGCGAATGAATGAGCTGCTACGAGACCACCCAATTAACGAAGCCCGGCGGGCGGAAGGAAAGAAGGCTGCAAATGTTGTTCTTTTGAGGGGTGCAGCCAACAAAGGGTGGGTGCCGCCATTTGTTGTGCGTCACAGCCTCGTAGGTTTCATTGTAAGCCCCACCTGCATCATAAAAGGCCTTGGGGCTTGTTGCGGGCTGGATCCAATAGATGTGGAGGGGGCGACTGGCGATTGGCACACAAATGTTGATGCAAAGGTGGACGCCGTACTAAGAACTTTAGGTATAAATGGCGCATGGACTCACAGTCATGAGACTAGCGCGAATACCGCTGATGGCAGCTCTGGCGGAGCTGCTGCGTCACCATACAACTTCGCTGTGCTTCACGTTAAGGGTGTCGACGACGCTGGTCACGAGCGTAGTTTAGAGCAAAAGCTGAGGATGCTGAAGAAGTGCGGAGACGCTATGCAGAAACTTTGGGACGGCCTTCCTACCGGCAGCACAATGGTCGTGCTTGCTGACCATTCTACGCCCCTGTCGATTGGGGACCACAGTTGTGAGCCCGTGCCGGTTTCGGTGGCAACTAAAGGCTCTGGGATTACCGACGCCGTGCAGTTCTACAGTGAGGTGGAATGCGCTGACGGCGTGCTTGGTAGGTTTTGCGGTGAGTCGCTACTGGAGACCGTCAAACGTATGCACCACTGGTACCACTACCGGTGAAGGTATTTGTTTGGTGGTCGACGTTATGTGGTTGGGTGGATGAGGTGGGTGAAGGCAGCCATGACTTATTTGAATTTTGTTTTTTTTAAAAAAAGGATTTCCTCCTCATCTTTGTGAGGTGTAATTCGAGACGCGTCTGTTGTTTGTATTGTACGATGTAGGCCGAATTGTGTATGCTGGTCGATTTGCTATCTCTCTACACTTCTTAAGTCTCCTTCGTTTCGCCATGTTCTTTATCAGCAGCGGTTTCTCCCTGCTCTTTTCTTCACGCGGGTTTGCTCGCTATTGTGTCCCTTGAATCAAACGTTTTTTTCCCCTTCCGGTAGAAGAGTACTTTAAAAGTGCGTGGTGGTGAGGAAGGTAATAGGGACTGGTAGTTATAACAAAGCCAAGGTGAGCGGGAAGCAACGGAGCAAGTGGGAAGGAGAAGGCAGGGATCATAAGAGGTGGAAGCGGAAGGGAGCAAATTTACAGTTCATTAGTACTGGTTGTTTGAGTGTGTCCATAAGTTACTGGGGGTGTGGGGTAGCAGAGCCCTCGCCTACGTGACGCGTCATTCCTCTTTTTTTTCCTCCTTGGCGTACGTCCTAACACCTCGTGGTTGAAGTCAAAACAAGCGGAACTGCCCAGGAAAAAACAAGAAGCTATCAGGGAAGCAACAAAGCCCCAGCCACTCCAAATAGTCAGCCGGAATGTAAGTGTCTTATCGTGTGCAAGTGACGACGATGATGCGGCTGAAGAGGGTGGCGGTGAGGGTAGTAGTGGCGGTAGTAGTAGTAGGGGTAATAGTAGTCAAAAAAACGCCAGTGAGCCCAACAACACGCCTGCCAGTGACAGAAGCTGTTGCAGTAATGCGTCACACGAAGATAGTCAGCCTCACTGTGGCTCCGATAGCAGCACCGTTGCCACAGTTGCTAGTCCTGCTACTGCAAGTAATGACCACACCGGCGTCACTTTCGCTGTTTGTGATGTAGCTTATGAGGTGCTATCACACAGGGTTTCCTGTGTTGAAGACAACTTTTCCAAAGAGCAGGCGGCTGATGATAGGTTTGAAGAGTGTGGGGTGAGCTCCATGGGTGCGGCTTTCGCGGCCACGCCCGCCCCACCGTGCGAAGGGGATTTGGCTCCTTTCCTCTTGGAGAGGAACTCGATTGAAACCCTACACAAGAACAGCTCGGATTCTTTGGCTTCTCAACAAGGGCAATCACAAGCGGACGTCAAGCAGCAGGAAGCACACATGAGAGCAGGTGCAGCTCTCATCCGCAGAAAGCAGGCGATTTTCCTTTCTGGGATAGGGGAGATGGCCCGACAGCAGGCTCGACAGAAAAAGCGATGTGATTACATTGCTAAGAGGCAGGCTGATGTTTCAACATTAAGCACCCCGGATTCAACGACGCCCCACCGTGCAGCGTTTCTTTCCGTGAAAGGTTTGATCAGCGCTGAAGGGCAACGCGTACGGATGCGTGTTGTGCCGACCACAGCTCGTTCGGTGCAGTCGGTGAGTTTGGCCACTGGGGGCGAGGGCGCTGTTAAGCGGAACGGTGGGGAGCTGAGTGCACGTCACACTCCGCAAGCCGTCAGTCTCTGCACGATTCTTTCTGCCTTCGAGCCTCCCAAGGCCTCGTACTGGCAGGACGATCACCTCGTGGAGCCATACCACGGCGAGAGCTACGGGCCGGTCATCCCCCGGCAACGCATGATGAGGGGCGACGACTGCAGTGCAGCGGGGGAGAGAGACGATGAGGTTGCCGGCGCCACTACAGTTGCCGACGGTGATGGTGGCTATATCACTGACCGCGCTGCAGAAGTCGGCAGTTGTGACGATGGAAACTTTGAGTCGATGGCTGGAGTCCGTAGTGGCACTGCAGATGGGGATCATTTGATGCGATCCTACGGTAAGATGCTCATTCACAACGACCACAGACACGATGCCGTCTTCTACGATGCTTTCTTCCTCGACAAGGGCAACATCACCGGTGGGGAGCGACGGAAGAAACTTATTGTGCTAGACTCGTACCGCGCCTCTGTTATTTCTTTCGTGGACAAGAAAGTATTAAAGAAGGACATAAACAGCGACTTTTATGTGCAACATCCGGAGCTGGAGATACGTGAGATTAAACTGACACACATGCGGGCCATACGCGCGGACCTGCTCAACATTGTGCTTGAGGAAGCGTCGCCAATTGAGTTGGCAACCGTTGCGTATGCCAATTGGTACTTTGAGCGGCTTATTGTGCGCGGGATGGTCGGGAAGCGGAATCGCCGCCTTGTGCTTGCGGTGGCCCTGCTGCTGGCGATAAAGTTTGTGGAGACGGGCGATGTTCACCGCAAGATACACTACCTGAAGGCACGCATACGACACGACGACGCATTCCGGGGGGTGTCATGGCAGAAAGTGCAGCAGTGGGAGTTCTGCGCATACGTTGGGCTCGAGTTTACGCTTCTGCCGCCCCGCGGCAGCCGTGTTGTGGAGACTCACATGGACCGGTTACTAACACAAGTAAACGTTACGTCGCAGGAATACTACAGCAAGAAATTTGCCTGGCCCTGAGGGGTTGATGCTGCAGAGCAGGCATGGGTTGGTCTACATTTGTATGGTTGCATCTCAACGAATGTGAGAGACGAAGAGGAAGTGGAGGTTAAGCTGTTGATGCACTGATGTACGCGCGGAACAATAAACAACCTCTTCACCAGTTCACAGAGCAAAACTACAGGCAGCCCAATCGATATCAGCGTCGCAAAACGCAGGAACGCGCAAAAGAGAAGTATCTGTAAACAATTTTTTTTTCTTACTAATATATATATATATATATACATATACGTATGTATGTATGTATCATTTTGTATTTTTTCTTTTTTTCTTAAGCAGGTGAAGTGAGCGAAGGGAAGGGAATTGAGGTTTTGCGAAGACGAGGTATAGTGGTAAGTGTTGATTATTACATCACTCACCGTTATAGAGTTTAAACACATTTGTGTATCCTTGGGTGAATAACGAAGGATCGTGCATGTGTGTGTTCGTATGTGGAGGTACGCGTATGTATGTATATGCATGTACGTGTATATATGCGCTTAGGTATTTTTGTGGTGGTGTTGTCTTTCAAAAGGGCACGGGAGGGTGTTTTTGAGGATCCGAGTGATCTTCTGAAAATCTGCCAGCGCTAGCAAAGGGAAGGGGTGGTACGAGAGGTAGCCGAATGATGTTCAGATGTCGTTGATGCTCCTCACGCAATAGTGACATAAAAATAAAAGAGAAAAAATCTATGAAACTCCGTAGGATGGGGAGAATTGGTGTTAGGGGCCCTCCTTTGCACGAGTAAGTGATATTGAGCATTGCAACGGAGGTGTGTAACTTGCTGTAATGAGCGAGGAAGAACAAAAATAATTAAAGTGTGAAAAGCAATGGTGTCATCGTTGGCCCAGGGAGACTGTGACGGGCGCAAAACAAAGACGCAAAAGGAAAGGCAAATTATCGTTGTTGCGCTGTAATAGTGCAGTTTTTCTTCCACATGGATATGACCGCGTGTTTTCTTTTCCCCTCTTACTTTCTCCTTTCCACGCTTTTCATGTGTTTAAGTGTCGTTGGATGTGGTTTCCTGGCTTCTTGTCGTCATCTGTTTCTCCCTTTACTTGCGTCCCATTGCAGTGAGTGGTCTGCGCCTTCATGTGAGTGGGGGGCCCTCCGCGCCAGCGATGACTCGCTGAGTTACCGCTCTCGACTCAAAGCGGGCGTGACAGAAGCTAGGCAGATGCTGCTGTGGAACTGTGTTTCTTTTTTTTTTTTCAAAAGAATGGCGCAGGGAGGAGTAAACTCGATGGAGTTGGACCATATATACACATTCATATTCATACATATACGTACACGCACACACATGCGTACACAAGTGTGTGCGTGTACGTGCAACTTCAGGTGTGCCAATTTTACTGAACAGGTGGATATTTTGGATTCTTTTGTATATCTATTGTTTGTTTGATGTTATTCCTCTCGTCGGCATAAGTTCCCCATGCTCAGCGGGGCTGCTACCTTCTGGTCGGGGGTTAAGGTCGGGGAATGGGTGTTTGTTCATTCACGCGACGCCAGTTATGTGTCATCTCAACCCCACAGCAACGTCTGTACCCGTTGTGGAAGAGTTACGCCTCCTCTTGTTCTTTCCTTTCACAGGTACGCTCCTTTTAAAGGAGGGAAAATATGTTTCGATGCGCTTTATTACGTGTCGCTTGACAGCGTTGACCGCCTTCGGTTCCCCACTTGATTCTTTTGCACGGTCTCACATTTGGCGCGTGGGAGAATTTTCCACATGCGGAGCGGGATAATTGTAGACCAAAGTAGTGTGTGAGAGAAAAATAGGGAGGTGAGAGAGGAAGAAGGGAATAACTGTGAGTCCAACGCAGGCACAGTAGGTTTCCTCTCTGAGGATCTTGATGATAGTGATGCAGGACCCAACTGGCACAACCAACAAGGGGTCTGGGTTGGCGTTTGCGTCCTGGAATCGGTGCCTCGCCATGCTTCTCCCACATCCGTCGGAAGATGTAGTCGAGGAGATGTGGGGGCGGTACATCGCGGCGCCGTACACGGAGCCCCATCGATATTATCACACCATGACGCACCTCGAGGAAATGCTCAGCCATTTCCTGCAGTATCAATCAAGAGTAGCGCCTGAGCACCGCCTGCCCGAGTGGGGCACTCGGCGCTTGGTTGTGGAGTTGGCAATTTTGTTCCATGATGTTGTGTACGATCCAAAGCGTAATGACAATGAGGAGCGGAGTGTTGACTGGTTTCGCGCGTTCTGGGGCCATATCCGGGAGTTGGCTTCCCAAAGTTTTACCATGGCGGGTAGCGGCGACGGTCAATCGAGTGTGGCTCAGCGAATGCGAAGGGAATTGATTTTGGACGATGATGTCGCAGCGAAAGAAGTGGAGACTGCTGTAGAGGGCTTCATTCTGTGCACCAAAAGCCACATGGCGGTCGAGCCGAGTTACCTGAAATGTAACGGGGATACCCACGAAGCTGCATCCCCTCCACCTGATCTTCACTTGTTCCTGGATCTCGACCTCGCCATTTTGGGAAGCCCAGCAGAACGCTACAAACAATACGCGGCCGACGTGCGGCGGGAGTACGGTTGGTACAGCGACACTGACTTTGCCCGGGGCCGCAGCACATTTCTGCAGAATTTTCTGCAGTACCCGCAATGGTACAAGACGAAGTATTTCTGTGATGCTTTGGAAGAGACGGGGAGAGCGAACGTAGTGGGCGAGGTGCGGGCGCTCATGGAGCAACTGAGGTAAACCGACGTAGTACATGCCAGGTGAGTAGCATGTTACTCTAAGTTTTGTGTGCGTCTTTGGTTGTGTGAATGGTATCGCAGGTATCCTTTGATTGCTCAGTTACTCACTTTAAATTCATTAGTCACTCTCTGCTTGTTGTCTTCGTAGAAAGAGAAGTATTTCATACCCTCTTTTTTTGTGTCTTACTTCTTGATGTCCTGAGCATCCCAGCGCAGTAGTTTTTTTTATATCTATTGTTTCCCATCATTACACAGATACATCTTTACAACATTAACAATGGCTGAGTTCAAAAAGTTTGTCAAGCTCCTTGAGCAGACTGATGGCCGCGACAAGATCCTGAAGGCCCTTGCTGGTGTTATGAAGGTGCTCGCCTCTGCTGATTTCTGCCAGGAACGTACCACTGCCTACAAGACTATCGGAAAGTCTATTGGTGATGCCCGTTCCCTGCTGCGTATGATGAAGTGGGCGGGTGATGTGCCAAAAATGCAGACCACCCTTCGGGAATCCAAGGCTAAGGGGAAGATCACTCTGCAAGACCTCCTCAAGTTCCTGCGTGTGCTATGCAACTTCCTATACGTCCTGGGTGACAACGTGGCCTTCATCGCCCGCCATAAGTTGCTTGCTCTTCAACACAAGACCGTGCACTATAAGGCAAAGACAGCACAGTTCTGGGGCTTCTTCCTTGCTGCTGTGCTCGATGTTATTGCCATGTACGGCGCACTGCAGAAGCGTGTGACGGACCCTGCTGCCAGCAAGAAGGAGGCGAAGGCAGCGTTGATCAACTTGGTAAAGGACGCTTCTGACACACTTGTCACAATGGCCTTCGTTGGCTACATGCGGGGCGTGTGGCGCCCAACCCCTGGGACCTCCGGTGCCCTCACTGCAGTCTCTGGTGCCGTTGCCACGTACTTGAACTGGAACAAAATCAAATAAGCCGGTGGGGGATTGCATGGGATGTTTTAAACGACGCGACTCCTACGGGGGCAAATATGGGGATCCAAGTTAAGGAAATGCTTCCTAGAGGCGCGGTCGTTGCGATAACGTGTTGGAAAAAATACGGAGACGGGTTGTGCATGTGTTGCGTAGATGCACACACACGACAACGTAGAAAAGAATGAGTGAATGGGAAAAGAATGAGAGGGGAGGACCGTAAGGTGTTTTACTTTTTTATTTTATTTTTATTTTTTAATCGTATACGGGACGTAATGAACAGTGAGCGATGAAAATGGGAGAGCTCGGGGTTGAAGAAGACGTGTTTGAGAAGATGCGTGTAGATAAAGAAAAAAATAAACAAACAGCTGGAGGGTGAAATATGCACACGGACCGGTTGAGGAAGAAAGAAACATCTATGAAGCCGTACATTAAAACTCCTGGAGGGACACACAGCAGGAAACAGACATGCATCCGAACACTCGGTGGCAAGCGGTGATGGACAACGCTACCCGAGAGGCGATGCTGGTCTCAGGGAACCGTGCCAAGGAGGGAGGAGGAGGAGGGTGAAAATATAACATTGCAAGAAAGCAGCCAGTGGAATGCTTGTGTTGCTGTCTTTCTTGGCAGTATCTGCGTGGAGTCGTGCGGCAGGGTGAGGTGTGGTGTGTGAAGATCTTCTCTCAATGAAGAGCGAGTGTGTATGTGTATGTGTGTGTGCGGACGCCTCCTGTGTGCATATCGTTACGGGTTTGGAGTGCGAGGGAAAACGCCATTATATACGCCATATGTTTACCAGTGTTCGTTTTGAAGAGAAGGATATATGTAACCGTTCCCACATATAAAGACAAAAGTGTTAAGGACACGGCAAGGGAATAGTTTATTAGCAGTGCCGGAGGGTGAAGGTGAGAGTCGGTGCTTGCATGAACTCGGGAGGAGTATCAGAGCGGAAGCATAACGATATATTTACATAAATATTACGGACACGCTGGTCGTTAAGCGCGAAATCGAGCAGAGTTCTGCCGGTTCACTTTCTTGTTTTTTTTTTTGGCTTTGCTCCAATCCCGGCCGCTCCTACTTTTTTTTTCTTACTGAATGATGCCTTGCTTTTCTTCTCCTTCTTCTGCGGTTGTTGGTGGTTTCCCATGTGTATTATTTGGCACATGTTCCGTGGGGACGCTTGAAGGAAGTTAAGGAAGAATAAAATAAAGCAGACAAAAATTTCAAAGCGAAGTGGTAGCAGAGCGATGTTTCGAGCGCTTAGGCCAATCACAGGGGGTGAAATTTGGCGTGTGGGTGGATTAGTTTGATGGTCATTTTCCTTTTCTTATGAGCCGCTGGGCATTATATTCCCGCAGCAACTCCGCCAAAACCCAGCATCTTCGTTTCTTCCTGCTTCGCTGGTGGGTTTCCTGCGGACGTGCCTCCGCATGGCTTTCGCTTTGGTTTGGAAATGAGACAATAAAATCACGGGCCGCTGCCAGATCTGCTTGCGCCGCGTCTCAAGGTGTCCAGCCCCGCACCTTGGGGATAACTGATTGATTACCGTTAACTTGGTGATTCCCTTTTGCTCTGAACTCCCTCGGAGTGTCTCGAAGGCTGGCCACGCTCGGCCATTTGTTGTGAGTTGAAATTGATTGTGGGTGCAAGTTACCTTCAGTTGCGGTTGTCTTGGGGATGTAAAGACAGAACTGATCAATGTGCATGTTGCGTGCTGATAAACATACAAACGCTTTTCGTCGCATCGCTCTACAAAAGATGAATATCTCTTATCGCTGTTATTATTTAGGTTAAGTTATTACGAATTATATTTACACACACGCGCAAATACAATTAGCCTGTTTATTGACTGGTGTTTCTCTCATTTGCGCTCAATGTTTTTTTTTTTCCTGTTGTGTGTCTACGGTCTGGAACCCACGTCCTTTCTTCTGTGCACTGCTGCGTGCACAAGTCCAAGCGTGTGGGATCGGCCGCTGCACCATCACCAGACTTCCTCCTCGGTCGCGTGTTTTGTGCTGTCAGCTGTGTGTGTGCGTGTGTGTCTGTGCGATCCTCCATCGCTCTTTTTTTCTTTTTTTTCTTTCTTTTTTCTGCACAGACACCTATTCGGGATTGATGTCAGTGGTGGTGTGATGACATTACCGGTTAGCAAGGCAGTGATGGGTGGTTACATGGAGAAGGTGGAGAACAGCGAGGAAAATCAACAGCAACTGCTGGGGGCGCCGTGCGTTGTGCACCTCGATGCGCTGGCCGGCAGGCGAGGCCTTCTCCTGGAGGTGAGGCATCTTTGGTCCCCACGGTTACTCGATGAGGACTTTACGGAGCTTTCGGCGCTTCCGCTCTACGGCTTTGTGCGCATGAAGGACGCAGATCACCGAATTAGCGGGTGGTTTCCTATCGATTGCATAGAACTGAGGGAGGGCGGCGCCACCTCCGCCGCGGTGGTTGAGGCGTACAGAACAGCTTCGTGGGTGGATAACAAGGTGATTAGAGGTCCCATTATTAGTTCTGTGTATAAGGAGGTAACCTCGGGGATGATGCGGGCACAGCAGGAGGAAAAACAGCTGGATTTCTTTGAAGAACGTCTGCTGCGAGACTGCCGTACACCGACAACAATACGGTACTTTGTGTACTTGTGCAAGTTTGTCTTTCCTCCATGGTATTATGCCCCCTACGGCGTACTGAATCGTGAGTATGATCCCATGGCACCTCTAACAGCAACGGAGCGACGTCAGTTTGGTATTTGTAAGGCTAATAGTGCCCATGACGGTGACGCCAACCCATTTATCCGTGATGCATATCTCTGTCCTTTTTCCCTTCGTGTATACAGCACATTTGAGCAGATGCAGCAGGAGACGCTGAGGTATCGTTCTGGTCGCTTACACCCACCGGGGCAGGAGATCTACCGTGACGAGGCCCGTGGCTTCTCCATGTTTGAGGTAAACGGGAGCCGCAATGTAACCTACTGTCGGCATTTGTTCCTCCTGGGGAAGTCGTTTCTTGAAAACAAGTTGGCTGGGCATGATGTTCACAACTACTACTTTTATGTCGTGTGCCTTCACCATCATCACTTTCCGCATTACACAGACGACACTTCTGCCATGTATTTTGTGGGGTACTTTACGTGGGAAAAACAGGTTGTCGCAAATAACTTGGCGTGCATTGTTACACTGCCATACTTTATGGGAAGCGGAGAGTCGATCCAGCGGCAGAAGGCCACTCAGGACTTCAGTGACTCTGCAGGCACCGCCATTCCTCCCAATGGAGAGGCCGCACCGCGTCTGAGCAACTTTGGTCAGTTCATGATCGCTGCCAGCTATGAACTTGCATATCGAAGAAAGAACGTGGGGTCTCCGGAGAAACCACTAACTGATTTGGGGGCGGCTGCTTACGACCGATATTGGCGACGAGTTCTGATCAGGTGGATGCATGAAGTACTGGAGGGAGATGTTGTTAGTACTGGAACGGAGGACGCACAACGCGACAGCGCGCAGCAAGTAACTGTTGTAGCGACTGTAGAGGGAAGGGATGGGACCGATTTCTCGAGTGCCTTGAAGCGAGTACGCACAGAAGCCCCTTCAAGTCAAAAAGCAGCCGTAGAGGAAAAGAACGGTACACGAGAAGAAGGAAATACGTTGGTTGTCACAACTGTCAAGAGCATTGCTGCCCAGGTGCGCCTGGAGGAGGCCGATGTTTTGCGGACGTTGTTGCAGATGGGTGTACTACATTTGAACGCTGAGGACAGAAGTATGCGTCTTGTCATTCCCGTTTCACTTGTGCGACGGGAGTGCGAGAAGATGAAGCGATGGGCTCAAGATTTGCATCGTGCTGAGTTTAATCCCAAACTGCTAAGCGAGCGCAGCACATCTGCTTCGCCCCCAGCTTCATCGTATCCACGGCGTCATTCCTACCAAACGAGGTAACGTTACCGATTTTCCTTCCTAACACCTCAACCGAAACCTTCAGCTTGGAAATGGACTCCTTCGTTTTAACTGGTAGAAAGTGAGTGGGGAGGCTATAAGCGCCTGGGGGATGTGCGAAGACGGGAATGGACGCCTTACTTCTCCAACTTTATTTGAGTTTGTTTGATCTGATTGTTAATTTGTTATGCCACGTCACCATTGTCCCGCTGTGTGTTCGCCTCATTTGTGCCTTTCCACACCATTGTCTTCTTTTGTATCACCCCTCGCTTCCACTCTTTCCTTGTCTCCGACCTAGCGGCCCTGGCATACTTGGCCCTGGCAGCGTATAATAGGCACCATTTCTTTACCGCTTTCTTCATTCTTAAGGGTTGCACGTATCATAGGGAGCACGTTGGCATTATTGTTCCTTTCATTGCCCTCTGTAGTGGGTTGGAGCATTCAGAGGTAGGCGTACAGATCTTGTCTCCGCTTTCAGCGCGCTCCAGTGGATAGGCTTAGTATTGATTCATAGAAAATAAACAGAAACTTATTAGATATTAATTTAATAGAACTTCGCTATAACCGAAAGTTGACTGCTGCTCTCGTGTGTGCTTGTTGGACGGTGGGGGCATCGGCGGTTGTGGAGGGCCCCTGTTTCTTGTTCCTATTGTTTGACTTCCTTATTACCGCGAGGTGTGTGGCACAGTCCCGGCACCCTGCAGTGTTTCCTCGGCTTACCGGTCAACCACAGATCAGCGGCTCGGCGCCAGACAACTAAGTAGGAATCTCCTCTGCCACAGCCATGGCGCAGCGCACTGTAGAGGAGATATATCAGAAGAAGACGCAGCACGAACACATTCTCGCGCGTCCCGACATGTACATTGGGACCATCGAGCCCGTGACAGAGGACATGTGGGTGTACGACGAGGCTGACTGCGTCATGAAGTTGCAGAGGTGCACGTGGACCCCCGGGTTGTACAAAATTTTTGATGAGATTCTTGTGAATGCTGCAGACAACAAAGTGCGCGACCCACACGGACAGACTGCTATCAAGGTCTGGATAGATACTGAGAGGGGTGTGATACGCGTGTACAACAACGGCGAAGGTATCCCTGTACAGCGACACCGCGAGCATGACCTGTGGGTACCGGAGATGATATTTGGTCACCTGCTCACCTCATCGAATTATGATGACACGGAGGCGAAGGTGACTGGTGGACGAAACGGTTTTGGTGCGAAGCTGACGAATGTGTTTTCCACCTGTTTCGAGCTGGAGACCGTCCACTCGCGTTCGCGGAAGAAGTTCTTCATGCGGTGGCGTAACAACATGCTGGAGAGTGAGGAGCCTGTTATTACATCGTGTGACGGACCGGACTACACAATGGTGACGTTTTACCCCGACTTTGCGAAGTTCAAGCTGCAGGGCCTGACGGAGGACATGGCTCTTATTATGAAGCGCCGCGTGTATGACATAGCGGGATGCACCGAGAAGTCGCTGTCCTGCTATCTTAACGGTGAGAAGATTCCGTGTCGGTCGTTTGCGGAATATGTTGAACTCTATCCGACGATGGGCGAGGAGCGGCGCCCAGGGAGCTACTCGCGTGTGAACGACCGGTGGGAGGTTTGTGTGCGCGTGTCGAATATTGGCTTTCAGCAGGTCAGCTTTGTGAACTCGATTGCGACGACGCGGGCGGGACACACGTGAAGTATGTTGTTGAACAGATCATTGCCAAGGTGACGGAGCAGGCGATGCGGAAGAGTAAAACAGAGGTCAAGCCGCATATGATACGTCCGCACATGTTTGTTTTTGTCAACTGCCTGATTGAGAACCCCAGCTTCGACTCCCAGACGAAGGAGACACTGAACACACCGAAGACACGATTCGGCTCCGTGTGCGACCTCCCTGCATCCCTGATTGATTGCGTGCTGAAATCAAGTATTGTTGAGCGGGCGGTGGAGATGGCTAACAGCAAGCTGAGCCGGGAGATGGCCATGAAGCTGCGCAACAGCAATCGGAAGCAGGTGCTGGGTATACCGAAGCTTGATGATGCCAATGAGGCGGGCGGGAAGAACAGCTACCGTTGCACTCTTATCCTGACCGAGGGAGATTCTGCAAAGGCACTTTGTACTGCAGGACTTGCGGTCGAAAACCGTGACTACTTTGGTGTATTCCCGTTACGTGGTAAGCCGCTTAACGTCCGCGATGCCTCGATAAAGAAGGTCATGTCATGTGCTGAGTTCCAGGCAGTAAGTAAAATCATGGGGTTGGATGTGACACAGAAGTACACGAGCGTGGAGGGACTGCGGTACGGCCACCTGATGATTATGTCTGACCAGGATCATGACGGTTCACACATCAAAGGCCTCATCATCAACATGATCCACAACTACTGGCCGGACTGCTCAAGGTCCCCGGATTCCTCCAGCAGTTTATTACACCCATCGTGAAGGCTCGCAAGAATCAAGGGGGAACGGTGACGAGGGCGCCATTTCCTTTTTCTCCATGCCAGACTACTTCGAGTGGAAAAATGCTGTTGGCGATAACATCAAGAACTACGAACTGAGGTATTATAAGGGTCTTGGTACATCTGGTGCGAAGGAAGGCCGCGAGTACTTTGAAAACATTGATCGTCATCGCCTCAACTTTGTGTATGAAGACAAGAAGGATGACGACGATATCATTATGGCCTTTGCCAAGGACAAGGTGGACGAGCGCAAGCGCTGGATCACTGACTTCAAGGCAAACACGAACATCAATGAATCCATGAATTACAACGTGCGGAACGTCACGTACTCTGAATTTGTTCACAAGGAGCTCATTTTGTTCTCTGTTGCCGATTGTGAGAGATCGATTCCCAGTGTTGTGGACGGGCTAAAGCCTGGGCAGCGGAAGATCATGTTTTCTGCCTTCAAGCGCAACCTCGTGCGTTCCATAAAGGTTGCACAGCTCGCTGGTTACGTGTCTGAGCATGCCGCGTATCACCACGGCGAGCAGTCGTTGGTGCAGACGATTGTGGGGCTGGCGCAGGACTACGTGGGCGCCAATAACATCCCCCTGCTCCATCGTGATGGACAATTTGGTACAAGGCTGCAGGGAGGAAAGGATCATGCCGCAGGACGTTATATCTTTACGCGACTCACCAACATCGCGCGTCGGATCTATCATCCATCTGATGACTTCGTTGTGGACTATAAGGATGACGATGGTCTGTCCGTGGAACCGTTTTACTATGTGCCTGTGATACCTATGGTGCTGGTTAACGGTACAGCAGGAATTGGGACTGGTTTTGCCACCAACATCCCGAACTACTCTCCACTGGATGTGATTGATAACTTGAGGCGCTTGCTTTCTGGAGATGATTTGCGGCCAATGAAGCCCTGGTATTTTGGGTTCACCGGCACGATCGAGGAGCGCGAGAAGGGTAAGTTTGTGTCGACGGGCCGTTACACCGTCCGCCCTGACGGTGTGGTGTGCATTACAGAGCTTCCGATTGGCACATGGACCTCGCAATACAAAAAATTCCTTGAAGATTTGCGCGAGCGTGAGATCGTGGTGCAATACCGGGAGCACAACACTGACGTCACTGTCGACTTTGAGGTTTTTATTCACCCCGAGGTTTTGCAGCAGTGGATGAATCAGGGCTGTCTGGAGGATAAGCTTCAGTTGCGGGAATATATTCACGCGACAAACATCATAGCATTTGATCGTGAGGGAAGAATCACCAAATACCTTGATGCGGATCAGTGCTTAAGGAATTTTACCTTGTGAGACTGGAGTACTACGCGCGGCGTCGTGAATTTTTGCTTGAGCAATTGCAACGTAGCGTTCTTAAGCTGGAAAATATGGTTCGTTTCGTCAACGAGGTTGTCAACGGGACCTTTGTTGTCACGCGGCGGCCGATGAAGGAGGTTCTTGCTGATTTGCAGCAGCGTGGGTACACGCCCTTTCCCCCACAACAGAAGAAAAAGGTCAGTTCCACTACGATTAATGATGGTGAAGAAGAGGAAGCCGAGCGTCGACATGCTGCAGCAAATTCGGCTGATGCAGAGGAAGCTATTGTCTTACAACCGGATGAACTTATGGGCTCGAGCGAGGGGGAAGGTGAGGCGCCCGCTCTGAAGCGAAGCGCCCGTGACTACGACTATCTCTTGGGCCTACGGCTGTGGAACCTGACGGCTGAGATGAGTGCGCGGCTCTTGGCACAGTTGGAAGCTGCTCGTGCAAAATATGAAACGATTGCGAAGTGCTCACCGAAAGACCTGTGGCGCGAGGACCTTGATCTCTTGCAGCCCGAAATGGAGAAGCTGTTTGATGAACGGACCAAGGAGATTGCTATTATTCAGCGTAAGAAGAGGGAAAAGAAGCGACCCTTCGATTGCTCGCGTCTTCGCGTGCCGCTTCTTTCGGATAAGGCACGCGAAGTGCTCCGCCGGGAGGTTGTGAAGGAGGAAAAGAAGAGCGGTCGTGGGGATGCTTCTGTCAAAAATGAAGATGGTTCTGCTACAGGCGCTGGTAGGGGCGCTCGTGGCAACAGTGGAACTGCGCGCCGTAAGAGGAAGAAGAGGAGCTCAGACGACGAGGGCGACGAGGACTTCGAGGACTTTTTTGATGAATCTGACGACGATCATAACTTTGATTTTGGAAGTGGGATGGCTGACACGGCCCCTGTTCCGAAGACTTCAAGAGCAAAGACGCCCGCACAGCCGCGCGCCCCGAGAAAGGGCGAAGGGAAAACAAGGGCACCTCAAGTTAAGGAGTTGAAATCGGAGCAGGACGGAAAGGAAGCGATTGACGTTGAAGATTTTGATCTTGATTGTTTTGGCATTGAAGCACTTACCGGCACAGTCTCGGAGCATAAAAACACAACACCCCGGCCTCCGCTGTCAGGAACCCAGTCCAAAGAAAAGAAAACAGGGCCGGTGGGCACCTCCGCGCCAAAGGCACTGCCAAGATCTCAGGCGGCGAAGGCCCCGGCAAGAAGTACAGGCAAGAAAGCCCCTAAGAAACGACGTCGCGCTGGAAGTGAAGACGATTCCTTTGTTGTTGATGACAGTGAGGATGAAGATGATGACGACGACGATGACGATGACGATGATTCTTTTAACTTTAGTGACTAAATATGTTTCATAGAGGCCCCTGCTAGAACTATTTTTTGTTTTTCACCCCTTCTTCTCGATTCCTGCATTTCCAATAGGGGGAGAATAGGGATAATTTTTTTTTGGAGATGGACTCCTTCGTTTTAACTGGTAGAAAGTGAGTGGGGAGGCTATAAGCGCCTGGGGGATGTGCGAAGACGGGAATGGACGCCTTACTTCTCCAACTTTATTTGAGTTTGTTTGATCTGATTGTTAATTTGTTATGCCACGTCACCATTGTCCCGCTGTGTGTTCGCCTCATTTGTGCCTTTCCACACCATTGTCTTCTTTTGTATCACCCCTCGCTTCCACTCTTTCCTCGTCTCCACCTAGCGGCCCTGGCATACTTGGCCCTGGCAGCGTATAATAGGCACCATTTCTTTACCGCTTTCTTCATTCTTAAGGGTTGCACGTATCATAGGGAGCACGTTGGCATTATTGTTCCTTTCATTGCCCTCTGTAGTGGGTTGGAGCATTCAGAGGTAGGCGTACAGATCTTGTCTCCGCTTTCAGCGCGCTCCAGTGGATAGGCTTAGTGTTGATTTGTTTCTGTTTCAGGATTGTTTCTTTTCTTTTCTTTTTTCATATACATCAATTTGGTTGAACATTTCCTTTCTTTCCTTTCTTTCTTTTTTCTTTTTTATATATAAAAAAAGGAGGTTCTCTCACATTGTGTAAAAGCATTTGATTTTTGGAATTTCATCTCTCGCCTCCGTATATATTACATCATATAGTATAACACAGCCCACCCTTATACATTTTTCTGCACGTGTTCACTTCTTTTTCTTTGTAGTTTACAAAAGGGTGTAAATATATTTGACCAGCCTTTATCTATACACATTTTTTCCATATATATACACACACACATACATACATCAAATACATCTAATATATAGCTGAGTATATAATTCGCTTTGTGGAAAGATACATATCGGGAAGTAGCGCTTGTAGAGTCACGTATTTGGAAACAATCAAACAGAGGGGGAAAAAAGCCCCTTACGTTTGGAACTTAAGGGCATTCACCCATTTTTGTATATTAATACAGGAGGAGCTTGGCAACAAAAATAGTGGTACTACACGCCTTTGGCAGGTGGCGTACAGTGTTTCCGCAAACATCCACTGCATTTCCTTCCCCTTGAGGATATTTTTCCCACTCCTTGCTCCTTTATCTGAATTTTTTTTTGTCGTTTTACTTCTAACTATCTTCCCTCACTCCCATATATATATTTTTATATATTTATATACAACGTACCGTTCGTGTTTTTGGTCATTTTTTTTTCACTGTTATAAACACTTTAACCTTACAAAATCGATTTATTAAGCACTGCTCTCGTGTGTGCTTGTTGGACGGTGGGGGCATCGGCGGTTGTGGAGGGCCCCTGTTTCTTGTTCCTATTGTTTGACTTCCTTATTACCGCGAGGTGTGTGGCACAGTCCCGGCACCCTGCAGTGTTTCCTCGGCTTACCGGTCAACCACAGATCAGCGGCTCGGCGCCAGACAACTAAGTAGGAATCTCCTCTGCCACAGCCATGGCGCAGCGCACTGTAGAGGAGATATATCGGAAGAAGACGCAGCACGAACACATTCTCGCGCGTCCCGACGTGTACATTGGGACCATCGAGCCCGTGACAGAGGACATGTGGGTGTACGACGAGGCTGACTGCGTCATGAAGTTGCAGAGGTGCACGTGGACCCCCGGGTTGTACAAAATTTTTGATGAGATTCTTGTGAATGCTGCAGACAACAAAGTGCGCGACCCACACGGACAGACTGCTATCAAGGTCTGGATAGATACTGAGAGGGGTGTGATACGCGTGTACAACAACGGCGAAGGTATCCCTGTGCAGCGACACCGCGAGCATGACCTGTGGGTACCGGAGATGATATTTGGTCACCTGCTCACCTCATCGAATTATGATGACACGGAGGCGAAGGTGACTGGTGGACGAAACGGTTTTGGTGCGAAGCTGACGAATGTGTTTTCCACCTGTTTCGAGCTGGAGACCGTCCACTCGCGTTCGCGGAAGAAGTTCTTCATGCGGTGGCGTAACAACATGCTGGAGAGTGAGGAGCCTGTTATTACATCGTGTGACGGACCGGACTACACAATGGTGACGTTTTACCCCGACTTTGCGAAGTTCAAGCTGCAGGGCCTGACGGAGGACATGGCTCTTATTATGAAGCGCCGCGTGTATGACATAGCGGGATGCACCGAGAAGTCGCTGTCCTGCTATCTTAACGGTGAGAAGATTCCGTGTCGGTCGTTTGCGGAATATGTTGAACTCTATCCGACGATGGGCGAGGAGCGGCGCCCAGGGAGCTACTCGCGTGTGAACGACCGGTGGGAGGTTTGTGTGCGCGTGTCGAATATTGGCTTTCAGCAGGTCAGCTTTGTGAACTCGATTGCGACGACGCGCGGCGGGACACACGTGAAGTATGTTGTTGAACAGATCATTGCCAAGGTGACGGAGCAGGCGATGCGGAAGAGTAAAACAGAGGTCAAGCCGCATATGATTCGTCCGCACATGTTTGTTTTTGTCAACTGCCTGATTGAGAACCCCAGCTTCGACTCCCAGACGAAGGAGACACTGAACACACCGAAGACACGATTCGGCTCCGTGTGCGACCTCCCTGCATCCCTGATTGATTGCGTGCTGAAATCAAGTATTGTTGAGCGGGCGGTGGAGATGGCTAACAGCAAGCTGAGCCGGGAGATGGCCATGAAGCTGCGCAACAGCAATCGGAAGCAGGTGCTGGGTATACCGAAGCTTGATGATGCCAATGAGGCGGGTGGGAAAACAGCTACCGTTGCACTCTTATCCTGACCGAGGGAGATTCTGCAAAGGCACTTTGTACTGCAGGACTTTCGTTGAAAGACCGTGACTACTTTGGTGTATTCCCGTTACGTGGTAAGCCGCTTAACGTCCGCGATGCCTCGATAAAGAAGGTCATGTCATGTGCTGAGTTCCAGGCAATATGTAAAATCATGGGGTTGGATGTGACACAGAAGCATACCAGCGTGGAAGAACTGCGGTACGGCCACCTGATGATTATGTCTGACCAGGATCATGACGGTTCACACATCAAAGGCCTCATCATCAACATGATCCACAACTACTGGCCGGACCTGCTCAAGGTCCCCGGATTCCTCCAGCAGTTTATTACACCCATCATGAAGGCTCGCAAGAAATCAAGGGAGAACGGTGACGAGGGCGCCATTTCCTTTTTCTCCATGCCAGACTACTTCGAGTGGAAAAATGCTGTTGGCGATAACATCAAGAACTACGAACTGAGGTATTATAAGGGTCTTGGTACATCTACTGCGAAGGAAGGCCGCGAGTACTTTGAAAACATTGATCGTCATCGCCTCAACTTTGTGTATGAAGACAAGAAGGATGACGACGATATCATTATGGCCTTTGCCAAGGACAAGGTGGACGAGCGCAAGCGCTGGATCACTGACTTCAAGGCAAACACGAACATCAATGAATCCATGAATTACAACGTGCGGAACGTCACGTACTCTGAATTTGTTCACAAGGAGCTCATTTTGTTCTCTGTTGCCGATTGTGAGAGATCGATTCCCAGTGTTGTGGACGGGCTAAAGCCTGGGCAGCGGAAGATCATGTTTTCTGCCTTCAAGCGCAACCTCGTGCGTTCCATAAAGGTTGCACAGCTCGCTGGTTACGTGTCTGAGCATGCCGCGTATCACCACGGCGAGCAGTCGTTGGTGCAGACGATTGTGGGGCTGGCGCAGGACTACGTGGGCGCCAATAACATCCCCCTGCTCCATCGTGATGGACAATTTGGTACAAGGCTGCAGGGAGGAAAGGATCATGCCGCAGGACGTTATATCTCTACGCGACTCACCAACATCGCGCGTCGGATCTATCATCCATCTGATGACTTCGTTGTGGACTACAAGGATGACGATGGTCTGTCCGTGGAACCGTTTTACTATGTGCCTGTGATACCTATGGTACTGGTTAACGGTACAGCAGGAATTGGGACTGGTTTTGCCACCAACATCCCGAACTACTCTCCACTGGATGTGATTGATAACTTGAGGCGCTTGCTTTCTGGAGATGATTTGCGGCCAATGAAGCCCTGGTATTTTGGGTTCACCGGCACGATCGAGGAGCGCGAGAAGGGTAAGTTTGTGTCGACGGGCCGCTACACCGTCCGCCCTGACGGTGTGGTGTGCATTACAGAGCTTCCGATTGGCACATGGACCTCGCAATACAAAAAATTCCTTGAAGATTTGCGCAAGCGTGAGATCGTGGTGCAATACCGGGAGCACAACACTGACGTCACTGTCGACTTTGAGGTTTTTATTCACCCCGAGGTTTTGCAGCAGTGGACGAATCAGGGCTGTCTGGAGGATAAGCTTCAGTTGCGGGAATATATTAACGCAACAAACATCATAGCATTTGATCGTGAGGGAAGGATCACCAACTATGCCGATGCGGAATCAGTGCTTAAGGAATTTTACCTTGTGAGACTGGAGTACTACGCGCGGCGACAGAAATATTTAGTTAATCATGTGGATTACACTGTGGTTAAGTTGAATAATATGATTCGTTTCGTCAACGAGGTTGTCAACGGGACCTTTGTTGTCACGCGGCGGCCGATGAAGGAGGTTCTTGCTGATTTGCAGCAGCGTGGGTACACGCCCTTTCCCCCACAACAGAAGAAAAGGTCAGTTCCACTACGATTAATGACGGTAATAATTTAACTGTGAATGACGACGGTGTCGTTGATTCGCTTATCGATGGCAGTTATCACTTCTCTTGTGCTGTTGATAATTTTTTTTTCAACTATGAGGGTTGTGATTGTGACGATCTGAAGCGAAGCGCCCGTGACTACGACTATCTCTTGGGCCTACGGCTGTGGAACCTGACGGCTGAGATGAGTGCGCGGCTCTTGGCACAGTTGGAAGCTGCTCGTGCAAAATGTGAAACGATTGCGAAGTGCTCACCGAGTGACCTGTGGCGCGAGGACCTTGATCTCTTGCAGCCCGAAGTGGAGAAGCTGTTCGATGAACGGACCAAGGAGATTGCAGCTTTAGTGAGAAGGAGAAGCGCCAAACCCCCTCTTGAGATCTCAGCTGTTCATCGACGACCGCTTGGCAAAGAGAAGCTAAAAAGAATTCTACGTGCGTCGTCGAGAATTGGAATTAGAAGAGCACAAAGGGGTTCGTATGATACGGATGGTCAGTCACAGGCAACAGCGCTGGATGACAGCGATGGGGATGACTCCGTGGGGTATGTTCAATATCTGGTGGAAAAATACGGTCTGTCGGCCACCTCACAAACGCTGGAGGAACCTCCTAGCGCAGAGGGGATTTTGCCGACAGCACCACTGGGAGGGCCGGGTGGTGGTGTATGTGATAAAGGTGAGTTGCTCGTCCCACCGCATGAGACTACCGTGGATATCCCCCCTGTTGAGCCCCCGGTTCTCCATTATACTTCCTCGACAGAAGAGACGTCGCTATCGAACACAGAAGCACATGTAATTTCCATGGAGAATGTCGTTGCGTTGGAAACTATTTCATCAATCCATCGAGCAGCCTCGCCTCCCGAAACGCAGCCCCTCGTTTTGGGTGGGGAGTCGCAGGTCGCTGCCGCGGATGACGATGTCGTAATGGTGGGGATGACTCCGGCGAAGCGGCCACGAAATTCGTTTTACTCAGGGCGGTTATTCCCCGGGATTTCAAGTGGTGCGACGCCACCTTCACGTGGGGAGACACAAACGAACGCTGCAGGAGATGCCGTGGTGCCAGCAGCCTCGCCTCCCGGAACGCAGCCCCTCGTTTTGGGTGGGGAGTCGCAGGTCGCTGCCGCGGATGACGATGTCGTAATGGTGGGGATGACTCCGGCGAAGCGGCCACGAAATTCGTTTTACTCAGGGCGGTTATTCCCCGGGATTTCAAGTGGTGCGACGCCACCTTCACGTGGGGAGACACAAACGAACGCTGCAGGAGATGCCGTGGTGCCAGCAGCCTCGCCTCCCGGAACGCAGCCCCTCGTTTTGGGTGGGGAGTCGCAGGTCGCTGCCGCGGATGACGATGTCGTAATGGTGGGGATGACTCCGGCGAAGCGGCCACGAAATTCGTTTTACTCAGGGCGGTTATTCCCCGGGATTTCAAGTGGTGCGACGCCACCTTCACGTGGGGAGACACAAACGAACGCTGCAGGAGATGCCGTGGTGCCAGCAGCCTCGCCTCCCGGAACGCAGCCCCTCGTTTTGGGTGGGGAGTCGCAGGTCGCTGCCGCGGATGACGATGTCGTAATGGTGGGGATGACTCCGGCGAAGCGGCCACGAAATTCGTTTTACTCAGGGCGGTTATTCCCCGGGATTTCAAGTGGTGCGACGCCACTTTCACGTGGGGAGACACAAACGAACGCTGCAGGAGATGCCGTGGTGCCAGCAGCCTCGCCTCCCGGAACGCAGCCCCTGGTTTTGGGTGGGGAGTCGCAAGTCGCTGCCGCGGATGACGATGTTGTAATTGTGGGGATGACTCCGGCGAAGCGGCCACGAACTTCAGCCGACTAGTCCGCGGCGGGGTGCGGTGCCGAATGATTTTTTTTTTTCATGTTCACACTGGCGTAGTGCTCAGAAATTTCCCAGGTGTGACGCAAGTGAACAGGAGCAGTAGTGATACGTTCAGCGTTCCTTGATTCGATGACACTTAATTTGCCTTAGGGGAACCCAACGCCTTTATTGAGTGATAACCACTGTCTTACCATTGAATTTTAACTACATGAGTGTGCACATACGACGCCTTGTAATATTTTGGAATTTAATTTTTGTCATTTATCGAAATTTGTATGGCCAGTATTATGCAGGAAATTGCAGTATTTGATATATGTATAGATAAATAAATAAATATATATATATATTTCTTAATGTTTATGGACTTTTTTCTTTGTTGTTTATTACCTTCGTTATGTTAACCATATATATATGGACACATTTTTTTTTTTTTGAATTGGGTTCATAGTTTCAGTCTTAATGCGACATGAAGCCCTGGACAATTGTTGGCACCTGATGATGAAGGGTATGTATAAACAGTTAACCAGACGGGTAGGGAGTGTTTTGCGGATTTGAATATGTTTCAAAAAAAAAGGAGAGAAATGATATCCATACTACCCGCCTGCGATGACTTGTGGGTGCCACTGAGGTCCTTGCCTTCAGTTTTCCTTTTTTTTTCTACTTTAAATAATATCTTCGAGTATTTGTAGCCGCTGACGTGTTTCCCCTTTTCCTTGCCACATGGCAGTTGAGCAGCATCTTGTATGCGTGCATGTGTGTGTGTATACGAATATGCATATATTTATATCAACCTCGTTCCATTATTGATGGTGTCTTGGCCCTCTCTCCCCCTTTATGTTGGTTATGCTTCATGTAGCTTTTAAGTAATCAAAAGCCCCCGCCGCTGTACGTGCAGGGTGGGTGGTTAGCGCTTAGTTGTGCGCAGGAATTTGCTCGGGTTTGTTTGGCGTTTTTGTACGGGAGGAGGCCGGTTCTTGAAGAGAGGCACATCACATCGACTGGTGGCGGGGTAAGTGGCAAGGGCGGTTGTATCACTACGTCCCACTTGCTTTGCGGGATTGTTCTCACAGGCGTAGCAGTGCACTATGGACATATCGGCGACGAGGCGCGGCGCGGATACGGGACGCAAACGCCATGGACCCCACTTTCCTGTTGTTATTGTTGGTGAAGTGTTTACGACATCTTTGGAACCTGTGCACTCGTTGTGTCCCGTTGCTCCATCTCCAAAGCTGCCGTTTGCTTTGCTACCTATATGCAATACACCCATCATTGACTACATATTGGAAAACCTTGCCGAGAACGGCGTGGACGAAGTGTTCATTCTGTTGAATGGCGAATCGGTTCCCATGGTGCAATCCCACCTAAAGAACAATCGTACCGTTCGCGGGCGGCCGTGGCTCGAGTGCAAGGACATGAAAGTTCATGTGGTTGGGAGTGTACGCACTTTGTCCCGTCTCTGCGATGTCACTGCCGAGATTGTGGAGCAAAACCTTGTTGGGCAAAACTCTTCTTTTCTTTTTGTTCCAGTCGACGCCGTGGCCGTCTTCACGAACCTGAGGACCCTGTTCCATATGCACGTAGAACGGTCCAAAACCATTAAGAGTTACGCTGCCACGCTGGTGTGCACATCTGTTAGGACGGCACTAGAGGAGACGCTGCACAATGTGCTTGCCAGCAACACTGGCAATGTGGAGGGCGTTACAGCCTCGTTAGAACATGAGCCACCACTTGCCCCCAGCTGTGGCCTTTATGCAGTGAAGGGCCGCCCTCTTCCAGCTCCCGTATTTCCCCCGAACCCCTTGACAATGTTCACTCTCCAACAGTCGACCGGCGTGGTGCGGGGAATGGTGCGTCTTGAGTCCACGGGTAAAATGTCTGAGGCAACACGGATGGAATTCAATGAGCGTGAGCGTGTTTCTGTTCGCAGCGACCTTGTGCCTACGGGATTTCTTTTCTGCTCCGGTGGAGCCCTATCTCTATTCTCGTTCCCTATGGCTGACCAGCACGCCTTTCTTGTGGACTTGCTGGCGAAACATGAGCTGTGGGGTAACGTCTTCGGTGTTGTAGAGGCAAACACGCCCATGTGCGTCGTGCAGCCTATCAACAGCCTACGGACATATATCCAAGCTAACATTGACGTATGCAGACGCCGGTTCTTTCCATTAACACGCGAATATCGGTTCGTGGAGGATCGTGAGTTATATGCTGCCTCACCGCACTGTCCCAGTGTTTACCTGCATCAAGTGGGTGCGAAGGTGCTTGGGGGTCTTTGTGGACCGTGCGTAGTGGTGGGTGAGCACGTTGTCGTCCCACCCAACGCTGTGGTGCGCGGTGCTGTCTTAGGTAAGGGAGTTTCTATAGGTGATGGCTCAGTGGTTGTCGGCTGCGTGCTTCTTGATGGGGCGGAGATTGGCCGTAACTGCGTTCTGCGTAATTCTCTCATTGGTCATCACGTCAAAGTATTTGACAAAGCGGAATTGTTAAACTGCATTGTTGGTGACGGCTGCGTGATAGGTAGTAATGGATATGTCAATGGCGATGTAATCGCCACTAACAGTAGTAGCGGCAATGATGAAAATAATAGTGTCAGTAGCAACGCCGGTATTAGTGGTAGAGGTGGAGGCTACAACTCTCACTTTGTTGGAACACGCGGTGTTGTGCTTCAGGATGTTGTTTTAGTCTCGTGCGAGGAAGCCGACGCGGATGAGAGTGTTGTTGGCCTTGGTGGAATGGGCCGCATGCTGGAGGGGCGTCATATTAGCGTCATTGCCCCCACGTCTGAACTCTTTCTCTGTGATCCTGTCCCACGCAACGCTGACAGTAGCGATGACGACGAGTCTGCAACAGATGGTGACGATGACGACGACGAGACATTTGGGGACACGGTTAGGTCTCTGGTAGAGCAGGCGCTGAGCCAACCGTCCCGCATGGACCACTGCATATTTCAAATGAAGAGCAGTCGGCTCACCTTCGGGCGGAGAAATCGTGACCTGTGCTACGTAGTGACGGAGCACCTGTTAAAGTACACGATGGAGAACAACCAGAGTGACAGGACGACGTTGCTTCGTCGTGTGGAGGACGCTTTTGCTCAGTGGTGTAGTGCCTTCTATAGTGAAATGGTTACGGGTGATGAAGAAATGCAGGCAATTCTGGAAGCCGTATGCTGCAGCATTGGTGACCCAACATGCCCACTGCATAAGTGTGGCCCAATGTTGTTGCAGTGTATCTATAACGACTGTGATGAGGAACTGTATGAGGAGCGCGGTTATTGTATCGTTAGCGGTGAGTCTCTCGTGGAGTTCGATGCGAGGATGACGAGATTGAGCGAGCAGCGCGAGGACGAAATGAGCGAGGATGACGATCACTTGGATCACCGTACGGAAAGTATGATCCGAGTGGCACTCAGTTGCAAGAAATTCATAGCCGACGTCCGCTCGTTTCTCGAAGAAGAGAGCGATGGCACTTATTAGGAAGAAGTAGGTGAATAAAAGGAAGAGACATAGACTAGTGGACCAGTGTTACAACTGTAGGGAATGGGAATATGGAAAGCTGCTAGCGAATCGGGGTGTGAGGGATGCACGCTTCGCACCTTACCGTGTGAATAAGGAGGTCGCATGTTCGTTAGGCGATTGCGTGCACGTACGAGGTCTGTAGGCAATAGCGGGATATAAACGTGTAGAGGTGTGTAGGAGGGCGCAGTTTAATAACACATTGATGTTTTTTTTTGTTGTTCAATTCTCCATGTATGCGGATGAATGGACTGCTGCTGCTTTACTTTATTTATTGGTATCCATGGAGCATAAAACTTAAAGGAAGGGTAAGTCGAGTAAAAGAACATATACCGATATATATATATATATATATACGTATTACATTAAAGGAGTGCTGGTGGTAGGGAATTTTATTGCTGAGAGGTGTGCCTCTGTTTACTTTAAAAGCTACGCTCATGCTCTTTGTATTTTTGTTCTCATCTGCTGTTGTTGTTGTTCTTGTTTTCCTGCGAACAAACCTGTAGATCTTTTTTTCCCTTTTCATATACGATGTCGTGGCCCTGCACTTCCTCTGCTATGCGATACTTGAACTACTATTAGACGCTACGTAACAACGGTTTAATCACACACGTGCTCGCTCTCGAGCACGTGCACGGATCCCCGTGGCTGACTGTTGATTCAAAAGAGTGCGCTGCGATTAAGGTGCAAAGTTTTCTGACAACCGTTATGGCCTCTTTTCTTCTTTTCTTTCTTTCGTTTCACCTTCTATTTCCCACATACACAAACACACACTTATTTGCTTGAAGGGTGGGGCTGTGTTGGTGTCTGTGGCATCCGCGTGCGTGTGTCGTCACAAGTTTTTGCTGCTCGTGTTTTTACGCATTATTGTGACGTGGACAGCGGTGCATCGAGGGTGTCAGGAGAAGGGAGGAATTACCCCATAGATTGGCGTGCTTGCTTACGCGGGCAAATAGATATACGCACACAAGCACAGGTGAAAACTGCTTGCTGAACCATACATCAAGCGGTGTTGCTGCGCTGCGCAATTTTATAATTATTATTGTTAAGTTCACATTGTCTTCTCCTAGAGTGCCTGTCATCCACGTAGGAGTTAACCGCAGTTGTGGCAAATAAATGGATCATGACACCTCGACGACATCTGTGACATCAGCGATGCTTGATGCGCAGCAAAAGATTAAGTCACTGCAGGAGGATAGAGAGCTATACGCCACTCTCGGAGCCAAGGCGGTTGCTAACTTCGAGCGTCACCGCTCAGAGCTGACGCTGCTGTTGCAAAAGGAGCGCGCCATCCATGCAGCGTCGGAGGACCGCCTACGTAGGCAGCTGCAGCATTTACTCGAGGAAAACGAAGACGCTCAGGCAAAGCTTCAGTCACTTCGTATGGAAAGAGAGCAACATTGCTGTGGTGACATTCAGCGGCAACGTCAACAGTGTGATATGCGGGAGGAGGCGCAGCGGTGTGAGGTATTGGAGCTTCGCAAAACATTGACCGCTGCTCGTGATGATGTTGAAGTTGCTCAGAAGGAGAAGTACTGGCATGAAATGCAGCTACATGAGACACTTGCGTATCAACAGGCGCTTTACGCGGACCTTCAGCAGCTGCGGCAGGAATTTGGTGAGCCCTCTACGAGCAGGCCGCGTAGGCGATCGGTGGCGAAGTCGGTGAGGGAGAAGATTTTCCTTCCGTGTGGGCCAGCCGACGAATGCTGTCCAGAGACCCCAGCGTCCCATCACATCGCCGCGATTGTGTCAACGGTTGAGCGGCAGAGGCTTTATTGGCCGAGGCTCTACTACCGCCGCAGGGGCATACCGTCGCCGTTCGATGGAAGAAGGGGATCTGAGCCCCGCTGTCGAAGTAACAGCAGCAGAACTTCCACAGCTACCCATAGAAATTCTCTCCCGGGGTCTTCTCGTGCACAGCGTACCGCTGCTCCCTCTATCGTAATGACACCGAAGGCAACCGCTCGAGGCAGTGCCACAAATTCGTCAGCCCTTCCCTTCAGCGGCCCGGCTGTGGATTTGAGCGCGGCTACGACGGTAACATCAAAGGTAGACCACTCAGTGACGTATAGTGGCCGTAACCTTGACGCAGTTTGTCGCTCACTACTGCGTGATGTACTTCGGATGCGAAAGGAGTATCAGGAATGTACCTCCGCGCTGGACAATCCTGATGCAGAAACTATAGAACTCAGTCGCCGTATGCGCAGCCTTATGCATGATATTGACCGCAAACTCAAACAGTTACGCGCTATGCGCCAACAGAAGGCCAAGGTGGGGGATAAACTGCGGATGCATGATATGTTGGTGGAAATTGCGCAGGAAAATAGTTACTGTGAAAGTGTCTACAACGATTTGTTGGAGCTCATTCGCTCGTGACGCCCGTGACAACGGGTGAGTAACTTCAGCAGTCACATATAACAACGACGTTTCCCCTTTGTTTTTCTTCTCCGGCGGCTTATCCCACAATTTTGTACCATTCCCACTGGTTACGTTTGGTACCACCTCTGTGATATTTTTTCTTTCCTTTTTGTTATGTCCACCCGGCGCGGCCCCATCCTTCTTATGTGTCAACGTCTTTTGTTTTCACTGATGCATTCCTCCCTTCAATATACACGCCAGTGTGTGAGAGGTTACTATTTAGCGTGAGGTAGAGATGCTGCTGTGTCTGTAGCGTTAATAACATGAGGAAGTTGTTGCAACATTGAAATGGGGCCGCAGTAACTGTGTGTTTGTATTTTGTCTTCGTTGTTTAACAGACACGTTTCTATTCATTCCCACGCTTTTCATTTATTCGCCCCGTTCCATGGTCGGCTGCTGGTGAGTGGGGGCGATTAATTTGGAAAATCTCAGGGACACGAGTTACAACAGTTGCTGAAGACTTTTTTTTTTGGAACCACTTTACGTATCTTTGTTTCTTTTCTTTCCGCTCACGCTGTATTTTAACAACAACAACAATAGAAGTGTGGTAGAGTATCCAGAAAAAGACATTGGTGTAGTGTCTTTAAGTAACAGAAAGAGGAGTTCAGGTTAATTAAATCAGGGTTTAAGAAAATAATAACCACTTGACGAATCATAAAATATAAAATAAGGAAGAAATCCTTAAGGTGTTCCAGTGATAAAACTAAGCGGAAGGTAGCACTGGAGGATAACAACTAATTGTGCACCTTGCAAAATGATGGACATGCTGCGTCGCGTGCTGCCGTACCTCGATAAGCACCTTGTGCTTTGTCTACTGTACTTCTGCGACGATCAGGGCTTAGACGTCGGCGACGCAATTCGTTCCGTGCAGGCCGCTACCGCACTAACTCCGGAAGGTGAGGTTTCCTCCGAGCAGGAATGCAAAATCCGAGAGACAGCACAACGTGCCCGCCCAGCCTTAGACGAGTTTTTTGAGCAGAATGAGGTTGAGAATAGCACGTATCAGTTTAAGCTCACAGGCAGTGAGATCGATACGCTGCGAAGCAACAGGGAGTTGTCGCGCGATGTATTGGAGGGCAAAGGCATCACGCGCAACGTTATGGCGGCAGTGATGGAGCTGGCGTACCTGTGCTACGATGCAGCTCGCTACACCGATGCATCTGAGTTGCTTTCACTGTGCCAATGTGTGACGGGGTACGAACTGGACGAGGACAGGTTGCTGTGGGGGAAGCTGGTGAGCGACACGTGCACATGCAACTGGCCATCTGCCATAGCGGTGGCAGAGAAGCTGAGGAAACAGCAAACCGCGGGTGTGCTCGAGGAAGACGTTTTCCGCGTGGCAAACCCAACGACGACAACGGACCGGGTGTGGCTACTGCATGCGGTTCTCTTTCCCTTCTTCAAAGGAGGCAGCCAGTACTCAGCACATCTACTGAATATTGTGTTTGACTTCAAGACAGAGAACATTTATCAGTGTGTTGTTGAATCAGTGTGCCCTCACTATCTTCGCTACATTTGCGCAGCGGCCATCCTCAATAAACAGCGCCGCTCAGCGCTGCGTAGCGCTGCGGCAATGGTTGCAAACATCTACGAGTACTCGGACCCGCTAACGAAGCTTGTCGACACCATTGTCAACCGCCAGTCTTTCGAGGAGGCACTTGCACTGCTGCCGGAAGTTAGCAGTATGGCGCGTGGGGACTACTTCCTCAGCTTACACGCGGAGGGCCTAGTTGAAAACTCGAAGCGGCTTATCTCTGCACGGTACGTGGTTACACACAGCGTGGTTTCGATCCCGTACATGGCGGAGAAGTTAGGCATGAGTGCAGCAGACGCCGAGGTTTGGCTGGCAAACCTTATCAGTGAGACAAAGCAGCGTGCCAAGATCGACTCTGTTGCAGAGCAAATGTTCGTTAGCTCGCAGGTGCGTTCTGTTCATCAGACGGTGCTTGAGAAGTTAGAGGTTATTGACCGTCGCTAGACCTGAGCTACCAGAGGAATGAAGAATGAAAGAGAAGCTTGAGACTTGTTACGGGACGGTCATGTGAATTTCGGATGTTTGTGCTTGTTCCCCGTGTTTCAAGAAAAAGAAAAAAAATCCACTTAATAATTTTCTTGTGCGTATGGACATGGAGTGGGAATAAGGGAAGGTGAAGTACGTGTGTGGAGGAAGGTAATGTCAAAGGGATGTACGGTTGGAGAAACGGGAATGGAGGGGAAGGGAAGTGTGGGAAGAGGGATGGTGTGGATGCTGTCGGCTGCACTTGTACAAGAGCGAAGAGGGTATTTTCCCCCTGTTCCTGTCTTTTAACGCACATATATATATGTTTTGTTTTGTTTTTGTGAAAGGGAATGTGTTCCTTGCAGAAGGGAAGGAACTCACACAGCGACAGAGTTTGTGGTGAGGAAGGCGGAAGCCAAGAAATACCTCAAAGAACCATGAGCATGGAACTCCACTTTCTTGTCGGATAAGGTTAAACTCATGAGATGGATAAAATAGTGGGACACTCATCCACAGTCTTTATTTATGCTGTTTATTTTCTACACTTTGTGGTGGATCTGTAACCAACTGACTTGCTCCTTGCCTTTTTTTCTTTTAAACGTCGTCACCAGCTTAGTTGCGATGTGCAGATAAGGACTGATATGCTTAAAGGAACTGTGCCTCCGTGTGACGTGCAGTTTTGGATGAGCGTTGATGACTTCACGTGGAGTTTGCAAAGGTTTGCGGACTTTTTCATGGAAATATCGTTTTATTCTTCTGAGGGGCTTACGGAGACCTGAACCTAGCGGGGCGTGTTCCCGCCTTCTTCCCACATCGAGGACCATTTGTACGAGGAAAATTCAATAGCACAGCGTCAGAGCAATTCAACACAAGCGGAATACGCTAGAAGGATTGCATGTTGCAGGTACTTCCAGCACCGAGAACCACAATGTTATTTACGCCGACGCCCTTCCAGCCTGTGCTGTTGGGATCATTTGTGGTGGTCGGCACACTGATGTGCCGGGAAGCGTTGTGCTATCTTTTTTTTCCCGTTGCCTCCTCGCTGTGGAAACTCGAATTTTTGTGCGGGTGACAGCAGGATGTTGAACAAAGACTTTCGCGCTAGTTTCAGTCAGCACTTCTCAGGTGTACTACTGCTCAACATTCATTAAAAGAAGCAATGTGTACGTGCCATTCGTGACTTTCGCCATTATTTGCATGAATGTATGGACGTGTGTGTGCTACTTACATCGCACCGCGCAATCTGCTGCCAGGAGCACTCGTTGAAGCATATTTTACCGATTGAGCATAACGTGCGAGTCTACGCTACCGTTTTTTTTTCACGCTCACGTTTACAGATTAGCCTCTTCTCCACATTTTTCCCTCTGTTTGTCTGAGATTCACCAGTTATTATTATCATCGCTACCGCTACTGTTTTTTTCTTCATTTTTGACCGGTACCTTGCATAATTTCTGTAGCTAGGCACAAGGCGAAGCAGTGTGGTACATCCGTGACGTAATTGTCTGACCAATTGAGCTAAAGCAAAGCAGACTTTAACCGTCACACGTGACTCAAGCTGTGTGTCGGTCCGTCACAAAGTAACCAAAATTATGCTGCCCATTTACAAGTCGCAGCTGTCGAATGTTGAAATGAAATACAGGCGGAGAAGATACACTGAGTTAGTTAGGCCTGTTTCGATAGATCAAAAGGTTAGGATGGAGGCAGTGCCGACATGGCTGCGGCCCCTGACGCGCGGTGGAACAAGAAACCCACTGACATTGGACGATCACTATGTGGGAACATCCGTCAACGATATAAGTTCTCTTAACGCTGACGAGCGGTCCATATGCAAGCTTATGGTTGACTTCCTCGAGCAAAAAACACCCGAAGAAGCTCGGTATATCATGAACGAAGTGGGTGACGTTACATTTTCCCGACGCCTACTGTCGCAGTACAGCGGTGTCTACGCAGGAGCTCAGCAACGCAGTGACGAAAGTAGTGAATCAGGTCCCATTTACGGCAAAGCGCAGCTCATCCGATACCTTCAACAGCAGCAAGACCTCAAGCGACAGAAAGAGTGGGATAATGTGATGAAGAAACAGCTTATCAAAGAAGCAAAGGAAAGAAGAAGGGAGCGGAAGCGACTGAAAAGACTTTTTCTTGCTAGCCACAAAAAGAAAAAAGAAGTTGAGAGCAAAAAGGACGTGACAAGAATCCCATTAAAAGAGCAACTTTTCAGCACAGTATCACGTTATGAAACGCAGGAAGAAAGATATTCAAACGAGAGCTCCATGGCCTCGTCGTTCCCTGAAAAGTTATTCTCAAAAGTAGGGAAGTACGGAAGCGAAGCAAGCCCCAAAGCAAAAGAAAGTAGGAAGAAGGCTGCGGCAACAAACGACCGGTCCCGCGAGGATGATTCCGCACACAACCAGGTATTATACGGCTCTACAAAACTACTCCTTCCACGAGAGATGCCAACAAGTTTGTCCGTTCACTCCCCGACAAAACTTAGCAACGAAAAACTAATGGCCTTAACCGATAAAATGATAGGCTCACGATTAGACACGATGGTAAAGCGCCACATACAAAACATATCAGAAATAATTGACACAACACTAACACAACAAGATATGGCGAACACCACATCATCAAAACACCAAGAAAAACAGCAACAAGCACAGCAAGAACAAGAACCCGATATAACTAAAAAACGAAAACAAACAATAAGCGCGACAGAAGAAGGCGCACACAAAGAAATCAAAGAAACCACATCACACTCAACATCAGGAGAAAAGAGGCAGCAAACAAAAAGAAAACACTCAAGAGAAACACAAGACAAAAATAGTGATTCAGTTGCAGAGCTGCGAGAGTCACAGAGGTCGCAAGGATCTAAGGTGCCTCAGGAAGCACAGCCAGGCGATTCAGTTGCAGAGCTGCGGGTGTCACAGAGGTCGCAAGGATCTAAGGTGCCTCAGGATGCACAGCCAGGTGATTCAGTTGCAGAGCTGCGGGTGTCACAGAGGTCGCAAGGATCTAAGGTGCCTCAGGAAGCACAGCCAGGCGATTCAGTTGCAGAGCTGCGGGTGTCACAGAGGTCGCAAGGATCCAAGGTGCCTCAGGATGCACAGCCAGGTGATTCAGTTGCAGAGCTGCGGGTGTCACAGAGGTCGCAAGGATCCAAGGTGCCTCAGGATGCACAGCTGGGTGATTCAGTTGCAGAGCTGCGGGTGTCACAGAGGTCGCAAGGATCCAAGGTGCCTCAGGATGCACAGCTGGGTGATTCAGTTGCAGAGCTGCGGGTGTCACAGAGGTCGCAAGGATCTAAGGTGCCTCAGGATGCACAGCCAGGCGATTCAGTTGCAGAGCTGCGGGTGTCACAGAGGTCGCAAGGATCTAAGGTGCCTCAGGAAGCACAGCCAGGTGATTCAGTTGCAGAGCTGCGGGTGTCACAGAGGTCGCAAGGATCCAAGGTGCCTCAGGATGCACAGCCGGGCGATTCAGTTGCAGAGCTGCGGGTGTCACAGAGGTCGCAAGGATCCAAGGTGCCTCAGGATGCACAGCTGGGTGATTCAGTTGCAGAGCTGCGGGTGTCACAGAGGTCGCAAGGATCCAAGGTGCCTCAGGATGCACAGCTGGGTGATTCAGTTGCAGAGCTGCGGGTGTCACAGAGGTCGCAAGGATCTAAGGTGCCTCAGGATGCACAGCCGGGTGATTCAGTTGCAGAGCTGCGGGTGTCACAGAGGTCGCAAGGATCCAAGGTGCCTCAGGATGCACAGCTGGGTGATTCAGTTGCAGAGCTGCGGGTGTCACAGAGGTCGCAAGGATCTAAGGTGCCTCAGGATGCACAGCCGGGTGATTCAGTTGCAGAGCTGCGGGTGTCACAGAGGTCGCAAGGATCCAAGGTGCCTCAGGATGCACAGCTGGGTGATTCAGTTGCAGAGCTGCGGGTGTCACAGAGGTCGCAAGGATCCAAGGTGCCTCAGGATGCACAGCCGGGTGATTCAGTTGCAGAGCTGCGGGTGTCACAGAGGTCGCAAGGATCTAAGGTGCCTCAGGAAGCACAGCCGGGTGATTCAGTTGCAGAGCTGCGGGTGTCACAGAGGTCGCAAGGATCCAAGGTGCCTCAGGATGCACAGCTGGGTGATTCAGTTGCAGAGCTGCGGGTGTCACAGAGGTCGCAAGGATCCAAGGTGCCTCAGGATGCACAGCTGGGTGATTCAGTTGCAGAGCTGCGGGTGTCACAGAGGTCGCAAGGATCTAAGGTGCCTCAGGATGCACAGCCGGGTGATTCAGTTGCAGAGCTGCGGGTGTCACAGAGGTCGCAAGGATCCAAGGTGCCTCAGGATGCACAGCCGGAGGCGATTCAGTTGCAGAGCTGCGGGTGTCACAGAGGTCGCAAGGATCCAAGGTGCCTCAGGATGCACAGCCGGTGATTCAGTTGCAGAGCTGCGGGTGTCACAGAGGTCGCAAGGATCTAAGGTGCCTCAGGAAGCACAGCCGGGTGATTCAGTTGCAGAGCTGCGGGTGTCACAGAGGTCGCAAGGATCCAAGGTGCCTCAGGATGCACAGCCAGGCGATTCAGTTGCAGAGCTGCGGGTGTCACAGAGGTCGCAAGGATCTAAGGTGCCTCAGGAAGCACAGCCAGGTGATTCAGTTGCAGAGCTGCGAGAGTCACAGAGGTCGCAAGGATCTAAGGTGCCTCAGGAAGCACAGCCGGGCGATTCAGTTGCAGAGCTGCGGGTGTCACAGAGGTCGCAAGGATCTAAGGTGCCTCAGGAAGCACAGCCGGGCGATTCAGTTGCAGAGCTGCGGGTGTCACAGAGGTCGCAAGGATCTAAGGTGCCTCAGGATGCACAGCCGGGTGATTCAGTTGCAGAGCTGCGGGTGTCACAGAGGTCGCAAGGATCTAAGGTGCCTCAGGAAGCACAGCCAGGTGATTCAGTTGCAGAGCTGCGAGAGTCACAGAGGTCGCAAGGATCTAAGGTGCCTCAGGAAGCACAGCCAGGCGATTCAGTTGCAGAGCTGCGAGAGTCACAGAGGTCGCAAGGATCCAAGGTGCCTCAGGATGCACAGCCAGGCGATTCAGTTGCAGAGCTGCGGGTGTCACAGAGGTCGCAAGGATCTAAGGTGCCTCAGGAAGCACAGCCGGGCGATTCAGTTGCAGAGCTGCGGGTGTCACAGAGGTCGCAAGGATCTAAGGTGCCTCAGGATGCACAGCCGGGTGATTCAGTTGCAGAGCTGCGGGTGTCACAGAGGTCGCAAGGATCTAAGGTGCCTCAGGAAGCACAGCCAGGTGATTCAGTTGCAGAGCTGCGAGAGTCACAGAGGTCGCAAGGATCTAAGGTGCCTCAGGATGCACAGCCGGGCGATTCAGTTGCAGAGCTGCGGGTGTCACAGAGGTCGCAAGGATCTAAGGTGCCTCAGGATGCACAGCCAGGTGATTCAGTTGCAGAGCTGCGGGTGTCACAGAGGTCGCAAGGATCTAAGGTGCCTCAGGATGCACAGCCGGGTGATTCAGTTGCAGAGCTGCGAGAGTCACAGAGGTCGCAAGGATCTAAGGTGCCTCAGGATGCACAGCCGGGCGATTCAGTTGCAGAGGTGCGAGAATCCAAGAAGCGACGTGGATCCAAGGTGCCTCAGGAAGCACAGCCAGGTGATTCAGTTGCAGAGCTGCGGGTGTCACAGAGGTCGCAAGGATCCAAGGTGCCTCAGGAAGCACAGCCAGGCGATTCAGTTGCAGAGCTGCGGGTGTCACAGAGGTCGCAAGGATCTAAGGTGCCTCAGGATGCACAGCCAGGTGATTCAGTTGCAGAGCTGCGGGTGTCACAGAGGTCGCAAGGATCTAAGGTGCCTCAGGATGCACAGCCAGGTGATTCAGTTGCAGAGCTGCGGGTGTCACAGAGGTCGCAAGGATCTAAGGTGCCTCAGGATGCACAGCCAGGTGATTCAGTTGCAGAGGTGCGAGAATCCAAGAAGCGACGTGGATCCAAGGTGCCTCAGGAAGCACAGCCAGGCGATTCAGTTGCAGAGCTGCGAGAGTCACAGAGGTCGCAAGGATCTAAGGTGCCTCAGGAAGCACAGCCAGGCGATTCAGTTGCAGAGCTGCGGGTGTCACAGAGGTCGCAAGGATCCAAGGTGCCTCAGGATGCACAGCCGGGCGATTCAGTTGCAGAGCTGCGAGAGTCACAGAGGTCGCAAGGATCTAAGGTGCCTCAGGAAGCACAGCCAGGCGATTCAGTTGCAGAGCTGCGGGTGTCACAGAGGTCGCAAGGATCCAAGGTGCCTCAGGATGCACAGCCGGGCGATTCAGTTGCAGAGCTGCGAGAGTCACAGAGGTCGCAAGGATCTAAGGTGCCTCAGGAAGCACAGCCAGGCGATTCAGTTGCAGAGCTGCGGGTGTCACAGAGGTCGCAAGGATCTAAGGTGCCTCAGGATGCACAGCCAGGTGATTCAGTTGCAGAGCTGCGAGAATCAAAGAAGCGACGTGGATCCAAGGTGCCTCAGGAAGCACAGCCAGGTGATTCAGTTGCAGAGCTGCGGGTGTCACAGAGGTCGCAAGGATCCAAGGTGCCTCAGGATGCACAGCCGGGCGATTCAGTTGCAGAGCTGCGAGAGTCACAGAGGTCGCAAGGATCCAAGGTGCCTCAGGATGCACAGCCAGGCGATTCAGTTGCAGAGCTGCGAGAGTCACAGAGGTCGCAAGGATCTAAGGTGCCTCAGGAAGCACAGCCAGGCGATTCAGTTGCAGAGCTGCGGGTGTCACAGAGGTCGCAAGGATCTAAGGTGCCTCAGGAAGCACAGCCAGGCGATTCAGTTGCAGAGCTGCGGGTGTCACAGAGGTCGCAAGGATCTAAGGTGCCTCAGGATGCACAGCCAGGTGATTCAGTTGCAGAGCTGCGGGTGTCACAGAGGTCGCAAGGATCTAAGGTGCCTCAGGATGCACAGCCAGGTGATTCAGTTGCAGAGGTGCGAGAATCCAAGAAGCGACGTGGATCCAAGGTGCCTCAGGAAGCACAGCCAGGCGATTCAGTTGCAGAGCTGCGGGTGTCACAGAGGTCGCAAGGATCCAAGGTGCCTCAGGATGCACAGCCGGGCGATTCAGTTGCAGAGCTGCGAGAGTCACAGAGGTCGCAAGGATCTAAGGTGCCTCAGGAAGCACAGCCAGGCGATTCAGTTGCAGAGCTGCGGGTGTCACAGAGGTCGCAAGGATCCAAGGTGCCTCAGGATGCACAGCCGGGCGATTCAGTTGCAGAGCTGCGAGAGTCACAGAGGTCGCAAGGATCTAAGGTGCCTCAGGAAGCACAGCCAGGCGATTCAGTTGCAGAGCTGCGGGTGTCACAGAGGTCGCAAGGATCTAAGGTGCCTCAGGATGCACAGCCAGGTGATTCAGTTGCAGAGCTGCGAGAATCAAAGAAGCGACGTGGATCCAAGGTGCCTCAGGAAGCACAGCCAGGTGATTCAGTTGCAGAGCTGCGAGAGTCACAGAGGTCGCAAGGATCTAAGGTGCCTCAGGATGCACAGCCAGGCGATTCGGTTGCAGAGCTGCGAGAATCACAGAGGTCGCAAGGATCTAAGGTGCCTCAGGATGCACAGCCGGGCGATTCAGTTGCAGAGCTGCGAGAGTCACAGAGGTCGCAAGGATCTAAGGTGCCTCAGGATGCACAGCCAGGCGATTCGGTTGCAGAGCTGCGAGAATCACAGAGGTCGCAAGGATCTAAGGTGCCTCAGGATGCACAGCCAGGTGATTCAGTTGCAGAGCTGCGAGAATCAAAGAAGCGACGTGGATCCAAGGTGCCTCAGGAAGCACAGCCAGGTGATTCAGTTGCAGAGCTGCGGGTGTCACAGAGGTCGCAAGGATCTAAGGTGCCTCAGGATGCACAGCCGGGCGATTCAGTTGCAGAGCTGCGAGAGTCACAGAGGTCGCAAGGATCTAAGGTGCCTCAGGAAGCACAGCCAGGCGATTCGGTTGCAGAGCTGCGAGAGTCACAGAGGTCGCAAGGATCTAAGGTGCCTCAGGATGCACAGCCAGGCGATTCGGTTGCAGAGCTGCGAGAATCACAGAGGTCGCAAGGATCTAAGGTGCCTCAGGATGCACAGCCGGGCGATTCAGTTGCAGAGCTGCGGGTGTCACAGAGGTCGCAAGGATCTAAGGTGCCTCAGGATGCACAGCCAGGCGATTCGGTTGCAGAGCTGCGAGAATCACAGAGGTCGCAAGGATCTAAGGTGCCTCAGGATGCACAGCCAGGTGATTCAGTTGCAGAGCTGCGAGAATCAAAGAAGCGACGTGGATCCAAGGTGCCTCAGGAAGCACAGCCAGGTGATTCAGTTGCAGAGCTGCGGGTGTCACAGAGGTCGCAAGGATCCAAGGTGCCTCAGGATGCAAAGCCAGTTGGGTTACGTGGAAAGGCTGAAAGTTTTGTGGATATTGGAGGTGGTTCTCATGGTGTAGCAGCAGATGAGGATTTCTTTCTTGAAGGGGGTGATGGTCTTTTTATGGATAGTTGCTTTACCAGTAATTGTGTATCTTCCCATCATGGCGATGTTTTGCTTGAACCTTTGGCTGATATTGAACTGGATGTCCCACATGTTTCTGTTCCTTATAATTTGGTGTCTCAAGGTGGGTCTGCTTGTGACAGACCTGTATCTCCTTCGCGTTTGGGTTTTGTTCCATCCGCTGTGTGTGAGGGCTCAGTGGCTGCTGATCCAAGGCCAGAATCTTGCTCTCCGGCTCTCGAGGTGTCCGCCTCAAATGCCTTAGCTTCTTTACAATCGGGACGGAACGATCATTCTAGTGGTGTTAGTGAAGCTGATTTTGATAAGGGTCTTATTAGCTTGCATCGTTCAGGTGATCAGTTTGTGGAGGAAACTCTTTCCATTGCTGACTTTATTGAAGAGGGTAGAACGTAGAATTTGGATATATGTTTTTGTTTTCTTTTTCTGTATTAATTTTCCTCTGCTTTTATTAGCTGTTGTTTTGTGCTTCCAATATGTGGTGTGTTCCTTTTTTCGATTTTTTTATTATTGTTTTGCTTCTGGATGTACGTTTGCGGGCTTGTGACGCTTCCGTGAGGGTTTCATTGGTACTTTTTTTTGCCGTTCTAGTGATGCGCATTGTATAATTTCCTCATTCCTTAGTGTTTTTTTATCATAATATTGCTTTTGCCTTTTGCTTTGCTTACGTATATTTTTCGCGTAGTTTCTAGAGCTGTTAATGCAGCCCATTCATATGGATGCGTAATCCTTTTTCCTGTTTCCTTTCGGGGAATATTCGTTTGACGGAAAATGCTTTCATTCGAGCACGAGGGTTGAATTTATGTCAATCCGTGCTAAAACGTGGGTGACATGGCTTTGTTGCTGTCGCCACTATCCTTTTAATGTAGTGCTGAAATCGCCTCGATATTTCTCTCCCACATAGTTTCGTTTTTTTTTTCTTTCTTTCTTACATCCTTCTGATTTTCACGTGACGGTCAGTGCTTCTAGTTGCTTTTCCTATTAGAAGACTCGCGCGGTGTCTGGGGAGCAGTAGGGTGGGACGAGGGCCAACAAGCTTGTTAGAGAGCAGCAATTTTTTTTCTGCTACCTTTTATATTGCATTCTTCGTTAGTTATGTATGTCACCACTTTTCTTTCATTCCTTAATAGGTGTGTGCGACGCCGTATCCTGGTGGATGTTAAATACTCATGTTTGTGTTCCCTGCACGAGGGAATTACTACTTCTCAACATCTCCCTCTCCCACTCTTTCTCTTATGTCCCCCAAAATCCGAATCCAGCAGAAGCGTCACCGTTGTCCAGCCGTCTCATCGAGGGGCGAGCCTACTTGGGTGTTTAAACACCTTCGTGGTAAGGGAGGTGTAGAGACACACGTGGGTGAGGTCGGTTCTCACCACATGCTGAAGCGTGTGCGCGGGGAAGATGAAATGGTGGAGGCGTATGCAGCGCTACTCCGCCAGAGCGGGGCGCGTGCTATTGAACGTATCCGTCAACGCCGAGGTAATAGCATCAGTGGTGTGATGCCCATCGACGCTCTTGTTCTGCAGTACGCCATGTGGTTTCTTGATTTAAGGGCATTTCCTGCCGTCAGCTACGTTACACAGGCGCAACGAACCGTAGCGGAGGCAATTGAACGTGTGTCATATCCTCATTACTTTAGTTCCATACCGCTCTCAACGCTTGTAGAGAGTCTGGTATCAGAGAACACAGCGGCGGTGATGCAGCAGACTATCACTTTGATCGAAGAGTTCATTGAAGCACGTAATGCATTGGGAAGATGGATCGACGAGAATATTAATACCACCACAATGGATGACTACACGCGGTATGGTCGTTCTGACGATGGCGGGGAGGAAGATATGGACGTTGCCCTGGAGCGGGCCGGAATTCTGTGGCGAAGTGCCTTGTTTTGGGTCGCCGTACTTGAGTACATCGAGGCACTATCGCTCAGCAGCGCCAAAGTCAATGCTTTTGCACTGCGGCCGAGGTATGAGCAGGAACTGATGGAATTGCTGAACTCCATAGCAACCCCAAAAGGACCGACCTCCTTACAGCCACACCAGGTTGCATACCCACCCAAAAACTCACCGTCAATGCAATTGGATGCGGGAAATACTAACATCATTGGCAATGGACTGTCCGGCGCTACGCTAAGGGATGAGAGAGTTTGTAGTGACGCTACCACCGTGCCGGTTGTGGAACCTGCCAAAGTGTTGTGTGAGGCACGCACCGAAGAAGTGGGAAATGGATCCGCTGCTGTTGTTAGTACACTTTTAGCTGATCTTATGGCACTTGCAAATTGCCCGGCTGACAGCCCCGCTACCGGTGGTGGGATGAACCCAACATTTTTCACCATGGTTCATGCCCGGTTAAATGTTGTGGCAGCGTGTCAGCGGCTCGACCGCTTCAGCCGTGAAGCACGCGTCGCTCCACCACCACTCACTGAGGCATTGCAGTCACTTCAGTTACAGCGTGAGGCTCTCGCTGCGGGGCGGAACCGGCGCGTGTCCAACACCAATACCAGCGAAGATATGGGATTACCGTTAGATTTTGTTGCGAATGAGGCATATATGCGGGCTGCACTTGAGAAGGAGAATGTCACGTTGGATGAAGATGAGGAACTTTTTGAGGGTGAAATTACGGACTACTACAAAGGCCAGCAACAACAACAGCAGTTTGTACCACTACAACAGGATAAGAGGAAAACTAAGTGCCAACCACCCGGGAGCGATGTGGTGATGGAACCTGCTGCCTTAATGAAACCGCACCGATTCTGTAAGGTAAAGACGGGCTACACGTGGACGCAGTATAACCGCACGCATTACGACATACGCACGAACCCACCACCGCGCGGTGTGCTGTGGTACGAGTTTACACTTTTTTACCCCGCACTGGCCAACACAAAACGTGACATGAGCCGCATTTATCGTATCGAGGATACGTCGAGAGGGCCGAATGACGACTACTGCGTTTTGGTGTTCTCAGTGGGTCCTCCGTATGCCGATGTTGCGTATCAAATCGTGAGGAAGCAGTGGGACCCGCGTCCAGGAGGTGTGCGTGCTAGTTTTGACAGCAGCGGAACATATCGACTGTTCTTCCGCTTCACCAATAGCAACTACCGACGATAAATAAGAGGAACTACCATTTGCCTTCAGCTTTCGCGAAAGGGTGGAAGTGGTTACAGCGCTGTGACGTTACCCAAGGAGGTACAGTGGTTACTGTTGGGAGCATTTACGCCATTGCCTTGCATAGGACCTCGCCTGACCCTACTTTCCGTGACGTTTACGGCATTGCGATGAGTTGTTGTGCTGCGGCATGCGTGTGTAAACCATGCGCTTGTTTCGCAGTTGGTCACGGAGTTATGAGATTCCTCGCCCGGCTGCTTTTTTCCCTGTTCACAGGAATGGAGACTGTTCCCAAGCTGGTTGCCCTTCGCTTTGTTGAAACTGTGCCAGCGGCATAATACGGGTTTATGTGAATCTTTTACCACTGTATGCCACCACAGGAACGTTCAAATTTCGTGTCTGCAATGTGTTGGCTCCATGTTTTCACTCTTTTTACGCTCTACGCGTGGCATATGATCTTTGAATTGTAAACATTTATTTCGTAGTGTATTGTAAGGAAGAAAGAAAAGGTTTAGGACTACATACTTAAAACAACATGACCATCCTCCACAACCCCGGACTTCCTCGGGTTCTCAACCGCATCACCCCGCAGAGGCTTGAGCTGACTCTCATGTTGATCAAGGAACGGAAGAAAAAGCTGCGCTACCTTGGCAGTTACCTGCAACACTATAACGATCGAACGTTCCTCTACAACGCCATGGGTGGTCTCAAGGGCACGAAGTTCATTGTCGAGAAGCACCACCATCGTGCTCAGTACTGCCACCCAACGCTCCATAGCGAGCGCTACTCCGTCCGCACCATCAAGCTTAAGGGCTCGCAGTACGATCAAGTAGGAAACTTTACTAGGAACACGTGGGATTGCTCCATAGCCACAACGAACCTTTTCCAGGACGCTACCTTCCGTCGCCACCTTGACGCCATCCACAAGGACGAAGCAATTGCACTACTGGAGGGATGGGGAGTGAAGTACGTCCTCCTGGATGAGTTGCGTAAGCCCTCCGTGCAGGACAGCATTTATATTCGACACAACCTCTACATTCACAAGTTCCCGTACATACCCGATCCCGTCACGAATGTGTACCACGGCGATGCCGATTGGAAGTGGAAGAAAGACGAGAAGTTCGACTATAGCTCTTATGGCGCCTCCACAAAAGACAACCGCAACACATTTCAGAGTTTGTGGGCCGCCGCTGTTAGGGAGGCCAATGCAGTGCCTGGCACCGCAAAGGCTACAACAGTGGGTTCTGACTAATGGGTGAGGTGTGGGAGGAAAAATGCATCAAACGAGCGAGTTCCACGGTGAATATGTGGGGTGGGTAGTCATTGCGGCTGCTTACATGTGATGTGATTAAGTTAATCGGACGAGTGGCTTGTCGCGGAGGTTTGATATTTGGGTTACTCTCTGTCGATCTCACTCCCACTCGAAGGAAGTATAGAGTGGGAGTGAGATCTTGCTTTTATGCTGCAGGCCGCATTTTCTCCTGCTTGGTACTTTTTTTTTTTTCAACGCTACAGAACAGATAGAGATGCGACGCTGAAAGTGGAAAAGGAACAGGAGCGTGGAAAATAGCATTGGGTCGTTGGTGCTGTTGGGTGGTTGTAGTGCAGTTTTGATTGATGTGTGCGTGTGCCAACAGCTTGTATTGCTTGTCGGTAGACTTGGGTACGCACATTAGTGTTCTCTTTCTTTTTTTCTTCTTCACCATTGTGATATTCGTTTAGGTGTGCTTTTATGAATGTCGTAGTCTTTTTTTTTTATGGAGCTTGCACTCACGCGGGAGTATTGTGGCACTTCCATGTGCATCCTTACTATTACCATTTGTATGAATTCCCCACACGGTTGATACAGCATATGACTTTATATATATTCAGGGGGATGGTTTTCTTTTTTTTTTTGTGATGTGGCGCATTACTTAATTTCTCTCGATTTTTTCTTGATCACCATCTCCATTTTCAGCGCAGTAGGGTTAGCGCGGTACGAGCAGCTATTACTCGGGGATTGAGAGGGGGGAGTGGAAAAAAAAAACAAAGAACAAAAAGAGAAGAGTGCTGGCAGGCAATTGGCATTGCGCATTTTTCCACATTTATTTCCAATTTTAGCAAGGGGCGCATATTGAAACGTGCTGTTGGAATTGCTACTGGTTTATTATTATTATTATTAGTGATGCTGCGGTGCTCGATTGGGCGTTTGGCGGCGTCACCCGGCGTTGGGATCGCCCCGGAGACGACACCTGTCAAATACATCCCCTCGATGCTGAACATTCAGAACATGTTATGGTGGAATGGAAAGCGCAACCCGTACCGTGCCACATATCGGGAGAAGTCGTGGTATGAGGTGAGCAGAACAGGAGCCTTTGTTAAGGGCCGTCGCCCCGTCATGCGGCAGAAGTACTCACGCGAGGCGCTGCAAGCGGCACTAGCAATGGTCCCGCCGGCGTTCGAAGTATCGGATGTACCTCGGCCGCCGCAGCGGGTTTTAGCGCAGTCGGAAGGTATTGTTGGGAGGTGGTACAGCAATTACTGGACGCTGCACTCTGTCAAATATCAATGTCAGCTTGCCGGTGTAGAGTGGCCATTCGGTGAGCGGCAACGAGCGCGCACAAACTACGATGAGCCGTTTTTCTTTGCAGACTTTGAAGAAAGCAAGGCTATACGAGATTACCGAAGTCGTTGGATTAACGTCAATCGGAGCCTTGTCGGTATGACGAAACGTATGAAGGAGGCAGAGGAGGAGGCTCGGTATATGAAGTTCAGGAAACTGCAGGACACGTTTTGGTCCAACCGAAAGGTTCTGGTGAATCGGGTGAAATCGATGTACAACCAAGGCACGAGAACCTTGCCCAAGGATATGCCCATCAAAACGATAAACATAAAGGCATTTCTCGCGGAGTAAGGTGTCGCAAGTCGGGTGTGGGCAGAAGCGTGCTGTGCCTCTTCTACACGCACATACACACACACACGCACAATTCTTCAGAAATTTCCTTCCGTTAGCATGATGTGAGGCGTCAGTTATTCCACAACGCCTCACAGTCCTGCACCGATACGCATGTGTAGTCACTTGTTAGGTATCTAACGAAGGATCCACGCCCGCAATTTGATGCTGGGCCCCCATCTTTGGCGCATTCGGTGGGTTTGATATTTTCAGGCAGGTAGTCTTTCTCTATCGTCACGACTTTTTGATCTATTGCTGTGGCACAAGAAGGGATTGCAGACTACAACGCAAGATGCTTGAGGAACACAGCAGTGTTATGAGAATGGGCGTACAACTAACGACCATGAGTGCTCTTCTTGTGCTCCTGTGTGTTTGCGCATGTTGTTTGGGACTCTCTGGGAACTGACCCGTGGGTTTGCGAGGTTCGAGGTGAGTTGGGCACGGATGCAGCGCCTCAGCAGGACGTCGGAATTTAACCCATGCGGAGGCATTCGCGTGGCGTTACTTTCTCTTCAACCCTCCCTGCTTGGCTTACAAGTATTTGAATGTGGAAACCCCACATTGATGCACCACTGGCACTTCAAGTGGTGTCAGAGGGGTGTGGTTGTTGATCGAGTGATTTTTCAACTTCTTTCGCGGACACTTCGCGAGTACTCTCAGAGGGTTCATTATCCACATTTCCACTAATCCTTTCCTTCTTACTTAAAGGTGAAGTTGTTTTCCCCTGCGTTGCTCAGTGGCAGCGTGTTTAAAGGGGTGCAATAAGGTACAAACGGCTCGGAGGGCTGAATCCGGCAGGCGGAGGGGACGGCAGGCTGCCAGAGGTTTTGAAGTTTCGATTTATTCACATATTTGCAACTTTCGATGGCCTCCGCTGTGTTGGCTGATGATGCCGCGGGGCCGCGCGATGAGGCGCCAATGGTGATCGAAGTAGATGCAGATGGCGCTAGGGTGCGGGACACAGTTTATATCTTCCTCGGCCGCCTCATTGACCCCTCCCTCAATCCACCAGGGACGGCTGGTGCTGATGCGTTGCAGGGGCTGGAATACATTGTCCAGCAGCTTGAACGCATCAGCACCAGCACGGATTGGTCCACGTGTGTCGTGCGGTGGAATGACTTTAGTGCCTTCAATGAGGTCGCGAGCACGGCGGTTGAATTTGACTACCAGCGTTTCTCTCCCTTCATGGACGCTGCCCTCCACCAGGTATTATTGCGTTACTACGCGGAGGACTACGTCAACCGTGGAAAGTGCAGCCCTAATCTTGTTTTTTCGTGTGTTCCACGATGCTTGAGTGTTCGCGTGCTGCGTGCGTCGCTTGTTGGGCAATTATGCTCCATTAAGGGAGTCGTCACACGAACGTCGCAGGTTCGTCCAGAGCTGCTCGTTGGTGTATTCCGCTGTAATGACTGTGGTACAGAGAGCAATGCGGTACTTCAGCAGTTCCACTACACGGAGCCGCCCACCTGCCGAAACTCACAGTGCGAGAACAAGAGTCGATTCCAACTTATTCCAACGCACCCCCAAACGAGGTTTGGTGATTGGCAAAAGATCCGCTTGCAGGAGGATACAAACAACATTCCTGCAGGTTGTATGCCTCGTACGATGGAGCTCATTGCGCGCAACGATGCGGTGGAAGTCGCAAAGCCAGGAGACCGCATCGTTGCTGTTGGTTGCCCCATCGTCGTGCCTGAAGTATCAAAGCTATTCAACCAGGCAAACCGCCGTGAGGTGCAGCGTGAGATGTCCAGCGCTCAGCGTGCGCAGCAGGAGGCTCAGCAAGATACGGAAGGTGCCACGGGGCTTCGTGCACTCGGTGTGCGCGAGCTTAATTATCGCATGTGTTTCTTAGTCACTACTGTAACAAGTGCCACTGGCGATGATCGCAAGATGACAGAGGCGGTTAAGGATTCCGCTGAAGGTGCAGCTGAGCGGGAGCAGGTCTCCCTCACCCCCGCTGAGATGCAGAAGGTACAGCTAATAAGTAGGCATGGAAACTTATTAAAGGCGCTAGTGGGTTGTATAGCACCAAATATCTTTAAGCACGATGTGGTGAAGCTCGGGCTCCTGCTGCAGATGGTTGGTGGAGTCTCAAAACATACACTGGAGCGCATTGGGCTTCGTGGTGACATTAACGTTTGTATTGTTGGCGACCCTTCAACTGCAAAATCACAATTTCTTAAGTGGGTGGCGAGTAATGTGACTCGTGGCGTATATACGAGCGGCAAGGCTTCAACGGCCAGCGGTCTCACAGCGACTGTAACACGCGATGCTGACACTGGTGATCGCACAATTGAAGCAGGTGCGCTAATGCTTAGCGATCGCGGTGTGTGTTGTATTGATGAATTTGATAAGATGGACGTGAAGGATCAAGTTGCCATACATGAAGCAATGGAGCAGCAGACCATTTCTATCGCAAAGGCGGGTATTAAAGCAACGCTGAGCGCGAGGACGTCGCTTTTGGCTGCCATGAACCCAATTGGTGGAAAATATGATCGACGAAAGCCTTTACAGAAAAATGTAGCCATGACAGCTCCTATCATGTCTCGGTTTGACCTAATGTTTGTGATTGTTGACGAGCCCAGTGATGATGCAGATCATGCAATCGCAGACCAGCTTCTGCGACTGCACCGCTTCGGCGACCGTGCTGTACGCCCGCCCTTCTCAACTGAGGATTTCCAGTTGTATCTCCGCTACGCCCGTTCACTGACGCCACGTTTAAGGGAGGAGGCAGTCCATCTCATCGCTGCAGCGTACCGGGACATGCGACTGCACGATTCTCTTTCCAATCGCAGCAAAGTCTACCGAGTCACCACACGTCTCCTGGAGAGCATGATTCGTCTCTCGGAAGCCGTGGCCAAGTTGTTTCTTAGTGAGGATGTTGAGGTGTCTCACGTGGAGGTGGCGTTGGAGCTCATGCGCCAGTCGCTGTCGACGCTAGACATGACTGAAATTGAGCTTGTTGGGTTTAGCGAGTCAGCTGATGTGACCGACCACGATGTTAAAGCGGAGCCGTACGACCTGGCGGAGTCGCAGTCAAATGCCCCACTCGCCGTTGGTAGCGGCGAGCATCAGCCAGTGGCGAGGCGGAGAGGTCAAAAAGGGCCCCAGTCTACCGCAGTGGAAAAGGCTGCTGCTGGTGGGGCAGCGGCGAAAAGTCAGAAGACTGTGATTAGCGCTGACCACTATTATGGAATTGTTAATCGTCTGGTGGCAAGGATTCAGGCGCTCGGGGAATCGAGCCCGCCGACCCGTGCAGAACTGGTGACGTGGTACATGGATCAGTTGAGTTCACTAAACAAGGCGCAGCTGGAGACGGAGCTGAGCTACGTTAAACTTGTCATTCACAAAATGTTGAAGGAAGGCAACCTGCTCGAGGTTGAGGTGAGTGACGGGGAGGGAAGTAAGATATTTTTAGATCCAAATTACATCCCGGATTTCACCAAGCAGTGAGTGCGGCACGGAACCGTAGTAGCTGTACAATGTTGTTTTCCAATAAGCGACCGCTAGCCATGTGTGTGAGTATTATAAGGTGTTTTGTTGCTTTGCAAACCATAGAACCTTCGAGGATGATTATAAGGGAGGGGGGATCAACCTCGTCTGCTTGCCTCACCCCTGCCACGGAAACCATCCCTTCCATCCCCCCTCTCCCCGATTGTGAGCATGCATAGAAATACACCATAAACGTGAAGATTTCCCCCTTTATATGGTTTTCCTCCGACGTCTCCCTCGCCCTTCGTGTGGCTTACGTGCGCCATACCAACCATTTGTTTCTACAATTTTCCATCCATTTCCTTGGAACACATGTCTATTGTAGCGTCTTTATAGTGCAGAAACCCCTTGTTTCATCACCTCACGCCCCTTTGTCGCTGCTGCGCGGTCGAGTGGGGATGGAAAAGGCAAAGGTGGCGATACCCGAGGCAGGCGAAACTTTTATTGGGGAAGATGGATCAATTTCTGTAGTACTTGCTGACACTGTAGATGAGGATTATGAGCCGACGAAGGAAGAAATAGATGAGTTTGCTGAGTGGATGGGAATGGACCTGCCTGAGGATAACGAGTTTCTGTACCTTGCACTTGAAGGACTAAAGGCGCCACTCCCAGCGGAGTGGCGCCCGTGCCGCACGGAGGAGAATGAAATTTACTACTTCAACTTCAAAACGGGCGAAAGCACGTGGTGTCATCCAATGGATGAGGTGTACCGGGAGAGGTTCATGAAAGCCAAGGAGCAGAAGCGAGCGGCAAGTGCTGCAGGTTCTGGGCTCGCGGGTAGGGGTTTGACGGCCGGTAAGGAAGGTGGTCCGTCTAGTCTATTGCAGAAGAACTCAACACCGGATACGGCAGGTGACAGTCGCGGCGTTCCCAGCCAGTTACCTGCGGGTGAGCCGGGAAAGTCGCCGGCTCCGCTTGGGACGAAGTACCCACCGCTGCGATCCCAACCACTGTCTCAAGTGTCATGTGCATCAAAACCGCAAGACAGTGGTGCACTCTCAGCTGGATCAGGCGCAGGTGGGACTCCAAGTCGTGAGGGAGAGAGTGGAGGTGAAGCAAGCGGAAAGAAACGTTTCATTTCTGAGACAGAGGAGATCCTTGAAAGAAGAATCCGTGAAGAGCTGGAGGTTGCCTTTCTGGAGGAACAAAGAAAAGCGGAAGCGTCTTTGGAGGAGCGTCGCAAGAACATGCAACGCGCTCATGACGATGAGGTAAAGAAACTACAGGCCTCTTTGGAGGCAAAATTAGCTGAGCTGCGGTCTGCCATTTCACAAGAAGATGACGAAACACGGCGAAAGAAGGAGGAAATAGAATCGTTGTGGAAGGACCGCACTGAAGAACTACGAAAAGAAGAAAAACAGCTGCAGAATCAGCTAAATTATCTGCGAGAGGAAAACCAAAAACGTGTGACAGAAGAGGTTGAGAGGGCCGAGAAAAAGGCGGCAGCGGATCTTGAAGTCCAAATCAAGCGCATTGAGGATGACGCTCGAGCGTCACTGGAGAAAAGAAAAAATGATGTGCGAGCGGAGTTCACGACAAAAAGGTTGGAACTGGAGAAGAAGGCCAAGGAGGAGCTGCAAAGGCTGAAAGCTGAAGCCGAGAAGCGTCACGCTGAGAAGGTGGCTTTAATTCAGAAAAATATTTCTTCTCGGAAGACCAAGCAAGAGGCTACGGTTAGGGCATCGAAAAACGCCGTAAGTGCCGAAATTGCCGCCATACGCGCAAAGGAGCAGGAGGAAATTGCCGCCATAAAGAAACGTTCAGAGGAGGAGCAGACCGCACTGCAAAATTCCAGGAATGAGGCTGTTAACAAACTACGGAAAGAAATTAGCGAGTTACAGCGAACAGCAGAAGCCCCTACTGCGTGTACTGCGGTCGACCCACCAGCGCGTGCCAAGGACCTCGAGGAGGTGAGGCGCCGGTGGCGGGCAGAGGAAGAAAAACAAATGCAATTGCTTACCGATGAGCGGCGCGCAAAAATTGCGGAGCTGGAACGATCTGCAGTCATGTCCTCCTCGCTTCAACATTCGATTACAGAGGCAGGACAAACACCCTCGATGTTGGCACTTTTGGCAATGAAGGAGAAAGAACAAAAAGTAACTGAGGAGCTCTTTAGGTCGAACTTACAGGAAGAGCTTACTCGGGTGGACATGCCACAAGAAGTACAGCTCGCCGCAGCTGTTGATGACGCTTTTCGGCTGTTCGTTCGATCCAACGAAATCACACGCAAACTGGAGCAAGACGAGTTTGAACGCCGGAGTCGTGAGGGCCCTGGACGCCGAGTGGCAGACAGGCAAAGCAATTTAGCTGACCGTATGGGAGGAAGCGAAGGGGCCTCGGTGAAAATGGAGGAGGAAGTGAGAAGGAGAGTACAAGAGAAGATTAGAGATTCCCTCCAGAGCATGAGGGAGGAGCACAAAAATGCCATGCGCCGACTCAAGCAACGCTACGAGGAGCAGCGTCGAGAGCTTATCGCCGCGGTAGACAACAAAATGCGAGTAATGGAACAACTAGGACGACATCGAATCGAGAAGAACATTGATGAGCAGAGAAAGGAAACGGAACAAAAGACAGCACCAGTGACAGTTGCTCAAGGGAGGTCAGACGCAGCCGGTGTTCCAATGGAGCTGCTTCAGAATCACCTTAATTCGATAGAGGCGGAATACGTTGAACAAATACAGGGATTGGAAGCTGAGCTTGCATCTCTTGCCTCTGCCGTGTGTGCAGTGGAAGATACGTATGGCATACACGAGCCAGAGTCATTGGTGCTGCAACATCAATCACGAACACAGCCCCCTCTACAGTGCGGACAGCAGCGCAAATCCCCTGTGGGGAACGGTGAAAGTGCTTTCCAGACCCGAACGGGTGGAGAAGGCACGTTACCCGTAGGTACTAAAAAGTCACTGCACCCTACGTCTTTCTCCGCGGAAGCCCGTCTCTTCCTCGTGGATCAGCTTCAAGACCTCTCCACGCGCCGTGAAGCTCTTCAGTCAGCTCGCGAAGAGTGGTACCACAATATCAAGGCACCCAATGACCACCCTACGCCTATGATTAGTAGCGACAAACCGGGCGATTCGGTTGAGCAAAGCATTGCGCACACACATATGGTCGACCTCATGGGCTCTCTTGGCGATCGCCTCGAGCGCATTATGCGCCGTGTGGAGAAGCTTCAAACTTACGCAGACGGGAAGAGTCCCTCACGATCGCGGACACGGCGCGCCAAGGTCCACGACCGTAGGACCTGCCGTGGGAAGGCTGGCAAATCGGCCCACAAGAAGCATCGGCACACTACACATTCAAAAGGCGAGTCGCAGTCGAATCTTGTGCAAAAGTGGAGTCGAATTCTCTCTGACCTCGCACCATCTCCGCTGCAAAATGGAGGTCTATCGGTACTCCTACAATACCTCAGAAATGGTTAAATTGTTCGAGCATGTGCGAAATGAATGTGCCTTAATATATATACATTTAGTGGTGGTGTATGCCCTGTTGCTCCCTAGGCTTGTCCATCAGCTGCGTGCTGCTGACAAATCACAAACTTTCCTTTTCATTTCCCTCCACCCCTCCCTTTGCCTTGCATTTGTTTTGCTATTACCGCGTGCACGTGGGTCTCCGCATGTGTTGAGTTGTGTGTTGTCACCACAGAGAGTGCTACCGTTTGTGAAGTGGCCAAGCAGCTGTGGTATATCGTTTGAATTTCCGTTCTGTGTTTCATAGCCGCATCTATGTATCGGATATTTGCTGGGTACACCGTGGTGTCTCACCAGTCTCAAAACATCGCCGCATGAATTTGCGCACATGAGTTAAGCTTTAGTTCTTTTTGTGCTTCCCCTACATGGGATGGCCTCGGTTTTTTTTTGTTCGTTCTAAACAATCAAACACCTTCAACTCCGCTTTCACTCACACACCGCCAGCAAGAAGGCGAAATGCTCTCGTTGAGAGGATCGGTTGCTAGGGAAGGCGATGTAGTGCTGCTGTTCCGCGGCCACCTTCAATTCACACCGCTGCTCCTACAGCGTGGGGCCATGTTACACTGCAAAGATGGAAAGTTCATGCACGACGACATTATTGGAATGCCACTGGGCACGCGTGTAAGGGGCGTCAGTAACATTAAAAATGACCCTCGTAGTGCACCCAGTCTCCTCGTGATGCAGAATTGTGCTGACTTATGGACGGTGGCTGTCCCACATCGCACGCAGATTATTTACAACACAGATATCGCCATTATTGTGTTTAACCTGCGCCTCTGCCCAGGTAGCCTTGTGGCAGAGGCGGGGACCGGCAGCGGGTCACTTACTCATTCAATCGCGAAAACTGTTGCCCCGGATGGTGTTGTGTATACGTACGACTTCCACAGACTGAGGTGCCTTGAAGCCATGCAGGAGTTTCGTCGCAATGGACTTCCATCATCCCTCGTGAAGTGCAACTGGCGAGATGTATGTGCCACCTCCAGTGACGTGGATGAGGCTGTGATGCAAGGCATGCAACCACCAAGCGCGGGTGAGCCTGAAATCGAAGAGGCAAAGGGTGAAGAAGGAGGACCCAAGGCGGGTTACGGCCTCCCGAAACATCATGTCGAGGCCGTGTTCCTTGACGTACCCTCGCCATGGCTAGCAATTGATAATGTGTTGCATGTGCTACGACCAGGTGGAATGCTCTGCACCTTTTCTCCGTGCATTGAACAAACTCAGCGTACGGCGCAACGGTTGAGACAACCGCCCCATGAATTCATTGACATCCGCACGGTGGAAGTCGTTAGGAAGTACATCAATCCCGTCTGCAAGAAGCGCCCCCGCAGAGACGGAGAGGAGGAGGGTTGCGATGACAAACCATCGTACCGCTACAAGTTCCGTCCCGCCTTGGTGTCCATGGGCCACACGGCGTACCTCACCTTCGCACGGAGGCGACTTGAATGCATTCCCGAGGCGGGCGTAGAGGACACCACTGTTGTCACCGGAGGCGAAAGTGCCTCGGCTGACTTTGCTTTCGAGACGCGAGGTGACACGGGCGTAAGTTGATGAAGCCGTATGAAAGTGTGCCATATATGCGTATAATTTGATTTCGTTTTGTTCTTCAATAGTTTCTTTGCCTATTTGATACGACATATGCTTCAGCATGTCCTCCGCGTGTATTTTTGCACGTTTCTTCTCTTCTTATCGCCCCCTATTGCCCATCTTGATGTGTAATGGTTACGCGTTTTAGCGTGCGTCCATACAGCTTTGGTTGCAGTAACGTATCACGTGTTAATGACTGAATAGGATTCAACGGAGGCTATTCTTTTGTTACAACTTTTGTGGCTGTTTTCTCTTCCACAGTAACAAATGGACTTCAAGCGGCAATTGGTGTCGGCGTTGGTGTTCAATGTCGCGCTGAAAATGGTTACGTTTCTTTTAACGGCGGCTGTTACGCGACAACTGGCGCCAAATGAAAACGGGATTAACTTTTCCTTCCAACTCTACTTCAATACCGTCCTCTTCTTGGCGAGGGAATCGGTGCGCAGCGTCAATGCCCGGAACAGCCTGCGTGGGAAGGCAGGCAGCGGCGTTGCGGCACTAAATGTGATGAACTGCGCAGTTTTGTCAATTCCCATTGGTGTTGCAGTAATGGCGGTGCTGGAGGTGTTACCTTTTTGTCGCGTCACAATTCTCCCATCGCTGACAACCCTCGCTGGTGGCGATAGCGGGGCTGTGGGGCTGCCGGAAGTGGTGCAGGTCTGCAGCGTTCTGGTTGTGCTGTCAGTTGAGCCCTGTATTGCGCTTGTTCAATCGCTTGATGATGTTCGGGCAGTAGTTGCCTCGGAATTTTGGGCCTTGTTTGCGCGACTTGTCACGTCTATTTCATTTGTGTGGCTGGGCGGCGGTTTGGGCGGGGAAACGTGGACGGCACGATTGTGCTTTAGTTTCGCAAATCTTTCTGACTCTGTGGCCACTGTCGTGTACTTTTTCTGTTTGTGGAACATTAATTCAGCAGCGGTGAGTGGTGATGGCAACTTGAATAAAAAGGAGGATGTCGATACCACACCGGTGTCATTGTATCAAGTGAGGGTGGATGCGGCTCGTGCATTACGCGTTGGAACGCCTTCACGTGGTTCGGTGGTGCAGCTAAATCCCTATTACGAATGCGTGCCGTGGCTGTTCCTTTCGTGCCGTGCTACCTACAGCATCGCGTTGCAAGAACTGCAGTTGTTATTACAGTTCTTCCGGGAAAGTTGTCTGCGCTTGTTGTTGGCAGAGGGTGAGCACTTTGCCCTCGCTGCGATGGGTTCCACCACCGCGGTGGGGCAATACAGCGTCGTTACCAACCTTGGCTCCCTTGTACCTCGTATTGTTTTCCGTGTCTGGGAGACCGCGTGCTTCACAAAGTGGAGCCGCGACGTCGCCGATGGTCGGATAAGTGACGCATCTTTTCTCCTATTCTTAATGCTTCGCGTGGCTCTGTATTTCGGTGCGCTTGTGCTTTTGCTCGGCCCGCCGCTCGCTAAGTTGATTCTTCTTCGTTTATTAACCCGGCGATGGGCCACACCGGAGACGGTTAACGCGCTACAACTTTATTGTTACCAGCTTCCCCTGATGGGCTGGTACGGGTTACTTGATGCCTTCGTGAGGGCGACAGCGTCTACACGGACACTTCAGATCATACAGCGCATTTTGGTGACTCAAGCCGCGATGTACGTCGTATTTTGCTTTGTTGTGTTGCGGCTCAATTTGGTGGGAGACCCTGTTGCGGGGTTAATTGCTGCCAACGGTTTGAGCACTGCGCTGCGCTGTGTTACGTCAATCTGGATTTTGATTGCTGGCCCCGACAGCGTACGTCAGCGAGGGAAGCAGGGCTTGGAGCTCCGGCAGTTCGCGTCTCTCTTTGACCGGAGGATTGCAGCGGCTTGGTTTCTGCTCTTCGGGTGCACCAGGGTGTTACCATGGTTCTTGGGTTTGACAGCGTCGGGAGTGCTTTGCATTGCCCTGGTCTTCCCACTCTTTGTTAGTTCTGTGCTTGTTTGGGATGCCGAAATTAGTGCTATGGGCAGAGAGCTGCTGGCCAGGTCCGGGCTGACCTCATAATGTTTCGTGGCTTTCCCCGTTGGGCATGAAGAGGGAAGGCAGTGATGGAAAAAATAGAGTGAAGGGGAAAATATTGAAGTTTGGTAGTCAATTAATGGAGGAGTGGCTTTGGTACTGTAATTTTTCAATTAACTTACTGTTTCTTTTATACCCATTTGATGAAAGCACTTAAATACGCTTATTTATTTATTTATTTATTTATTTCCAACAATCGTTTTAATTATAAACAAATGTTCATAAAATTAGGTATTACCGAAAAACAAACAAAAACGAAAAAGAACCCCTTAAAAAGCAGAAGAAATTCGAGCAGGAGAATAGCAGCTCATTCAAGTTGATCAAGCACTTCCTTATATTAAAAAAAAATTCGCACAAATGCTTCGTCGTTTCGTTAGTCACAGCTTCCAAGCCACACGGATAACACCCGAAAAGCTTTCACTCCGCTTTTGCCTGAGCATTCGTGTCCCCACCATCGCAGAGTCCATCAGCAGCGGAAAGGTGGTGGGTTGGACGAAGAAAGTGGGTGACGCCGTCTCGGAGGATGAGGTCATTTGCCAAATTGAGTCCGACAAACTTAATGTTGACGTGCGCGCCCCAGCGCCGGGCGTCATCACGAAGATCAACTTCGAGGAGGGTTCTGTGGTTGAGGTTGGGGCTGAGCTTTCCACCATGAAAGAGGGCGAGGCGGCATCAGCTGCCGAGGTTCCAGCAGAGCCCAAACCTGAGGCGCAGGCACAATCGGCTGTGGCCGCACCGAAAGCCGCACCGGTGCAGGCGGTGTCGGTACCTCCCGCCGCTGCGGCACCCACCGCACTGCGAGGAGCCGATCCACGTGTGCGCAGCGTCCGCATATCTTCCATGCGCCAGCGTATCGCCGATCGCCTTAAGGCGAGCCAGAACACGTGCGCAATGCTCACAACGTTCAACGAGATTGACATGACGCCCCTTATTGAACTGCGCAACCGCTACAAGGACGAATTCTTCAAAAAGAACAACGTCAAGTTGGGTTTCATGTCTCCCTTCGTCAAAGCCTGCGCAATCGCACTGCAGGATATTCCCATTGTCAATGCTTCCTTCGGTGCTGACTGCATTGAATACCACGATTTCGTTGACATCAGCGTCGCCGTCTCCACGCCCAAGGGCCTCGTTGTACCGGTGCTGCGCGACGTACAAAACTCCAGCTTTGCGCAGATTGAGAAACAAATTGCCGATTTTGGCGAGCGCGCCCGATCTAACAAGTTGACGTTGGCAGAGATGACTGGCGGCACCTTCACCATTAGCAACGGTGGCGTTTTTGGGTCGTGGATGGGAACCCCAATTGTTAACCCGCCGCAGAGTGCCATTCTCGGTATGCACGCCACCAAGAAGAAGCCATGGGTGGTTGGCAATGCGGTTGTGCCACGAGACATAATGGCTGTTGCATTAACGTACGACCACCGCCTCATTGACGGCAGTGATGCTGTGTCATTTCTTGTGAAAGTTAAGAACCTCATTGAAGATCCTGCACGTATTGTGCTTGACCTTGCGTAGGAAGACTGTACGAGCGCAGGAACGATTGTTGACAAAGTGCATGAGAGGCATTTGAAATGAATCCCTACGGGGCGGGGGAAAAAATGTGCGTGAATGAACGTGAAGGTAGGTTAAGCGGGTGTATCTTTCTTGTGTAACCGCGCATGTGACGGGCGCAGATGTGTGATGGTGGTACACCACTCTCGCGCCCCCTTCCGGGTATGTGGGTGGAACATTGGAAAAGAAAATAGCGGGAAGGAGGATTTACAAAAAAAAAAAACAGAGTGGAAGAAGAAAAAAAACGATTGATGTGGAGGGATACACAAAACATAAACACACGCAAACACACACAAGGTTATACGTGTAATTGCACGTGGGTTGACACTTTTGTGTGGATGAGCGGTTTGTCATCTCTGCACGAGCTTTTTTTTCACGTTTATTTGATATTATTTCTTCTTTACTTACCGCTGCAAGAGAGAGTGTGTGTGTGTACGTGTGCGGTTGGTGGGTCAAGTAATAAACGCTGAGTTTACGGTTGTTGTTTTGTTTTTTTAAGTTGCCGTGTTCTCACTTTAAATGAGGGACCACGTTAGACAACTTAACGTAATACGAACAGCGGTGGAAAAAAAAAATTGAACGAGAGGGACAATAAAAGTATGGAAAATCATTTGCGGGCAATGCACTGTTGCAGTGAGTGAGCGAATGGGTGGATTGAAGTACGAGGATGATTACACACTAACACGTATGAGCGTATCACCAGTGCGTGGCCGTTCTCCCGCCTTCGTGGATCGGCGGGTACACACAACTTGTTTATTTTTCCCCTTGTTTTTTTTTTCGGCTCAATAATGTTGTTCATCATCTTTTTTTTTCTTTTTTTTTTGGTATTATTCTTTATTACTACAACGACGGTAATATCATCAGGCGGTGGTGGGTGGGTTGTGCATGGGAGGATGAGTGAGCGCTACTCCATTGCCACGTAGCAGCGCGGGGTCAAGCAGTAATGAAGGAATTTGAAATCTAACCGGGGAGAATTTCAGCACACATTTAACTACACTTTTCTTCCTCTTGGGTTCTTCATTGCATTGCGAGACGTAAACGTCCCACAGCCCCAATGAAAGTGGAGCAAAAAACAAAAAAGAAAAATCTGTTGGCAATTACGGGAGGAAAAGATCCCGTCTAATAATCGGTGTAATCGTTAAAAAAAAAGAAAAGAAAAAGGAGGGAGCAGTAAAACAAAAAAAGAATAAAGACGAGTTGCGGAAGCAGGGCGTGGAGGTGCAAACGATAGATCGGCTGCACATTCACGGAGCGAGCGGTCCCTGCCGCAGCGGAAGAGCGGCCGATTGGTAAATGCTTTATTTTTTTTATTTTTAATCTCTGCGGAAGTGAAAATTCCAGCTGATGGAACGTGTCTAAATAAGGAAAGGAGGAAAAAAAGGAAAGATGGTTGTAGCGACTCCTCAGCGCCTCCCCGGTGGCAGTGGAAAATAATCCGAAGGCAAGACCAGCGGCTGTCATGATAGGCATGCTTGCCATTAAAATAGCGGCCATCGTTCCTTTGCGGGCTTTTTTTGTCTTTTCGCGTTAGTTTACATTGACATGGACCGACATACGACAACACTCAATTTTCTTCGCCTTCTGCGGTCGTCTTCTCCACTTTTTTTTTTATATATAATGCCTTCCCTTCTCGGTGCCGCACGGTGATGTTTTTCTTTTTGACGAATTTATTTGAAGTTTCGTTTTCTTTTATCTTGTGTTTGGCCCCCTCCCTCCCTGTCTCTTTTCTTCGTTCTTTGGGATGTTGTTGTACCATAAATAAGTTTCTTTCCCTGTTATTGTTATTCGTTGTTACTGATTTTGAGCGAATTCTTTTTCTTTTTTGTTCTTGTGGTTGTGTTAGTTCCCTCTGATGGTGTGAGTGACCCTGCTCTGAAAAAACAGAAATTCCTTTACCCCATTTGTCGTGCAGATGCGTATTCTTCATCTTCTTCTCTGCCCTGTACTTTGCTGTTTCCCTTCAAGACTGACTTGTCTCTCTCAGTGAGTGTCGGCGAAATGAAAAGGAGTGAGGTAACGACCCACAATGAAAGAATGTGACTTTTTTTTGTTTTATATGTATTTGTGGATCTGTTCATCATCAGATGGACCCGTCCTTTCTTCTCACTACGGGAGACCTTTGCTCACACTTTCGCCGGAAGCTGTTTATTTGTGAATCTATTTTCTTTTTGTTTTTAACATTATTTGCCTTCGCTTTTTTTTCTTTTTTCGTTTCCGTTTTATTCCATTACGTGCGTTTATTATGCTTTGAAAATAATAATATGAAACATAGGAAAACATGGGTGGTCACAACGAAGAGGTGCGCATGCTCTCAAAGCAGGAGCTCCTCACAGAGCACATCAATGAACTAAGGAAGGACTACGTCGTTAAGCCACGGTTGGAGTATACGACGATTCGCGCTGTCAACGGGCCGCTTGTCATACTAGGAGACGTGCGTTTGCCAACCTTTGCGGAGATTGTGAACATTGAGCTGTCCGATGGTACAATGCGCCGTGGTCAGGTGCTGGAGGTGGACGGTGATAAGGCTGTGGTGCAGGTGTTCGAAGGGACCTCTGGCATTGATGTGATGCGCTCCAAGTGCGAGTTCACAGGGAAGGTGATGGAGCTGGGTGTGAGCGAGGACATGTTGGGCCGTGTCTTCAACGGTTCCGGCATCCCAATTGACGATGGCCCACCAGTGCTTGCCGAGCAGTACCGCGATATCCAAGGCATTCCCATCAACCCACGTGCGCGTGTGTACCCGGAGGAAATGATCCAAACCGGCATTTCGTCCATCGATGTCATGACCTCCATTTCGCGTGGGCAGAAGATCCCGCTGTTCTCTGGTGCCGGTCTTCCACACAATGAAATCGCTGCGCAGATTGTCCGCCAGGCAGGTTTGGTGCGCAAGGAGGGAAAACAGGAGGATTTTTGCATTGTATTTGCGGCAATGGGTGTAAATCAGGAAACGGCTCGCTTCTTTCGCACTGAGTTTGAAGAGAACGGTTCCATGGAGAAAACCGTTCTATTCATGAATCTGGCCAACGACCCCACCATTGAACGCATTGTCACACCACGTCTCGCTCTCACAACTGCAGAGTACCTCGCCTACGACTGCGGCAAGCACGTGTTAGTCATCCTCACTGACATGAGCTCGTATGCCGATGCTCTCCGTGAAGTTTCCGCGGCGCGTGAAGAGGTGCCTGGGCGTCGTGGTTTTCCTGGTTACATGTACACCGATCTAGCGTGCATCTACGAGCGTGCCGGGCGTGTGCTGGGTCGGGCCGGCTCCATCACACAAATCCCCATTCTCACGATGCCAAACGACGACATCACGCATCCCATTCCTGACCTGACGGGTTACATTACTGAGGGTCAAATATACGTTGACCGCCAGCTGCACAACCGGCAATTGTACCCGCCCATCAACATTTTGCCATCGCTCAGCCGACTGATGAAGAATGCCATTGGCGAGGGAATGACTCGAAGAGACCACAGCGGTGTCAGCAACCAGATGTATGCCGCGTATGCGGTGAGTCGCGATATTTTGGCCATGAAAGCTGTCGTGGGTGAGGAGACGCTGAGCAGTGAGGACCTACTTCACCTGGAGTTCCTGGAGAAGTTTGAGAAGAAGTTCATTTGTCAAGGATTCCACGAGTCTCGCGACGTGTTCCAGAGCCTCGATCTCTGCTGGCAGCTGCTCCGCATCTTCCCGAAGGTGTTGCTCAACAAGATCGATGTGAAAACACGAAACGAGTTCTACGATGGCCAGCCGATGCGTTGTTGAGTTCTCTTTTCTGGAACAGTCTTCTTGCTTGCTGCAAAACGTGGTGGATGGAGGGAAAAGAGAAAAATGAAGAATGGACAACGGAAAGTAGTGAGAAAATGAGTTATACGGAGGGGAGAAAAACTGAATGGATGCTAGAAACGATGCAAAAAAGAAAGAGAAGGAAAAAAAAAAGAGCTGTTGTTTGAATGGATACTTTGCATGCAAAAATAAAAGGAATAGTAATATCCAAAGTAACAATTGCGTTGCCGTGTGCGTGTGAGCTGAGCTTGAAGGAAATGAGTGGAGAAACGAGAGTAGGGACGTTATGAAATCAGATGTTGACACACACACAGACGCACGCACGCACACAAGGAACATGAGAGGAGGAAAAGAAAAAAAAAAGATGAATATGGATGGATGTGTCAATTCACACCCCCATTAAACTTGCTTCATGCTTATATATATATATTCGCACTAAAGAGAAGAATATAAACAAGAAACAAAAACAAGAAAAAGAAACATACGAAATACATGTGTTAACCTCGCAAATATTTGATGGAAGGCTCATAAGCAGCACTGTGCACGAGGAGTGAGGAAAGGGGATCAGATGTGTGGAAGGGCGGTCAGTGCTTGGCGGGTTGGTATGGCGGAGAAGGGGAAGTGTGGATGATTGCTTTCTCTTTACTCCTGTTCGACACTCCATGGCTGTGCATCCCCCATTTCTGTTCTCCCCCGATGGTACTTGTTTTGGCTTCACTTCCCGGTGATGTCATTGTTTTTTCTTGCTTGAATTCCTTCATTTATGTTTTCTTTGGGACGGCTTTATATATATATATATATCCCGCCGGCATGAGGGAATGCGTTTGCCCCATGTGTTTGCTGAGGTGTTTCACGAGCTGTGTATGTGGTCAAAAAAAAAGTGGTTTATGAAGCGCACCACGCGGCAAGCGTTTGTATGCGTAAGTGTGTTTCTTCTATTGAGCATGGTGCAAAACCCGTGTGTGAAATGTAAAACTTCTTCGTTCCTGTTTTTTTTTCATTTTGTGAACACTTTCCGCCCCGCAATGCACCGAATGCGCTTTTGCTACATGTGAATGCCAAGAGAAAAAAAACAAAGAAGCGCGTGTGCTGCAGCGCTGAAATAGCTGATCAGCAGGTGTTCGCGGGGTTTCGTGTGCTCCATTTGGTGTATTTACCGCAAGCGCGTTATTAAGACAAGTAGGGCTAAAAGCTACCAGGAGCAGCTGTAAGATTTCGGGCTCCCGTTTTGATATTGGTTTTCGTTTGTTCGGGCACTCCAATAACCTTTGAAGCTGTGATATCCCGTTCAGGATAAATTGTGGTTGTGTGTTACCGCTTTAGTGGCAGCCGCACAGCGCGACGGGAGAAGCATGCAGGACCACGTCTCCATTGCGCACCCTTCTGTGTCTGCATCGATCCTCTTTGATATCGTTGTCTTTGCTGGTGGGAAGGCGCCTGGGTTAAACCCCCTCTGTGACAATGAGCCCAAACCCATGCTCTGCATCTGCAACAGGCCTATGATTTGGTATTGCCTTTTCCCATGGATTAAGGCGGGCTGCACAACGTTCTTTGTGTGTGTTAATGAGGATTACGCCGCCCTACAAAGTTACCTTTGCCGCGAATATCCGAGCGTGGACTTTGTCTTCGTTTTAGTGCCGCTCACTCAGAACCAGACACCATCGACCACATGTGACGTTGTGAAGGAGTACCTGAAGCACAAGGAGTCGCTGAAGAGCGATCGCCTGAGCAAGCGACGGGATGCCCTGCTCCTAAGCTGCGATACGCTTTTGCCGGGAGTTGATGTTGAGCATTTTATCCATAATTTTTATGCCTCCGTTTCATCCGTGTCGGTGCTGTTCTTCCGGCCTTCCCGTGGCAGTAGTGACGCCGTGAGCGCCGGTACGTCTTCGCAGACCGCCGGGGCGAAAGGGCAATCCGGTGCAGCGGCTGGTGGAGGGGGAGGGAAGGGCGGTAGAGCCCCCCACAGCGATGGGGCCAGCGTCATGAGGCCATACACGCACGACTTCACATGTGTAGCGTATGAGGAAAGGCACGAGGAAAACGTTAACACTGGTGATAACTCGGGCGGCAACATCGCTCTGAATGCTGCGAGGCGCGGTGTGAGGGACTTCTCAGGCAAAGGCTCCGGTGGCGTGCATCATCACCGCTTGCATTTCATGTGCCCCCGAGAGGATGAGCCGGAGCCGTTTATTAGCTTTGGCTTTGCTGCAAGGCGACCAAATCTCACCTTTGCAGCCGATGTTGTGGATGTTCACGCTTACTTAGTGCGCCACTGGGTTCTGCGTTACGTGGCGGAGACCGCAGAAGAGGGAATGACAGTGCAACGTGACTGCATTCCCTTTTTAGCTCGCAGCCAGCACAGTACCGTGAACGTGGCTCACAACGTGTTACTGCGCCCCGACAATAAAATCAAATACACGATCCCCAATCACTGGCTGTTTGATGAAAGTTCTCCCGTGCCCCTTCTCAACGCTCGACCGGGGCCTGCCCTGCCCGTGGAGGCGGATAATCTCTTAGTTTCGTGCACCATATACGAGGAGAGTGCGGCCACATCCATGCATGCCTACCGTGTCAAAACGCGGGCGAATTTCACAGCTGTGAATAACGATATTTTAGTGGGTAAGTGTAGCGTGCTTGGACTTGTAGAAGAAATTGGCAGCTTTGGTGCCAATGCGGGACGCCACCAACAACAACAGGGCCGGAAGGCGGCTGCTAGCACTGCCCACATTGCAGCTGAAGGGTCCTCAACGCTTCCTGCCAGTGCTTTAGCGCTCTGCAACTTGCTTCCCGACTCTCCGATTACAGTTGTGCTGAAGAACGAATCACAACATGTGCAAATCAAATGTAGCTTCCTGCGCTCTGTTCCGACGGGAAATGCCTTCATCACGCGCAGTATTATCGGCAAAAACGTTACACTAGGCACCAACGTGCGCATAACGAACAGCATAATCCTCGACAATGTGGAAATAGGCATGAATTCAGTCATCACTGGGTCTGTCGTGGGATCATCAGCGATGATAAACCCGGGGGTTCGCGTCATGAACTGCATCGTGGGACCGCAGTGTCTCGTGGAGGCCGATAGGAAAGACTCCGTCGTTCGGGCTTAAGAAACGCCGTGGCTCGTGAGACAACAGCAGGAAGGCGGAAGGAAAGAGAGACCCGTAACGCACAAACGCATTATGGGTCACCACCAAATAGGCTCCTGCCCCTGCCGTTAACAGCCATTGGAAACGAGAAAAAAGGAGAGGAAGGCGTGCACTACGGATCTGTTTTTCCCCCTTTTTTTGTTTATCGGTGTGCTGATTATGTTCCCTTCCAGCAAGGGGTGTCTGGTGCTGCCCCCCCTCACTGACTCAAAGGAAGTGGGTGACTGCACCACGGTCAGGTGGGAGGTGAGGGAGAAATTAGAACAACACGGCGGGCGGTCTGTGGAGATGAAATAAAGGGATAAGATATATACATACATATATATATACATACACCAAGATAAAGTGTGGAGTGATAAATAAATGCGCTTCAGGTGATTCAACGCATTTCTGAAAAATGCATACCTTCAGTGCTCTCGCAAAATGCCCTCCATGTTATTTGCTGTTTGTTTGTTGTTTCTTCTCCCTTAATCCTGCGCCCTTTACCATAGTCTGCTTTCTATATGTGTCATTCTCCACTTTAATAGGTGTGCGCATCTGCACAACTGCTTTGATTAATCTCTTCATCATTCAACAGCACTTGCTTTGCTGACGGGTCCAACAGTAAAAATATAATATTAATATTAATAAGGACAAAATAGTGCGCTGTGGGCATAACTGGAAGCAATAAATCTCGTTTCCTAAAGCCTCTACTTTTGTTGTTTTTTTTTATGCGTGCCAGCAAACTGAATGGTTTTTCTGGTGCGAAAACAATGATAAAGCGTCTGGTTGTCCTACAGCACGGGTCGCACGGAACCCACATGGATTTGGGTTGCGTGTCGCAGTGCCTGGAAGCGTTGGATCCGAGTACTGTTGTCTGGCAAACGGGGTGTAATGAGCGGCATTTCACAGATGATGGCATAATCCCATGTGGGGAGCGTCTTGCAAGTGATTTAATGGATGAAATCAGGAATCTGTGCTCTGCTCCACAATCTAGTGACAACGGTGATGATATGGGCGGCGAGAAGCCGGTTTTGCATATTAGTTTCATTTGCTACTCCATGGGCGGGTTAATTGTTCGTGAGGCATTGCCAAGGTTGTATTCCGCGATTGAAAGGGAGGAAGACAAACTCCAAGTGGAGTGGAAGATGTACTGCACCATCGCCACACCGCACCTGGGGGTTCGCCAGATGCCTTCGCCGATAAGGTACTACGTCGGCCGCCTGCTGGCGTACGTGTACTCCACATCGTACGGTGACATGTTTCTCCATTCCAATGTTCTCACGGAGCGTTTACTTTCGGAGAGACACCTGGCTTGTCTTGCTGCATTTAAACGGCGCCTTGTGGTTTCATCCGTAAACGATATCCTTGTTCCGTTGCTGAGCAGTGGTTTGATGTTACCACCTTCAGAGCGAGAGTCGCAGGATGGTGTGCCGAAAAGCGATGAGAAGAATTTCTGCGCCTTCACGGAGGACGAGATGCGTGACAAACTTGTGCGCATCACTGAGGTTCGCGAGGACCAATGGCATACTAACCGCTTCCCAGAGGAGCGGAAGATGGCGATGACTCTTCTTCAGGGAGCCGGCTCCTTCGACTCCATCGTTGTAGACCTCCGCCGCCCTGATCTCGACGAGGTGTACCGTGACGGTGACAGCCGGAAAGCATTGGCCCACACGGGAGCACACAAACGTTCCCACCAGGCGATTGTGTGCAAACCACCAATGAATGAGGTGGAAGAGGCGTTCCGCTTCGTCTCACAGATGGTTGCAAAGGAGGTGCTCGCAGCTTTTTTGGATGAGTGACAAAAACAACTGCATGGGGTAAAAATAAAATGCGCATAAAGTGAAAGGGACAAGGAAGATAACGTGCAACGGCTGGAAGTAACGGTTTCTTATCGTCATTCCTTGCGTTCAACCGGGAAGGAAAGGAATAAATAAATGTTTCCGGTGTTTTTTTCTTTTAAGGTCATTTTCCACTTGTTCTTCTTCCTCACTTACCTTTTTTTTTGCATGTTAGGTCACAGTAGCACTGTCAATTGTGTCTTCATCAGCAAATCCCCTCTTCTTAGCTCCTTTTGACCTATCAAACATGGAGCTACGGCCGCTGTGGAGGAGGCTGCGTTGGTGAAGATTAATCGAATGATATGTGGAGCGAAATGAAAGACCCATGAACCACCATTTTCCTCTTGCTTTTTCGCTTATTGTTGTTACTGTTTGCGCGTTCTTGGTGGGCGAAGAAAAGTATTTGTGTGTGGGGGAATCTTTTTGTGTAGCGTTTATGTCTAGGAGATGTTTTACTGTTGGGTGGCGTAAAGCTGCTTGCTCTCTCCCTTTTGTTTTTTTCTAGAGGAAAAAAGCCACTTGTATGCGCGCCTAGTTGGTTGTACTTGCACCGTTTTTTTTTTTTTCACAAAATATATTTCTCTCTGTTTTTTCTTTTTGTCAAGTTTACGTGAACACTAACACCGTCACCGGGGATGCAAGTAGGGGAGGTCGCTCGTCAAGAGAGTGTTCATCCCTACCTTTTGCCCTTCCCCCGCCCTCTCTTTTTCACAGTGCCACCCTCCCGCCCCAACATTGTTTGGCATTGCCCTTTTCTGTGCTTGTGTCTCTGAACTGACGAAACAGCAACATAAATGTGCGCACAAGGTCGCAGCCGCTTCATCGATCATTTCTATTTTATTATTTCCTTGTTTGTGTGTGTGTGTGCGTGTGCGTGTGCAGCAGTGTCACATCAAGGAAAAGGGATCAGCATGCGGTTTCCTGCTTATTTCCTAGCAGTTCTGGCGTTAGGTCTTGACCTCCCCACACCGCAGGCGCGGTGGGTTGACACAACTTCAACGTATTTTGAGCCTCTTCCCGAAGGCCTGCGTGTGACATCTCTTGCGGATTTGAACAATCAGAACCGTGTGGGGTTCATTGGTACCTGGGTGAATCGTAGTGGTCTTGTGTGGTACTGTAGCGATGAGAATTGGGGCAAACAATATAGGCTCTGCTGGCAGTCCACAGAATTCCCGGAGGCGATTGTCAGCACTGTGGTGGCGGACATGAACCGAGACGGAGCGCTGGACATTCTCGTGCAGGGTGAGAATGGGACGCTTTACTTCGTCGACGGCAACCACCGCAATTCGTCCGCCTCTAAAATTGATGTTGGGGTCAATTTGAGCTACGATTCCAGTGTTCCCCAAATAAGTGTCGTCAACGTGAAGGGTAACTGTGGTTTTCCAGATATCGCACTGGTCGAAACGAATGGATCACTGGTAGTTCTGTCAGCCACAACGGAGACCTCAAACGGGTTGACCTGCATTGGAGAAGGTATGCCCACTTTTGTGCGGACTGTGTTGGTGGAGGGAGATAGGGGTGTGCGTGAGGTGGTACCGCTCAGTATCATGTCAGAGGACATTGACGGGGATTGCGTGGCGGATCTGCTTTACGTGATCCACGATATCGGTGCCAACTCGCTACAAGTTTTTGCATACTTCCCGCGGTCTGCAAAGCACCAGCTGCTCATGAAGCTGTCCAATGCGAACCAATATGGATACCCGAGTGCCGCTGACATGAACGGGGATGGGGCTCCAGATATAGTTTTCCCCCTGTGTCGTACTAAAAAAGACTCCACGACTTTTGGGGTTTGTTCCCAATTTGACGGCATAGCGATCTTCTACAATAATCTGATGAAGACACCTCCGTGCAGAACCGATGTCTGTTGCACCGGTCATCCATTTGGTTTTTCAGAGTATCCGTCAGCGGAGTTTTTTCTTCAGGATAGTGCAAATTGTGGTCTTCATGTGGGAAGTGACTTTCCACTGTTTATGCCCAATTCAAAGGAATCGCCTTTGATTCTGCGCCCCGGTGACAGCAGCCGCAATGGTTACACCGACCTGTTGGTTCCAAGCACATACGGGCCGCTGCTGATAGAAAGCAGGATAACTTCCCATGGGATATTTTTTAACTGCATTCCCGTGAATGAGGAGTTCGCAGACTCGGTGAAGGCTGGACCATCGCCGTACGGCTCCGCTACTCCTTTCTTTGCAACGGTGTCAGATAAAGGCAAGCTGGATGTTGTTTTAACTTACCACGGTGGTAAAGTCGCCCCGCCAACGCTTTATGTACGTTACATGCCATTGCTGGAGCAGAATTACTTTCTTACTGGAAGTGCACTCAACGGGGCCATCAAGGGCGATATGTGGGGTTTGTATCAGCCATTAACGGTGCATCGTTTCGGGTGGAACGATATTGCGATGAACAAGCGCTGGGCCTATGGTACACAATTGTCCAGGAGCCAAGGCCACGCACTACAGTCTCCACAGCTTTTTTTCGGCTTGGGCCGTACATTTTCCTACGTCCAGGAATACACGGCAGGCATTTTCATTGGGAAGGACTCAATGTACCGCCGGTGGCCGGCTAATCTCGTGCCAAACTCCCACGTGTTCACTCAAATGCACCCTTTGCGCTCCGTTGATAAGTGGAAGTTGCAGCTCTATCTTGCGTTTGCGACATATAAGGAACTGTTGCTGATTGTGTTGGGGACTGTCCTTACGGTGGTTGGTTTGCTTATTGCATTTCTGAGGTGGGGGGAGTTGAAGCAGGACCAACGTGAGTTGAAACTCAGGTAGCGGAGCGACTGGGTTGGGATTAGGGGGGTTTCTTGTGTTTGTTTGGTGGCCAAGCAGTATAGCCACAGTAAGCGTTTCTTTCTTCCTATTTTCCATTCGTAGCGAAGAGCTACGGTTTTGCTTAGAAACAAGGAGCGAATGTGGAAGTTGTGTGTATGTGTGTGTGATGCGTGTGTGCGGGGGGTACGCTCCTTGGGCCGCAGTAATGAGTAGCAGCCGTACGGTACGGTTCACACTGTTACTTTAGGGTGCAATGCGTGAACATGCAACCATAACGCGAAACTGCAATTTTTTATTGCTTTTGCTTTTTTCCCCTCTCTTATTCCTCTTCCTCCTTCTTCTTTTCTTTACTCATCACTGTTTGTGTGTGTTTGTTTGTGGATACACCTTCGCTCTCTTTTTTTTCTTTTCTATCTTGGCAAACAGCTTTCCCCGGCTTCGCAGCAACACACAAAGACGAAAGATGGGTCACCTCAACCAATGGCGCTCCCGACAGAAGATCGGCATGGGAAAGGGCGCCCGCCACTGCGTCGTCTGCTCCAATCAGAAGGCCCTCATCCGCAAGTATGAGCTGAACGTCTGCCGCCAGTGCTTCCGTGAGAACGCAGAGAACATCGGCTTCATCAAGCTTCGTTAGGAACAGCGAGAGAAATGTTCTGACCTGACGAAAGTGTTCTTCACTAGCAGAGCCTCAATGAAAGGAGGCGAGTTATGCTCCGAGGAATGTGCAATTTATGCATTCATTTTCACTAGTTTGCGGCAGTGACTCATTGATGGCATTTTTATTTTATTTCATTTAAAAATCAACATTTGCATCCCTTTGCATACGGTGCTTTCAGCGGCCGAAAAGTCGTTTCCCACTTATGTGGCAATCCATTCTTTTATTTGCACTTTTCGGCTTTCATTCTCATCTTATTTCTCTCTTTTTTTTTCTTTTTTCTTTTTTCTTTTTGCAGTTCTAGCGGGGAAGCACTAGGAATATTTGTGGATTCCACCGGCCTTTCCACGGGGAACTTTGAAGGTAAAAGCACCGCTGGAATTTTTAATTCAAGTAACCGGCGGCAATTGCTTTGGAAGTAACGAAACCAATGAAGTTCTCCCGTGTTGCAATTCCCGGTGTAAAAAATGTGATCACACTCTGCAGTGCGAAAGGGGGAGTGGGTAAGTCAACATGTTCGGTGAATGTTGCCCTTGCACTGAAAAACATAGGATTCAACGTTGGTGTTGTGGATGCAGACATCACCGGCCCATCCATTCCCACGATGATGGGTGTTGACGCGTCGCAGGTCGAGACATATCGTGTGGCTGGGAGTGACCGCTTTGCGCCGCCTGTCAATTTTGGTGTAAAAGTTATGAGCATGGGGCTTATCGTGCCACACGACGAGGCCATAGCCGTGAGGGGCCCAATGGTGAACAAATACATACGAGCCCTGCTGTTTCAAACGGATTGGGACGAACTGGACTATCTTGTTATCGACATGCCGCCCGGGACAAACGATGTGCACCTCACCATCACGCAGGAGGTGGTGTTAACTGGTGCAGTGATTGTATCAACACCGCAGAAAATTGCTCTAATTGACGTTCGGCGAGGCATCGACATGTTCACCGCCGTGAATACGCCCATCCTGGGCATCGTCGAAAATATGAGTTACTTTAAGTGCAGTACTTGCGACACAAAACATAGTTTGTTTGGTGCCGGGGGTGTAAAAGCGACAGCAGATGAGCTTGGCGTGGCTTTTCTGGGAGAAATACCTTTCCAGCAACGCATCATGACAGATACGGATGAGGGGTACCCCCCAGCGCTGCGTGGTGACAGAACGCTGGAGTGTGCGCTACCTTTTTATGAGCTTGCAGAGCGCATTGACGCCGCGGTAAAAGCCCTCCACAGTGGGGCACCAGGAGGGGAGAAAACAGTGCCAGGCCCTTCTGTCATCTTTGAGTGACGCGCGTCACAGCACCGAGCCGTGTGTTGATTGGCTTGAACGATGGGGCGCGTCCAAAACGCTATTGCGTTGCTCATAGTCATTGTTGCCGATTGCAGCTGGGAAATGCGCAACGGTGTGCTGCTGTTTTTTTTTCTTTTAACTGCCAACATGGCGGAGTCGCTCTAGACACTATGGGTTGCGGCACGCACAGAAACAGACTTTTCCCTACCTGCTTCTTTCCTCCACCCCGCCACCCATTCGAAGAGTAACAACTAGGTACCCAGATTGGTTAAGAGAAGAAAGAGACACAAGTGACAGTCGCGTAAGTAGTGCGACATCTCAATTAATTTAAGGACTGAGCGGTTGCGATGAGTCGCTCGTACATGACTGTATGGTGCCTTGCACTCGTGCTCCTCGCTGCCACAGGCGCAAATTGCCTGTATAAACTGGAGCTTATGCAAGTGGTTCACCGCAGCGGAGTCGCCCCGCCGCCGATGGCCACGCCTGATCGTGAAAAGTTGTGCAGCCCCAATGGCAAAAGCAACTGTGCCGCCATAGCAAATCGTGGCGTGCAGCAGCTAAAAGACATGGGGGCCCACATCGCGGAGCTGTACGCGCAGGATGGGGAGACGGAAGACAGCAAGACGTGGCTGAGCCCGCCGTACGACCCGACTGCGGTGTACAGCCAGTCGCTCGGGAGCCCGGTGGCGACACGCGCAGCAACAGCGCTTCTTTCAGGGATTTACGGCGCTGAGGAAGGCGGCGTTGCGCCTGTGATTATATCAGCAGCGCCTAGCACTGACACGCTGCTGAACGTGAACGCACTGCCCTCGTTCGTTCTCGAGAATGAGTCCGTGGCTGAGGAGTTTGCCAAGGAGATGGAGAAGGTTGTCAGCGAGCAGTTTCCAGACGCCAGCGTGATCGGTGCATGGGGAAGGAGGTTGGAATGGGGGACGCTTGCTCCGCCACTAATGCGCACGTGTGGTGCTGTCACCGCCTGCAGCAACTGGTGACGATGTATTCGACTGTGCCCAACGGTGGTGACGGGGCGCCCACTGTGATGAAGCACGCAGCGCAGCTGCACGCGGTGGCTGCGGCTCGCAACAGCGCATTGTACGGGTACGTTGCATCCGACTCGCTGTCCGCTGCGCGTGGGAGTCTTGGACAGCCCCTGGCGCAGGAGCTACTGCTGGGGATGCGTCGAAAGATGCTGCAAAGCGGCGACGCCAACCACAATCACAACCGCGTGATGCACTACGCCCACGACACGCCCATCCACACGGTGCTGGGCCACGAGGCGACGAACGCTGTGCCCCTCGCTGAGACATTTCTGATTGACCTGCTTCGCGACAGTGCGACGGGGGTGTACTTTGTGCGCCTCCGCTACCTGGCTGTTGAGACAAAGCCCGAGGCCTCCCCCGCTGTTGCCAGTTTTCCGTTTCGTTGCCTCAATGCCGCCGGAGAGCCGAGTGCCACGGTGAGCGGCGATGCGACCACGTGTCCCTTCGATGATTTTGTGCGTTTCGTTGACAGCAGCAAAGGGGCGAGCGGTGTGGGCGCTGCTTGTCACTTGGAGGCGGGCACGGAGGAGCGGCTGCAATGCCGCACTGCGGGGCCTCCCACATCGCCGCAGTGTGCGCAGTACCGAGCGCTATGCCCGGCACATGCCTGCCCTGACGGACACATTTATGACACAGCTAATGGGATCTGCTACTTGAGGTATGTTAGGGAAGACGTCATGGCTAATGGGGCTGCCGTTAGTCTTGCTGCTGTACTCATATTTGTAGGTGTGGCATTCTCGGTTGTTGTTCTGCATCTCTGCCCGCTGAGATGTGTCAGGTCTTCTTCGTTGGGCGAGGAGGATCTAAAAGCTTAACTTACATGGGAGTTAGTATGTCAGCGATATTTTTTTATTCTATCGTATATATATATATATATATTTAAATCTTACAACCGCACAGCTATGAGGATCAGAATGTTGCGAGCTGCCTGTCATCTGCCGCATGAACTGGTGTTAAGTGGTGTGCTTACAGGGGCTGTAATATCCGCGCAACGGTCGCTTGAAAGGCCTCTGAGAGATGTCCCCGGTACAAATTTTAGGAAATTGAACATGAGAACCGTGTCGTGTTGCGTGGGTGGCGGCAGTAGCAGTAACATGGGGAGTCGCTGTGGAAAAATAAAACAAGAAGAAATGGAAGTGAGATATTCCTGTTTAGGGGAAGGAGGAGGAAGGAGCCGAATGTTTGGTAAATGTGTCTGACGGCCGCCGGGGTTTGTGCGTAGCGTATTTGTTGACAGCACTGACCAGACCGCCGAGGAGGGAGACCTAACAGTGGGTCATATCGTATAGCAGTATGTTTTCATTATAAAATTATCTTTTTTGTTCTGGCTCTCCACTTTTATTATTTTTATTATTTCTTTGTACGACCGCTTTGATATACGTTTTTATTTTCAATATTTAACCAACAGCATAACTTTATTGTTATTTGTTACTTTTTTTTTACCACTACCGCGTACCCGCCCCTCTATTTTTTTTTCTTAATTAAACCTCTTCTGGTGTGGTATCTGTAGCAAAGGGCAAGCATGCCAAGGTCATAATGGGATCACCCATAAATGCTTTTACCTTCCGGTGTACCGCAGTTAAATCGCTGCCCTCTCATTTGTAGCGCATCTGCCCCTGCAACTCGATAAAATATGCCCATGTTTTTTTTTCCTCCAAATTCTCTTCTTTTTGAAATAAAAAAAATGGTGTTGAACTTTACAACAGCATCACGATGAGAAGACGAGCAGCAGTGAGTTCTTAGTTTAATATTGTTTATTGTAGGGCGAAAGGAAACGAGAGCACCACGCTGTGTGGTGCAAGGAATTCCCATAACACAACAGTAATATTCACAGAAGATATTCCGTTCTCAGAGGAAATAATTCGGTGCTAACTTTCTCCCCTCCATTGAAAAACGTGAAATGCAATGCCTTGAGACTTCAAGGTAGCAACACATAGCCTGCTCCTGCTTCCTGACTGCTGCGACGGTAAGCGGGTAGAGCGACTTGGTCCGCGGCAAAGGCCAAAACATAGTACCGCTGCCATCGGGGAGAAAAAGCCCTCCACAGTGGGGCACCAGGAGGGGAGAAGACAGTGCCAGGCCCTTCTGTCATCTTTGAGTGACGCGCGTCACAGCACCGAGCCGTGTGTTGATTGGCTTGAACGATGGGGCGCGTCCAAAACGCTATTGCGTTGCTCATAGTCATTGTTGCCGATTGCAGCTGGGAAATGCGCAACGGTGTGCTGCTGTTTTTTTTTTTTTAAACTGCCAACATGGCGGAGTCGCTCTAGACACTATGGGTTGCGGCACACACAGAAACAGACTTTTCCCTACCTGCTTCTTTCCTCCACCCCGCCACCCATTCGAAGAGTAACAACTAGGTACCCAGATTGGTTAAGAAAAGAAAGAGACACAAGTGACAGTCGCGTAAGTAGTGCGACATCTCAATTAATTTAAGGACTGAGCGGTTGCGATGAGTCGCTCGTACATGACTGTATGGTGCCTTGCACTCGTGCTCCTCGGTGCCACAGGCGCAAATTGCCTGTATAAACTGGAGCTTATGCAAGTGGTTCACCGCAGCGGAGTCGCCCCGCCGCCGATGGCCACGCCTGATCGTGAAAAGTTGTGCAGCCCCAATGGCAAAAGCAACTGTGCCGCCATAGCAAATCGTGGCGTGCAGCAGCTAAAAGACATGGGGGCCCACATCGCGGAGCTGTACGCGCAGGATGGGGAGACGGAAGACAGCAAGACGTGGCTGAGCCCGCCGTACGACCCGACTGCGGTGTACAGCCAGTCGCTCGGGAGCCCGGTGGCGACACGCGCAGCAACAGCGCTTCTTTCAGGGATTTACGGCGCTGAGGAAGGCGGCGTTGCGCCTGTGATTATATCAGCAGCGCCTAGCACTGACACGCTGCTGAACGTGAACGCACTGCCCTCGTTCGTTCTCGAGAATGAGTCCGTGGCTGAGGAGTTTGCCAAGGAGATGGAGAAGGTTGTCAGCGAGCAGTTTCCAGACGCCAGCGTGATCGGTGGCATGGGGAAGGAGGTTGGAATGGGGGACGCTTGCTCCGCCACTAATGCGCACGTGTGGTGCTGTCACCGCCTGCAGCAACTGGTGACGATGTATTCGACTGTGCCCAACGGTGGTGACGGGGCGCCCACTGTGATGAAGCACGCAGCGCAGCTGCACGCGGTGGCTGCGGCTCGCAACAGCGCATTGTACGGGTACGTTGCATCCGACTCGCTGTCCGCTGCGCGTGGGAGTCTTGGACAGCCCCTGGCGCAGGAGCTACTGCTGGGGATGCGTCGAAAGATGCTGCAAAGCGGCGACGCCAACCACAATCACAACCGCGTGATGCACTACGCCCACGACACGCCCATCCACACGGTGCTGGGCCACGAGGCGACGAACGCTGTGCCCCTCGCTGAGACATTTCTGATTGACCTGCTTCGCGACAGTGCGACGGGGGTGTACTTTGTGCGCCTCCGCTACCTGGCTGTTGAGACAAAGCCCGAGGCCTCCCCCGCTGTTGCCAGTTTTCCGTTTCGTTGCCTCAATGCCGCCGGAGAGCCGAGTGCCACGGTGAGCGGCGATGCGACCACGTGTCCCTTCGATGATTTTGTGCGTTTCGTTGACAGCAGCAAAGGGGCGAGCGGTGTGGGCGCTGCTTGTCACTTGGAGGCGGGCACGGAGGAGCGGCTGCAATGCCGCACTGCGGGGCCTCCCACATCGCCGCAGTGTGCGCAGTACCGAGCGCTATGCCCGGCACACGCCTGCCCTGATGGACACATTTATGACGTAACGAGTGATTTCTGTTCTGCGCTGGATTCGGATCTGGCGGTTCTCACCAATGGTGTCTTAACGTCCCTTTGTATTTCTCTTTTGTTCGCCGGTATTATGCTTGGGGTGATTCTTGTGGAGATGTACCCTGTGGCGTTTAGTTTCAAGACAGTGGAGTAACATAACTTTCTTGTGTAGGTGTTTATTTGTTTTTTGTTCCTTTGGGGCGTGTTCATTTGAGTAGAGGTTAGTATGATATATATGAAGTTATTCGATGTTTTGATGGGCATCGACTATTTCTTTTTTTTTCTTCTTCATTTTTATTCTTTTATCGTTTTCCCATGTTTTTCATTGGTTATCGAGATGTGAGAAAATGGTACGTATTTTTTTACATTTATAAATATCGCACGCTTCGTGAGCTCAATGGAATAAGTGATGGAGACGAGGTGCCAATGGGGAGGAGCGGGCTCGCCTCCCTCCTTTCCACATCTCGTCTCTTTAATGCTGAAGCGTTGTTTGTGGGGGGAGCTTCTAGCGGCAGAGCGGTGTAAAACGGCTAAAAGATTATCGGTTTCTTTGGTAGGGTGGTTGAGGAGGAAAGGTTTTGCTTTTCTCTTCTTTCACTGGTAAGGTAATGTAGCGTGTTCAGCAAGGAAAAGGGAAAAAAAAGAATTTGTAGGCAACTGTTCATGTAGGAATTGTCTCATTTTTGATAGAAGATTGCGATCTCGCGCATACTTGAGCTCTTCTTATTGGCAGTTACTTACTGGTTTTTTTTCATATTTTTTTTCCAGTTATTTTATACTGTTTTTTGTTTTTCTTTCGGGTGTTCCATGTTTCTCTCTTATTTTTTGTGGGAAGTGAACCTCGTTGTGTATCGCCGTCGTCATCTTATTTATTTTAATTGTGCTTCGCAGCGCTTTTATCGCATTATGCCGTACGACCTCATAACCTTCAGGTTTTGATATTAATACTTTAAATTTGTTTGCTGTTGCTTCTCCAGGACTGGCACTCTCATCGTCACTCCTGTTCATGTTCTTTGTGCGGTTGTGTGTACTCCCCGCGACCGCGAAAAAGAGAAGAAGAAAAAGAGAACGAAATCCCGACACAGATCTGGGAATGAGTCGGGATGCGGCGGGCGAGGAACTGAACTCCCTGTGGCCACGCGGGGAGGAGCTGGACCCACCCTCAAAGCAGGCAACAATGCCAGCGCGCCGCACGAAACTCGTGTTCGTATACAGCAGCGACGATGATGACGACTCCATACGCCCCGTTGCTGTTGGTAAAGGAGAGGGCGGGGAGATGCAGAAGAATGGCGTTGGGAACAGCAGTGGTGGCGCAGTAGCTGTTGTTCTTGAGAAAGGTGCTTGTTTAATGCCGCCACCCGAGGAGCTCTCTTTGATGTGCCAGGAGGCCGCGGACTGGAAGAGCAAAGAGCAAATGAAAGGTGGATTTGATGATGAGATGCCAGGCTTTGTGGAAGACCTAAAAGGGGTTGTGGAACCGGTTAGGCGCGAGAGGGTTAAAGTAGTGGATGCCCTGCCGCTGCGAGAGGCGGCAACGTTGCGCAAGTATCTACAGGCGGAAGATGTTAGTGGACTCAAACACTCGCGAAAACGGTTTCGCGAGGAGGAAGGTGGATGTCAAGACTCATTTGACCCGACCACTGAAGGCGCAGAGGGTCCGAAACCGCTATTTGACTCGGATGGCTTGGTCCGATCTGTGGAGGTTAACGGCTATTTCCTCACCGTCGATGAAACGGAGCTGCAGGACTCGAATGGGGTCGAAAAAGTTGGAGAAAAGGAATTGGAGTACTCCAACAAGACTGAGAACGGCGTGCTCCACGAAAGTGATGATGAACAGGAGGGTGGCGAGGGGAGGAGCAGTGCCCCGTGTGAGGAGGAAGAAAGCCAGTGGTCGGAAGAGGTTGGAGAGGACTTCGAAGAGGAAGAAGACGAGGAGCTGGACGCTGCATTGGTGATAGCTGTGGTAGAGCAGTTAGTTCGCTGCTGTGAGAGTGATGAGCTTGACGAGGCGCTGCGGGACGACGGAAATGAGTTTCTCGCCCGTGTACGCCTCTGCTTGAGCGGGTAGGCACCGGTTCGATGGAAGCCTCAGCGTTTGAGGATGAGGTTCGGGACGATATTTTAAAGTTGCAGAGAGCGTTGAAGAGGGCCAGTCGTCCAAAGGAACATCCTATTGTGATTAATGATATTGTAATGGATATGTGAACGATAAAATCCTTTTCATGCCACATTTGCATAACAATAGCAGCAGGAGGTGGAGGAGGAGATAAAAATGTTAAGGTGCGAATAATTGGAACGCGCGATGTGTTCGAGTTTTTGTAAGACTAAGCTCTCTAATAACATTAGTGACGAAAAAACTTTGAGAATATCTCTACAACACGTGTGTTTGTACGTTCCGCTGCTATTTTCTATCGTCTAACACTTTGTACCGTACACCTCTCCTTCGCTCCCTCCTTTGCTTTTTTTTCTTTCGGGACTGTCGTGCAAACCCTTCGAATTGTAGTTGAGATCACTCCACCTGTCAAGAAAAAAAAGGAAAAGCCGCACACCACATTTTCCCGGTTGTACCCTAACGAAAGGTATCGGGGCTTTCTGCTGTCAGTATTTCGTTGTTTAAGGACACCGGATCCATTCCGTTGCATACGAAAGCGAGAAGAGAGGGGAAAAGCTTTTCATATGAAAAATGAACCTGGGAGTTATTTAGCGATGCGGGTTGTCTTCGGCATTGGGTTAAGCGTGCCTAATAACGGGAGAAAATATTTTGTTTTTCGTTTAGCGCAGACCAAAAGGCGTGTAATTAAGGTCTATCTCACGCGGAGGAGTAAATATTTGCATTTACAGATGTTTTTTTATATATATTTTTCCCCCTATTCCATCATGCTTTTACAACGTTTCCCCTTTGTTTGTGTGAGAAAAGGCCAACACGAGTGTAGAAGTATACTTGAAGAGGCGCAAAACTTAGTCAAGCCTCTTTTAACTCTCAGGACTCAAACGGACGTTGCACACACAGACATACAAAAGGAAATTTACGCTGTTTTTTGTTGTATTGATCGTACCGCGTTGTTCAAGGTCAAGCCAATAAAAAATAAAATTAAAAAAGAGAGGCAGGTGATTTCACTCCTACACGTCAGTTACCAGAATATTGTGCCGCTGCTTTGACGAGCGTACAGCGGCTCACAAACGGGTAGGAGAACTGACAACCTCTTGACTTCGAATTGGAAGCCAAGTAGCAGCACGGAATAGAGTTAAATGAATCCTGAAGCAGAGGAATTCGTGCCGAAAATGAACTACCCCAAGGGGCGTGGTGGCGCCCAACTACCCCAGCAACGTGGAGACAACCGACACTTGCACCAAGTGCAGCAGCAGCCGGGGCCACAACCTCAGACGAGGCTTCGGCCAAATGCGCAGCCATTTGAGCCCAAAGCAACCTCAATACTTGTGGCTCCTGGTCAGCCAGTCCCATTTTGCCCTTCACTCGGACCGGCGATACTGCAGCCTCCGTGGAGACCGCCGGAACGTTCGGAATCGCCTGCGGTGTGGAAAAGTGATGGAAACCAGGCGGTAGGTTCTAAGCCGCTGTCACTTAGTGCGACACCGTACACGCCAACTAATCCAAAGATCTCGTCGAAATTTCCAGCCAGTCCCGAGTACCTAAAGAGCACTTCACCTGAAACGAAGCAGCTATCAAACCCAACACATCAGCCACCTGAAAAGGAAGGGACCGATCCAGAGGGGGCAGCAGACGCTCCCGTAGCGGAGGACCCCGCTGCTGCGAATGATATGATGGTGGATGATAGTGGGGTTCCGTTAGCACAAGACTCTACCATAGGCGAGACAGTGGAAAACGACTTTAGCGGCTCACTACTCCCAACTGTATTTGGTGTGTCCGTGCTAAACAAGCCAGCTCCCGCAGAGCCGTTACGGTTCAACACGGTTTGGGCCCTTTACGCTGATGAGCATCCCACGCCGTTCGGGGCCCCGCTAGCATACCACCCGGTTCTTGTCCATCACGTTGGCGACGTTGAGTGCTTCTGGCGGCTCTGGCGGCACCTGCCACCTCCATCTGCTCTGTTTCCTGCTTTCACGTACCACTGGTTCCGACGTGAGATCAAACCAAACTGGGAGCACCCTCGCAACAAGAACGGTGGAACAATTACACTTGTTATTTTTGATCGTGATAAACCAGGCCTGAACAACAAGCAGGCAATGGATGATGCCTTCATGACGATGCTCATGGCGTGTAGTGGTGAGTCACTGGCGGAGAGCACGACTAACCTCAATGGAATTATGCTCAAGTTGCGGCAAAATAAGCCAACAACACTGCAGCTTTGGACGGCGAGTTCCGACGAGTTGAAGCTCAAGGCGCTTGCTCGTAGCCTGCGGGATTTGTTAGAAAAAGTTATTGGGCCCAAGCCACTGCAAAAGCTGGAGTACTTCTCCCACCAACGGACGGAAATGGGTGCCCCTGGTAGCCTGGCAGGGAGAATAAAGGGAAAGCCGCTCAGGGTAACACCAGACTTCACTCTGTAGCTTCTCGCTGAGTTTAGGTCGCTTTTTTTCCTTCCCCATGCACGGGTGCGCGCGGTGGTACAATGCCAGAAAGTAAGCTTTTGGGTCCGCTAAGATGGTTGGAGAGAGGTAATCGGGGCTGGCGAGCGAAGGTGGGGCCCTCGCCAACCACAAGTAGGGGATTGCCAGGATCTTTGACCCCATGGCCTTGCGTTAGGGATATGAATACATAAGTGTCTTTATTATTATTATTATTAATATTCACTCTACAGCTGGTTTATGCGTTTTTTTTCTTTTTCTTTCTCCCAGGTGTTGTCATGTGCGTCAATGTGTGTATGTGTGTGCGTTTGTTGGAGATGGTGTTATGCACGAGGGGAGGTGGCACCGATTACTAATGTAATCGTGTTTAGAGGAATGAATAGCAAGCGGAAACAAGAAGTTCTACGTCAAAATTGAGTCGTTAGTGGATGGTGATAGGGTGGTGAATGGAGGGCGCAACGGAACGGTTCTTTGGTTCACCTTTTTTCCTGGTCGCATAGCCTCCCAGGAACTTGGTGACATGTTATTTAGGAATATACATATTTATTGTATTGCTGTCCTGCTCCGTCACACCTTGACTAAACGTTTATCGTTCGTGTACACGCGCACGCAAGCCCATTCCCTTCCCTGCATGCGTTCCTGTTTGTGTGCGAAGATGCCTACCTTAACGCGTTACTTTGCCGCTTGAGGATGGAAAAAAACATCACTCCCCGCGAAAATTATTTTACTCCGAAATCGTCATAAATGTCCACATTTTTTTCGTTTTCTTTTTCCTTCCTTTTTCTTCTTTTACTGTTCGGCCTTAGTATTATTCTCTGCTTCCCTCCTTTTGGCTTCCCACCTTTTCCATTCTCATCGCCTGTTATTTCCAAACACAAAAGCCATTACCACCCGCTGACTCCAAAGGCCCGCAGCGGCTCGGTGTCCAGCCGGTTTCACGTTCCTTTGTCAGACGGGGAGAGGCTTATCAACTCGATTGTTGCGCTTCTTTTTCTTTTTGTGGATTTTTTTTTATGATTACGTTTCACCCCCGTGTCGGCTTTGCTCCACAGCGCTGAGGTGGCCTTTTCAGGACCGCCCTCAGGAAAGAGACATGTGGTGGTGTATGCGCTGTGGTGGAGACGTGCCAAAGTTGGCTGAAGCAGTGGTGTTGCTGGTGGAAAAACAGTACCTTACCAGTCCTACAAAATATAAAATATTTTTTTCATTATTTTCACCCCCCGAGTGGCATTGGCTTTGTTTGTTTGGGAGGTTACCTGAGAAGTCCTTGTTTAGCAAAGGAATCGTGTTTGATCATGTGTACGACGTACCAAGGAAGGGAAATGGTAAATTGAATGTTGTTGGTACTTTGGGGCTGTGTATTCCATGGGTATGTGCTGTCGGGTTGGCACTGAAGGACTGCGCATCGTGCTGGAGATGGAGTGGGGAAGAGAAAACAAGAAAAGAAAAAAAAACAGTTGTTGCAACCACTCTCCCCCTCGTTTTCCCGTCCCTCTCCCTTTTCTCCCTTCCCATTGCTCGTTGTGGATTGTCATTGCTTTTCAAGTGGCTTGCTTTTACTGCGCTCGGTCGGTGTGCGTGTTTGTGTGTGTGTGTGTGTATGGGAGAGGAGGGGAGGGGAGGCAGGTGATAAATGGCCCTTTCACGCTCGTCCTCCACAGAGGTTTGAGGTGTGACACGGGAGGCGTGCGAAACGGAATGCCACCGTCGTGGCGATGTTTCGTGGGGCCACTTTTTTAAGTGACCGTGTTTTTGCATGCCATTGCTGTGCGGAAGCCACAACGGGCTGTACCTGTCGCTTCTACGCGTTCCTTGTGCACGAGATCACTTCATTTATTAAGCGAAGTAAAACTGAGAGAAGGAAATGCTTCGAGTTGGTGCAATGGAAACCAAGCGACGTGTGTAAGTAAATGTGAAATTGGTGGGGGAGCGATTGGGAAGAAGAGGAAAAAGGAAAGAGGAAGGGAAATGTCGAATGTGTTGCGTGTTAATATCGCCACTGCTTTTCTTTTTCGGTTTGATAATTGGGAGCCGTCCAACTAAGTTGAGAAGATTTCGAGATGTTGCTGAAGAGAGAATGAACTCATTGTGGCACGCAGGAGTGAGCGAAGGAAATAATCATAAGAGAGTTAATTACATCGAGTTAATAAAAGTAACACACGCATTCATGCATGTCCGTCTGGTGTGTGTTTTCCACCTGTAAGTGGCTTGTCACGGCCTGCGCATCTAAGGACTATAGTGGGCGAAGAAAGAAGAATGAGCGGCGACGCAGTTTCTTTCCTCTTTTTAATTCTTTCTCTCTTTCGTCTCTATTTCTCCCGGTTGTTGTCCTCGCACACGGTCGGATGTGCCGCAGCAATGTGAATGATTCGTTAAGGTGTGAAGTAGAGGTGCACAGACGGTTGGAGGAAACGATGAGTTTACGTCGCTTTTATTTTTCCTATTTTGAGTGTTCGGAAATAAATATATAAATATATATATTTTTTTTAAAAAAGGAGAAGCAGAAAAGTGGAGATATAAAGAGGACGTAAAGCATGAACAGTAAACTAACAAAGAAAAAAATTTTAATCGCGGCTCTGGTTCCAATTGTGTAAGAGCGGGATACGCGCTAATATGCCAGAAAAATTGTTGGTGGTCACCCCGTTACAGTGGGAGGGGAGGGGAGTGCGTGCGTGTGTGTGTGTGATGTGGGGGAGGGGGGCATTGCAACGAGTTGGTAATTGAACGGATGGTGCGTTGTGTTCGACTTCTTTAAACTAATGAACTCACTGGGTGGTGGAAAATGGAAACATCATCTCTTCTGCTTCCCGGTATTGTTGTTTCACATAATTTTCTTTCCCTTCCTTTTCCCCTGCACTAACCCAACTCGAGTGGCAAGGTACCGAAGAGAACTTAAGAGACACCCGTAGCAGCGCACACAACATTGCAGCTGTTGCGGCAGTATAGCGGCCTAACGCATAGACGTGGAAGGAGAGAGAAGGGAAAACAAACTAAGTAATAGGAAATTTTACCGTTGGTTCACGCCATGCTGCGCAGGGGTCTCCCGCGCCGCGGTGTACGGTACCATGCACGTATGGGGGACCTCTGGTTCCTCACGGAGGATGTGTTTGATATGTGTGGCCACTATAAAATGCTTGGCCACACCAATGTTAGCAAAGACTTCCTTCAAGGCGTTCTCAACGACGCTGGGGGGCTCGCATCCAAGACGCTTGCTCCACTTTATACCATTGGCAATGCTGTGGGTTGTCGCATACTTCCCAATGGCGAGGTGCGTACGCCTGAAGGATTCCGAGATGCTTATAAAGCGCTGTGTAACGGCGGGTGGATTGGCATGAGTCAGCCGGTAGGAGTTGGTGGAAAGGCGCTTCCGTATTCTCTCGGTAGCCTCACACACGAGGTGATGGCAACCGCGAACTTCTCGCTGTTGATGTACGCCATTCAGAGCCTACGTATTGCCAGTGTACTGACAGCAGCCAAGAGTGCAAAACAACACGAAGATTGCATCAGGCGCCTTGTCTCAGGGGAATGGAGTGGCACCATAAGTTTGGCAGGAGAACTGAGTGGGTCTAATCCGTCGGAGGAATTGCCTGCAACGGAGCGAGCACATGATGGGACGTATAGGCTGACGGGAAAGGGAAATTTGGTATTGGCGGGTGATCACGACCTGGCCGCTAACGTGGTGCACCTGGTCTTGGCGAGGCTTCCGGTCTCTCAGTCCGCCGAAACGGATGTGTCACTTTTTTTGGTACCGCGACACGTGATAGGGTCCGATGGTTCACTGCAGGCGGAGAGGAACGTGAAGTGCCTGGGGTTGGAGACGTCCATGGGAATAAAAGGGTGCACGTTAAGCCGTTTGGGTTTCGATAATGCGGTGGGCTACTTCGTTGCGACGTACAGCCCAGAAATAAAACACGCCGTTAGCTCCCTAAGCGCATCGATCGTTGGGCTAGCGATGCAGGGTGTTTGCCAGGCTGAGCTTGCGTTTCAGAACGCACTGGCAGGAGTTCCCAATGATGGCTCCAGAGGCTTCTCTGAAAGTAGTGAACGCCCCAGCGGTGCTGGCGAGGTCATTATTCCCGACGTCAATGTGAGGTCAAACATTTTATTTGCCAAAGCCATTGCAGAGGGAGGGCGGGCGTTCTCGCTAAGTGTTTCTCGTTTGATTGATATTTATCACCAGACCACAGATGCTCCGGCGCGAGAGGCGTTAGAGAATGAAATCGATTTTTACACCGTCATCGCCAAGACATGTCTGACGAGGTGGGCCGCGCACGCGGCTTTCCGCTGCTTGCAGATATGCAGCCGACACGACTGTTTGACAGGTAGTGTCATGGAGTTCATTTTACGCGACGCTAACACGGTGGCACTTCATGGCAATGTTTCGGGCGCACATGCACTGGGGTTTCTCCAGAAGCATATATTACACGTAAACGCAAAGGAGCCAGCGCGCCTTGGGAGCAAAGTTTGCAGCATTGCTCGCGCACACTTTTTTTCCAGTGGCATTATTGGTCAATACGCGAGGCGGCTGTGGTTACTGCAAAAGCAGTGGAAATTTGCAATCACGAAAGTGAGAATGATAGCGGTTCGAGAGCCCGTCGGTGTTAGCGTGGTGGCGGAGGATGTGCTCATGTACGCGGGCTACATGGTTTTAGCATACCACTGGTTGCACATGGCCATCGCAGCGCAGAAGAGGATAAAGGCAGGCGAGGACACTGAAGGGTTTTATCAGTGCAAGTTGGATCTCTGCCAGTACGTTTTTCAGAACGTGATACCACATGCTGATGCCCATTTTCAGGTCTTGCAGAACAGTACCGGTGTTATTAAAGTCAACGAGTCGGCCTTGAGCCTTTGACAAGTGGCAGATGCTGTTGCGTTAAAGTGAACCAGTTAGTAGGCCTTCGTTATCATTTTGTTGTTGTTTGTTTCCTTCTTTTTGGCTGCATGCGCGAAAGTGTTAATCCCATGGAGTTGTGATGCAGAGAGCTGCATTGGGCCGTCGCTAAGAACCGGCTTGCTAATTTTTCGGGTTGCGCGTGGGGATGGAAAGAAGGCGGAGTGGAACCGTTGGGCAATTTATCGTTTGTTTTTCCACTTTGACGCCACTTAGTCGAGGGCGAAAAGGAAGGAATTAGGGAAGTGTGACATAGAAAAGAGTCGGGGAAGCGGCTAAACAGACAAATTCCATTTCGCCCGCCCATGGTGCAGTACCGTGATCCACCTTTGAGAAGGGGGAGGGCATCTGTACACTAAGTTATCGTAATTCTTTCACAGTACACACATAAGTTCATGTTTATCTGCGCGGTCGTGGATGAGTTGTAAAGAATTTTTCTCTTATTCTTTCCTTCTCCACTGTTTTAAATATAAATGTGCACATGGCATCAAATGTGCTTCACTGCTCCTAAGCACAAATAATAAGCGGGGACATACGGGTAGGCATATGTACGCCTTGCCCCCGTAGTGCCAATAGTTCTCTCTCCTCTTTACTTCTCTACAATTTTCTCCTTTATTTTTCCTCGTTGATTGTCGACATCCTCGAAAATGAAAACACTAACGTTTCCTACCGCAAGGTTGTAGGAGGAGGACTGAACGAAGCAGAAACGAGGGAAAAGCAGGAGAATTAAGGGTGGCGTAGTCCTCTGCCAAGCCTTCCTCTTTTTTTTTGTTTGTTTTTTCTTTTCGCGCGGAAAGGGGTTAGAGGTGTAACGCCTCGCACTTGTCAATCGCTGCCGCTAGGAGTAACAGCCGGAGGCAAGCAGTTCGACTCAACCACAGGTCCAGTCGCTACTTTTATATTTGGAGCAGGCCCTCTGCGCAGAGCGCAATTCCCTCACCAGATATGGCTGCGACGGGGTCACGCGAGGAAATGATGCAGGCACTGAACAAGGCAAGGCAGGCGATGGCGCGTCGCTTGCCGGTGTCAGAGTCAGCCGACAACGCTGAAACATCACCAGACGATGGGAGCCGAGGGGACCTCGGAGTGCTGCAGGTGTACGACATACCAGAAACTGCGTTACACCGTCAGTCCCGTATATCAGAGGCAAAGGACAATCGGGCGTATTTCTTTGAGACGTGGTGCAGGAAGATTGAAATGTTTATCGCTGACCCTACAAAGACAACAATGGAACTCCCAGCGGATCTTTGTGCAAATGACCGGCGGGAGTTGCACACCCTCGCGGAGAAGTACAACCTCAGCCATCACTCCCGCGACGTTGGGGCAGCGAGGCATCTCGTGCTGAAAAAAGATGCGTTGCACTATCGGATGCCTGACGCGGCACCGGAAGACATCGAAAGCATCAAGCGTGATGCCGGAACCAAGGAGTCCAAGTTTCACTTGAGGCGCGTTCGGCAGGATCCAAACGCGCCAGCTGGGTCTTTGGGAGCCTTCGGCGACGAAGCGACAGCTGCAATGGTCCACAGACTCGCGAGGGCCACAGACGAGTATCGAAAGGCTGTGAACGTCGGCTATTCGCAGGAGGAGCTTCTCGCCCAGGAGAATGGCGAATCAATCGAGCGAATCCTTTGTAGGCCTGAGGAGCAGCACGGAAGGCCGACATCAGAGGACCGCACAGGGTGTCCCGCTGGTTTATGCATCACCCCACCGCAAAAGACAGTTGGTGTCAACGTGGATCCGACTGCTCGTCCAAAGAGTCTAGCAACTGATGGAAACGTCGGTGTGGTTTACGATGAGATGTGTCTTCGCTGCAAAACTCGTTCCCGTGTTGAATACGACATACAGAACTGGAACTGTAACGGGTACTGCAAAAACTGTGCTGCACACACTGTGTGGAGACTGGTGGAGGTGGAGGGCAACGCGATGGCGTTGGGTGCGCAACTGAAACGCGCCCGGGAGGAACACGAGAGTGGTGCTGTAGTTCCCTCCTCAGAGCCCATGCGACCCGAGGAAATTGACAAGGACAACGACGAGGACGATACGATCACCGTGGAAGATGTGGTGGATATGGCAAGTATGAACGATTTTAGCGCTGCTGATGTGAACTGGATACGTGCATTTGCTGTTCATCATAGCTCGAAGGCCAACAACGGTGCGCTAAGTTCGCACATTGTGTTTTGTATCGAATTCAATGATCTGCTGACTATGCGTATCTTCCGGCGCTACCTTAACCAGGAAGAGAGGACAAGCGAGGATAGCGATTTGAAGCGCGTCAGAAGTGGACACGAAACCTCTTCCGACGTGCCGCATCACATTGGATCGAAGGAGGCGTGGTTTGTGAAGCTTCGCGAGGTGAGGACGGCGGGTGTGGCACTCTCCACGCTGCTGGATGAACTGGCTGACTGCACCCCCGAGCGCTACGACCGCCTTTGTGTCGCCTTTCCAAACATGTCTGTTTACGGAACAGCAGCAAGTTGTATCTGCCTCATTCAACCGGGTTTCCTGAAGACGGGCAGTCTTGAGGCCATGCAGCGTAAGTACGGTAAGGAAAATTTTTGCTTTGCACGCGCGCTGGGTGCCATTCTTGGAAATGATAGTTTGCATGAGTAAACGGCTTGCTGTCAGCTTTTCTTCCTGCACTCATGTTTCAGTTGTTGTTGTTCTTTTTTTTTTGAGAAAGAAAAGTGCATCCCTCCGTCAAGTTTTTTTTTTTTCAGGGGTTAGCGCAATCACCACAGGGATCTAGAGAAAGAGGGAAAAGTGCTATGAAGTAGCGTTCCGCTTCTCCTGTTAGGTGAGTTGTATTTCCTTGCGACGACTTGAGATCCACAGCCTGCGCGTACTTGAATGTAAATTCGCACAAGTATTGGCAGCTGAATATGGTACTCATCCGTGCTTGGTGTGCCTATTAATGCAAACTTTGGAAGCAGGAAGTGTTGGTTCTTTATTCCTTCCAATAACGTGTTACATGAACAGAATACCCGAAATTTGTTCTATTACTATTTTAAACAAAAATGTATTTTCTTCGCTTTGGTCCTATACCTCCTTTTTCAGGTTCATATTATCTTTTTCGCAGTACCACCCGTAGCGCACGATGCGTAAAATTCCTGTTTTGGGTGCCGCGGCTGCTGGTCTCCGCGTGCATGCGGCGTTATTCCCCCACGGCCTACAACCGTCCACACAACGCAGATGTTTAACGCATTCGGCACCCGTGAGAGTGGCTGGGATGTGCGCGGAAGCTCAGCGGGCGGTTCCGGAAACTGAAGGAAGGGAAAAAGAAGAATCAGCCGGACACCAGGAATGTGAAAGCGACGAGTGCATCAATTCCCTAACGACAGTGAGCAGTGAAGACATGTTTGTGAATCCGTTCACGGGAAAACTCACGCATATCCACGCGCGTTTGGCAAAGGAGTTGCTATCTCTTGGGTTTCAGCGCAGCGCCACAAATTCTTTAAGGTTGGTTTGGGACTCTGCAAAGGTTCCACAAACGAACGATGTCGTGCTGAGGCCTTTTTCCAATTCAACAGTTGCATGGCGAAAGAATTTGGCGACACTGCTCTCGCGGAAGGATGCCGTCAGCGCCGTGAGGGAGGAGGTTTATCGCCTCTACGCACGTATTACAAGTGCATATCTGCCGCCCAGGTTGGATGCGATGCACGACCCCCGCCTTACCACTATGACCATGACGCCGGATCAGGATAATGTAATACGCTTTGCGCTCCAAGGCTACAGCATGTTCATTGGTGGAAGTGCTGGGACGGGCAAGACGGTTCTGCTTAAGGCAATCCACCGCCGGCTGACGGAGATGGGACTGCGTGTGGCGATGACCGCGACGACAGGCGTGGCGTCGGTGCAGTTGGGGGGCTGTACCTTTCATTTGGCCTTTGGTATCCCCATCATCAAGAGCGAAGAGAACGGCAGGAAGCGGTGGGACTCCAATGCCTTCCGCGCGGTGATGTCGTCATTATTGATGAAGTCTCCCTGTTGGACGCCGATGTCTTCGACACATTCGAAGAGGAAGCACGGATGGCTCGGCTTCAGCAGGAGCCTTTCGGCGGTCTACAGGTGATTACATGTGGGGATTTTCTCCAACTCGCAACGGTGGACATCAGCCTCACCGGTCCATGCTACCAGAGTTTGGCTTTCAAGCACCTTATTCCCGTATGTCTCGTCACACCTATGCGGCACAAACTGGGTGATCCCTTTTGCAAGCTGCTGGGAAAACTACGCGTGGGAAAGTTTGATAAAAAGGCGTTCGAAGGGTTGGACCGCCCTCTGCAAGAGGATGCAAACAATGTCACATACATCTTCCCCCGGCGCTGTGATGCGCAAAGGCTGAATGACGAGAAGCTATCCGAGTTGTGGACTGAGGAAATGTTATTTGCCCCACAGCGTGGGCCGCTGCAGTTGATTGGCTGCTTCACGCCCGTTGGGCTCATCGACTGGAAGAGGAAAGGGATCGTTCCCAAGCGTGACGAGATATTTCTCGTGCTTGCGGAGGAAGTGAAAAAGCTGGCCGGTGTGGATATTGTGGATCACAATGTAGTGATGATGCCAGCAGATGGGGAAAGGAAGTCTCTGCTCTTCCGGCTACGCTACACAGATGATGGAGCTACCCCAGTCGGGAGAAGTATCTGGCCCAAGGGTGCTGATGCTGCCAGTAACGGGGATCAGGAAGAACCATGTTGGGTGCGTGTACTGAAGGCTACAGCGGTGAGGTTAAACGGCACGTTTCATCGCGTGTATGAGAAGGACCCACACCAGTTCGTTCCGCATAGCGTTTCATTGACGCTCGCGGATGCGTCGCTACATTCCAATGCAGAGCTCCTCGTGCCGCTGCGCCTGAAGCTCGGGTGCCGCGTGATGGTGACAGAAATCTCTCGCGTACGGTTTCCAATGGCAGCGTGGGTGTTGTGGAGGCCTTCGCCGCACCCAACCGAGACTTGTTCCCTCGCCGTGGCGACGCACCGCCACGGCTACTCTCGTGGTCATTGGAAAGGAGCAACTTTCAAAAACTTCCCATTGTCCGGCTGCTTAGCGGTGAGGTGGTACAAATCCCGCCCACCTCCGTGATGGTCGGTGGGACGTCTTCCACGTATTTTTATGGGCATGAGCTGTTTGTATTGCCCCTTCAGTTGGGATATGGCTTCACTGTGCACAAAGTCCAGGGTCTCACGCTCGAGGGGACCGTAGTTCTTGACTGTAAGAAATTTTTCGAATGTCCTCACCTCGTGTACGTGGCCTGCTCCCGTGTGCGCTCGATAGATCAGCTCATTGTCCGGAACGTACGTGGTGACATGATCATCGTACGCCAGAGCGCGTTAGACTTCACAAACGGCTTGAGGGACGCATCGTTAATGGAGAACTTTACCCCGCCGGAGAGCGCCACGCGCGCGGCATGGGTTCACAAACAGACCCCAATGCTCGTTGGCTTGGAAGGCTGAGACGAAGCCAACACACTTATGCCTTATTCACTTGGCCAACACGCCGCGGTTACGATGTTTCGCGTGACTGACTGTTCCCCTTTTTTATGTTTCTGGCGTTTCATTTGCCACAAGCAGCAGCTGTGGTTGCGTTCATGTATTGCCCTGCACTATTTTCTTCCCCTTTACTCATCTTCTGTTGGCTCCTTCAGTCAGAGTTATTTTTTTCTTTTCTTGCTGTTTTTCACATTGTGGGTGAGTTGGATATATATTTTTTTTAAATATCTCCGCTTGCTTTGTTATTTATTGCTACTTATTATTTTGCCGCTTTATTGCCCCCATGCGCAACAACAGATCGTTTTCTTTCTTTCTTTTGCTGCTGAATGTTCGCGTACTCTTGGGAACACAACTTGGGTGTTATTACCGATAAACAAAGTTTCCCAGTAACATGGTAGGCTTTATTAGTTATTGTTGTTTTCTTGTCTCCTGCACTATATTTTCATCGTGTTTTGCACCTATTTTTTTTTTTTTTCTTCCTTTTTTGCGCCCGCTCCATACGAGGCGTGAGTGATATTTTGCCTGAGCATCAACAGAAGTGCCCGCAGCTGGAGGTTAAGCAAACACGTAAGGCACTCGTCTGTTTTCTTTTTTTTTTTGCTTTACTCCCTAAACAAACTGGAGACGGAGAAACTGCCGCATTTCTCGTTTGCCCTCCTCTTCCCTGGTACACTACCCAACTTCGATAATATCGTAGAAACTAGTTCGTAGCTGCAAAGGCACAGAGAGACGTGTGCGTGTGTGCATTTTTACACATTTCGTGGTGGAAAAAGGGCAGTTGAGAATTGAACATTAAACTCATGTCTAAAAGTGGATGCCTCACGCGGGCGTATGCCGTGCTGCAAAAAGTTGAGCAACTGAAACAACGGAGCCAATTGGTTTTGGACCCTTCTGACAGTGACGACAACTGCGAGGGCGGGCCTCGCGGTTGCGGCGCCAATGAGCCCACAGCCGCTACAGGGCGGCCAAGAAAGACGAAGTGCGCTGCGGAAGGAAGAAAAAAAACCGTTGAGAAACGCGGAAAGGTGACGCTGTTGAAGAAGGGAGTGAAATGCCAACCCCGCAATGGCAAACAGAATTTAAATCAAAGTAAAGAAGCGCATGGGTCGGCGGGCTCTGCTGGATGCAGTTTGATGGCGTCGCACTCGGAGTCCGCTTTGTCCTCGCCGTCGCAGGATCCTCTTTCCTCATTGAGAAATGGGAGGGGGGGTCGTCCCACCAAAATGAGCGGCGCGCTGCCCGGAGGCGGAACACAGGAACGCCGCGTGGGGCGTGCAGCTGGTGATGTTAGTGGCTGGACCTGTGCTGACATTCCATACAATACAAGCCTGGACCTCTGCAACGATAGCAGCGCCGAGGGGACGTCGGTTAGTGACAACTGTGCCAACGATTTATGTGCTGAAGAAATTTTGTGCGATGGACGGCCACAGAGCACACTGTTGGCACCCGAGTCGCATTGTAGCTCGGGAGTGTCAGGGAAAGATGCTAACAGTGGCACCCGAGGGAATGACTCCACCAGGGGCCTCATGCACACGTACAAAGAACTCGAAAAGTTTCGGTGCAACCACATGCGCGAGGGGGATGAAAAAGATGAGTTGGAATGTGATGTCGTAGGAGTTGTTAAAACCAGCGATAAGAAGGTATTGAGTCCGTCGGGGTTAGTTTCATACGGTACGACCTCATCGCCTTCGGTTCGAATCAGCAAGACCAGCCTGAAGGAGGTGTACATACCATCTCGCACCAGCGACGATGCACTACGCACCATGAGCAGAGACATCCCGGTAGATGCTACAATTACGATTAGTCAAAGTGATGGGGAGCGCAGCAGTAGCGACGTGCAGGTGGACACTCCACTGCTGAGATACATTGCCGACTTCATGTCACTGAGTTCAAAGGAGCTGGGCGAATGTCTCAACTCAGTTAAGGACCTCAACAAAGACCTCCACGCCCAGTACCTGGACTGGCTTACCCTTACAGCAATCTTAAACACCAAGGAAGTCATTCAGTGTATCGTTGTTCCTCTACTCCTCGAGTTGCTGTCACAGGAAGCGGCGATGCAGGACTTGTCCGTGGTGGAGAATACGTCAAACCTGACTAACATAATTTGTGCCTTAATTGGCCTGGGAGAGCGAGCGGCCGCAGCGGTTCCACACCTTGTCAGCTTGCTTCGCACACAAATTAATTGCCCAGGACTTGTTGCGCTTGCGATCCGGGTGGTGGGAGGCTCTGAAGGCACGCGTGAGCTCTGCATGCTTGCACGTAAGGGGTGCAGTGTTGAAAAAGGTGGTGCGCGAAACGAGCCTCATGTCTGGGCAGGTGTTGTGCGCGGCATTGGGGCAATGGCGCAGCCCGTTGGAGGGCACACAACTATCCTCTGTCTTCCAAACTTAGAGCGCAGGCGTAGCGGTAGAAGGAACGGCATCACCTTCTACAGGGCGCCAACACCCGAAGACGCTGAAGAGGCTGGCAGTAATAACCCTTCACGGCGGGGGCAGTCCCTGAAGTCGCAGCTGGAGTATGACCCCACCCATGTCTTGATGGATACTGATCTGGTTCTGCATAAACTGCTGCCATTTTTCACTCCGGGCAAAGTACAGAGTGGTTTGCGTTATCACACGTCACTTCTAGTGGCATTTCGCGACTTTACACGCATATTTCCGGCGGTTTGGGAGAAGCGGATGCGTAGCCCGATTCCAGACGCCCTTGAGGTTACTGCTCAGCACTACGCAAATGAGATCTGGGGACTACCCGCACCCGCGCAGCCCTACTTGCCGAATTCATACGATCCCTACTACGTTGATCTTAACGATGAGCTATTCACCATTGAAGACGCATTGGTCACCGTGTTGTTCGACCGCTCCACACCGCCACTAGTGTTGGAACAGACGCTGACAACTTTGGGGTCTCTTCCTGAGTTTGCTGTAGTGCACGTGGCCGATCCCGTCGTTGAGTTTATCTCCCAGTTCTCGACGCGCTTTCTAAAGCAGCGCCAACAAGGCAGTGATGTCGGTTGGTTTGGCATCGGTAATCCTGAAGATGTTGTTGTTACGGGGCTTAGTGTGATGGGTCGGCTCGCTCGGAATGCAAAGACACCCCAGTCCGTGGTCGAACGTGCATGTGAACTCCTTCTAGAGAACATTGCTGCGTCATCACCGCGAGTGCGTGGTGCGGCCTGTGTCGGGTTAGGCGAGCTCGGCGTTGCATCTAACAAAACGAATGTGGTCATCAGCACCCTTGTTGAGTGCCTGAACAACGCGAGTGTGGATCCAAAGACAGTTACCCGGTCACTCTCCCGCATGGGTCTGCGCGGCGTGCGGCTCCTGCTAGGCGGAGTTTTGGGACGCGTGGTCCTCAGCAGCTCGGGAACCGATGACTCTGTTCAGGAAGCAGGGGATGACAGCGAAGAGGGGTCGGGCGGTAGCATTCTGCCAACACCAGTACGCATCGCTTGTGCGCAGGCTTTGCCGAAAGCTGATGTGTTGATGGTGCGGTCCGAAGGCTGCGAAGAAATGCAGAGCACACGGGAGGAGGTTGTGCAGCAGCTGGCCGCCTTCATCGTTTCAAACGACGTGAACGAGAACTTAGTGCTCGAGTGTGTCTATGCACTTGCTGAGCTTCTTCAGAAAGGCTCTAGTGATTTGAGTAAAGAGAACAACTTGCATTATGAAGAAGCCTTTACGTGCCACTTAAGCGACGAGCCCAGCGAAGCATTTGATGTGTTGAAGACCTTGACGGAGGTGGCGGACCTGTCCTGTGCAGTCCTGAAGGCCCTCTTCTTCTCCGTTTGCGCCTTTGGTGGGCAGCATGGGGAGTTGTATGCCTCACAGACTGCTATCCAGCACCCCTCTGCGGTGTCTCGTATTGCAGCTGTTTTTGGTCTCCGGGCTTGCGGTGCCAAAGCTATTCGAACCATTGCGCTCGCGCTGAACGACGACGACGCAGGTGTGCGGAAGGAGGCATTCGAGTCAGTGGATGCTGTTGGTGTTTTCGAGGTGATAAAAGTGCTCCGTACGAGGCCGCGGAGTCATATACGCCAGGTGACCGCGGCGCTGCGTGACAGTCTTCTGCGGGACGTGGGTCGCAGCGTAGACAGAAAGGCAGCCCAGGAGCTGTACACGAAGCTAATTCGTGAGTAAGTTTTTCTCCCCCTCTTTTCCCTGCTTTATTGGTTCGTAGCAGTGCAAATGTAACGAACATCACCGTTCCTTTGCTTCACCCCGCTCCCGCGAACGGGTGGGTTGTGGGGTGTTAGATTGTGTATTTTCCTAGAGACGTGGAGATACGTGAACTGCGCCTGTGATGCGTGTATCCAGGTAATTTTTGCCGTGTAGGCTTGCTTGTTGCTATTTATTATTGTATTCCCCTTGACATTCCAGCGTCACGCTACAAATTGAGGCGTAACCCTACGTAACGACAGGTAGCCCGCCATATAATGCTCTGAACGAAAAAATAAATGTGTGAGTCAAATGACGCCATAGTAGAGAAGAAAAACAGTTTAGATTTTTTTTCTTGTTCACCGCTTACAGGCACGCATGAATATTAATGTATAAGTTTTTGCATATAAGTAAACCTACCCCTTCCTTTCACCCTTCTCTTCTATTCTTTTATTCTGCGGTGACACTTGCTATTTTTCCATTGTGGCGTTTGGAAAGTCACCCAGATATGTTGGGTGGGTGGAACCAATAACTTTGCTAGTGTGTACAGGAGATATTCCTGATTATTGGAAGTGTTTGCTTTCCTCATTGCTCTGTTCGTGTTATGTGTGCTCATAATACCTGTTATACTCCTCCACATCGTGTGCGGTGTTGCCAACCTTAAAAAGAAAAGGAAAGCGCGGGTTCTAGCAACAATGGGCAAGATCCGCACAAAGACCGTGAAGCGCGCGTCCAAGCTGATTGTGGAGAAGTACTTCTCGAAGCTGAACAAGGACTTCTACCAGAACAAGCGCGTTGTCATGGATGCCACCATTGCCCGGTCCAAGAAACTGAAGAACAAGATTGCGGGGTACGCCACACACATCATGAAGCGCCTTGCCCGCGGACCCGTCCGTGGTATCTCGCTGAAGCTGCAGGAGGAGGAGCGTGAGCGCCGTATGGATTACGTGCCGGAGGTGTCGTATGTCGACCAGTGCATCACTGACGGTGTCCGTGTAGACAAGCAGACCTACGCCATGCTCAAGCGCATGGAAACCGGTGTTCCCCGCTATGTCACGAGCAACAACGCGACGGTGCAGCCCGCTGTGAAAGGCGCCCGCCGTCGTGGCCCCGCACGCAAGTGAGAGCACCAGCCATTGCGCGCCGCGTGTGAACTCAACGCTGCTTGTGCGCACGTTTTCCTCTTCAAACGTGTATTTTGTGGCTGCCGACTACTTCTGATCGGCACTTGCCACTGTTCGTGTGAAGGAAGTTTTGTCTGTAAGCCAAAGATTCCTCTCATTTTTTTCTTCTTTTTAACTACTCCGTGCATTGGTGACATTAATGACTACTGTTTCATCCGTTAACAACTTCGTGCGATTCACCGTTTATCTCTTACACAACTTGCACTTCGACCCCTTTATATCTCTGTTACTTCGTATTACGCTTGTATTTGTACTGTTCACAGCAAAGATCAAACAGCAACAATGGGCAAGATCCGCACAAAGACCGTGAAGCGCGCGTCCAAGCTGATTGTGGAGAAGTACTTCTCGAAGCTGAACAAGGACTTCTACCAGAACAAGCGCGTTGTCATGGATGCCACCATTGCCCGGTCCAAGAAACTGAAGAACAAGATTGCGGGGTACGCCACACACATCATGAAGCGCCTTGCCCGCGGACCCGTCCGTGGTATCTCGCTGAAGCTGCAGGAGGAGGAGCGTGAGCGCCGTATGGATTACGTGCCGGAGGTGTCGTATGTCGACCAGTGCATCACTGACGGTGTCCGTGTAGACAAGCAGACCTACGCCATGCTCAAGCGCATGGAAACCGGTGTTCCCCGCTATGTCACGAGCAACAACGCGACGGTGCAGCCCGCTGTGAAAGGCGCCCGCCGTCGTGGCCCCGCACGCAAGTGAGAGCACCAGCCATTGCGCGCCGCGTGTGAACTCAACGTTGTCTATTTGATCTTCATTAACTGATTTCATGGTTTTTGTTTTGCCAGAGTTATACGCGTAAATATGTGAAGGCTGGTAGCTGGCCACACCACTGAATGCTCCCTTGCACGCTCTCCCTTTGTCCCTGCTCCTGTAGGAGGAGGAGTGAAGGAGAGTTGGCTGCATTACCGGTATCAAACCGTGCTGTGCGTATCTTTTTACCTCTGTGCCCCTTTTGTCCTTTGTTGTTCTCTCTCTTCACGGTAGCACCTGCACTGAGAAGTGGTTTGGAAGATGAAGGAACATGACATCGCTAGTCTTCATGCCCTGCCGAAGGTGTTTCCCAACATCCCGTACGCCCGGTATGCTCCCGGTCTCGGATCGCGGAAAGGTACCGAGGCCTCACTCAACACCAATCTCCCGAGTGCTTTCAACATTAGGGTCGTGGGTCTCTACTGCACGCGTGCGCGAAAGGAAGAGGAGGCCGCTCCCGTGGTGAAACAAGAGGACGGTGAAGAGGTGAGTTCAACTGCTAAGCGCAGCATTTATGTTCGTGTGCAGTTCGAAAAGGCAGTCATCGACACGCTTCCACTTGAAGTTATGCGGGAGAAATACCCCCAGGTGCTTATTGACTATTTGCTGTCGACAGCGGTTTGGGCCTAACAATGCGGTTACCGAGACGGGCGGTGGGCCGCTACTGCTGTTATTTTGAGTAGGCGGATGGAGGCCGTGATCGCGTACGTCGTGACGTTGACTTGTGGAGTTTCCGTCTTTGACTTTCTTTTTTGTGATCATTGGGCCCTTCGACAGCGCCGGGCAGTCAAATCCACAGCAGAACTGGGCTTGCACTTACGAAAGAGGAAAGAAAAAGAAACTAAGCCAGTTTGCTTTACCGCGACAGATCGGTCCTAACAACAAAGCAATCTCCATGTTTGGTCTCATGTTTTTTTTTAAAAAATTTAGCCGCCATGCATGAAAGGTGTGCGTGATTGCGGTGATTTCCTGTCAACCCCGAGGAAGCGTTTACAGAGTTGATGAAAGTTCGTTAGATAAGCAATTGCTTGCTTTGTCCAAAGAAAGACAGAGAGGAGGGTTGCGCACCAGCAGCCGTGCTAGACCATAAATCATGATTAACGTTGCGCACAGGCGCGCGGGTGATGCGCAATTCCAATTGGCTAATTTTTCCTGACAAGAAAGGCAGCATCGCTACCGTTCGTAAGGTATTCAGCCATCCTTTTTATAGTGCCTAAATTGACCGTTGTTCCACTTTCAACGATTATGGTTGGGACGATTATTGTAGCTTTTATTATCTTTGGAGTTGCTTCCAGTGTTTTTCACTTTGGTTGAATGGATTACGGCAGGGTCTGTTGCATTAATCCCTTCCTCTGCGACAACCTCTTCCCTCGTTTCGTGACTCCCTTACCTCTCTCTCTCTTACTGCTTCTTTCTTGTCACGGTGTGCTGAAGGTAGGAAAGAGCAAAAGAAGAGGAAAAAAAACGGGAAGAATTAGAAGGGACGAGAGGACTCATTCACCCACTGTTGCTTATTCCTGGAAAGAGAGACACACGCAACCGCGGAAAACTGCGTAAGGAGGGGAGAGGGAAGGGACACGGAAGTAAAGGGCAGACATGGCGGATGAAGAAAACCCCGTCGAACCTGCGCTAAAGGCACACCGCTGGGAGATGTCCTCTTCCACAACCAACGTTCCAACCACCTCACGATGGGGTGCCGGAACGCCTCGGCAACATGGGGGTGACACACCAAAGGTCGTCGTTAGTGCAGAACTGTCCGCGTGGCGCGGGCACGCAACACCAACGCCTAGCGCATACACCGTGGATTCTGTGAAAACTCCGTCCATGCAAACGCGCGGCGGAGCGACTCCGGTGCTCGGCGGCCAGACGCCCATCTTTGGGGGTCAGACGCCGGTATTTGGCGGGCAGACCCCAGCCTTTGGTGGGACGACGCCAATGTTCACCGGTGCAACGCCGGCTGCCGGAATGGCATTCGGGGCAACACCAAACTATCAGTTTGAAGGCACAACACCTGTGCAGTCCCGCTTCGCGGGTGCCGAATCGCAGTCCGCGATCACAGCCAACATCGAGGCGCAGGCAAAAAAATTGGAGATACAGTGGCGCATGAAGAATAGGCGGCTGACGGAGGAGTATTTGGATTCCATTCTTCCACCTGAGTTCAAGCTGGTGGAGCCCCCAGCGGACTACAATCCACCTGTGGCGGAGGAACCAAACTTTTACGAGCTCGCCAGCAAGTCGCTGGATGTGTTCGTGCTGAACCAAAGTAATGACGCAGCCAGAGCAGCAACCTACGACATACCAGAGAGCCTCGGGGAGGGTATGCCCGCAATGAGAGCACAGGATGCACCTGTCTTCGAGATACTGCTCAAGTACCACAATGTGAATCCCGTACCCGACGAGGTGCTCCCTTCTTACCTGCTTATGAAGAACCTTTTTAAGATCAAGAACGGCGACACCAATCAACGACGCATTGCGATGCGTTACTTGCTGGACAAGGCGCGTATATTTGGTAGCGGGCCTCTTTTCCAATTTACCTTTCACGTGTGGCGGTCCGGGGTCCTTGACCTGCTCGAACAACATCATTACGTGGACCTTGTAAAGGGTGCAATTTCTAGGCTGCAGAAGGAAGTCCGCACCTCGACCAAGGAAATTGTTCACATGATGGAGGTGCTGCTCTCAGCGCAGGAACAGGTGGTACGCGAGGACGGCAAAGAGGTCCTCATTTTGCTCACAAGAGTTGTGGGGTACGAGGCGGTGTTCGAGGCTATCAAGGAAGACTTTGCACATGCCGAAAGCGGTGTGCGGCGCCACACAGCAAAGGTCGTTGCCATAATAGCCTTTGCTGTTGGGCCGGAAACGGCGATTAAGATAATTCACGGTATGTCACTCTCTCCTGTCGCACTGGCACGCCAGACGTCCGCGCGGGCGATTACTGAAATGGCGGCTATTCTCATGCACGCCATCACCGGAGAACTGCTTGAGCTTGTGCCCATTTTTGAGAATTGCTGCGGGACGAGCCGCGTGTGAAGCGGGAGGCTGCCAATGCACTGGCTCATGTGGCAGAGGCAACGTATCCCTATGGAATTGAGGAGTTGGATTCATTGGTGTATATTGTAAGGGAAGAATGTAAACGTGGCATTGGTACCACAACGGGGCTATTTGTTCGAGCATTCGGTGCACTTGTGCCGCTGATGGCGCCGTACGATGCTCAGAAATATACCTCCGACATGATCCCAACACTGGTGAACCAGTTCAACACGCCGGATGACGAACATCGGCGGGTGTTGTTGCAGGTGGTGCGCCAGTGCGTATCAGCGGAGGGTGTTACGGTTGACTTCATTCACAACGTCATTTTAAAGCCCTTTTTTGAGGGCTTCTGGACAGTGCGCCGCGTAGCCGCTGACAGAAAGACAGCGGCTGCTCTTGTTGAGACAACTGTAGCAATCGCTCGCCGGCTTGGAAGCACTGAGATCCTTCAGTACCTTGTCCACGACATGAAGGATGAGAACGAGCACTTTCAGCGCATGGTCATTGAAACAGTAAGACGTGTTATTAGGGCTGTGGGCGCCGCCGGTGTCCCTGACACGTTGGTTGCCCTGTTATTGGACGGTGCGATCGCTGCCGTGAAGCAGGATGAAACGGGGCTGAACCGCGTGGTGTTAGAGGGTCTGGCAACTATCTGCAACGCGCTTGGCATCCGCTTGAAACGGTACTTGCGCCAGGTGTTTGACCTCATCAAAAGCAGGCGGGATATGCCTGGGATGATTCGCATGCAGGCGGCAGAGCTTGCTGCCCGCATCGCCACCACTGTAAAGGAGGTGGGCGGGGTGCTTTTCCTGCAGGATCTGGGTCGGAGTCTCTTTGATCGGCTAGAGGATGACGAGGCGGCGGTGATGAGTGCCAATCTCAAGGCAACACGCGCCATATTAGTGGAGCTGGGGGCCGCCAAGTACCAGCCGTCGGTCCGGGAGCTTCTCAAGAAGTTGATCTACATCATCCCAAATCGCAACAGCAATGTACAGTTAAACACAATTTTGCTGATCGAGGAAATTGCAACGAACTGCGACGAAGATGTGGAGGCCATTCATCTGCAGGAGCTCGCGACCAAGGGCTTGTTTGAGCTCCTTGACGCCCACCGCCGCGAGACGCGGAGAGCGTGCACGCGAACGTTTGGTGTGATTGCTCGAAAAATACGCCCGTTTGCCATAATTCTTGAACTTGTGGACAACTTCAAGCAAGATAAGCGAAAGATACGTATTTGCACTGCTGTGGCCTTGGGGGCCATCGCACGTGAATGTGGCGCCTTCATCGTCATCCCTACTTGCTAAACGAAAGTAAAATATGCGAGGGTGAGCAGGTGGCTACAATTGTCCAGCACTCCGTTCTCAAGGCCATCCGATACATATTTGAGGCGGTTGGCGCGGTAGGTAAAGACTTTGTGTACCCACTCGTCCCCCTTCTGGGGCGCGCTCTTACGGAAATGGAAATTCAGCACCGGCGCATGGCTGTGGAGGCGTGCCGGGCTATTGTTCTGGCGGTTGCAGGGAATGACGGCTTCGATGATTTGGTTGTTCATTTCTTAAATTTAATCCATCCAAACATTGTGGAGCTTCTTTCACGCAACGAGGTCAAAATCAGCGAGGAGCGTCTCAAAATGGTAACGGCTGTGGTTGGATTTTACGAGGCAGCGCGGCTAGTGATCGGCTCTGGGAAGCTGCTGCAGTACCTAATTCAGGGCTTGTTCCATCCTGCAAAGAAAGTGCGCGACATTTACCGTAGGACGTACAACATGATATACATTGCGAGCCCCGAGGCACTCGTGCCGTATTACCCACGTGTGGAGGACGATAAGGAGCACACGTACGTACGTCACGAGCTGGAGGTGCTGCTATGAGGGCCGCATTGGGAGGGTTAGGGGAACGAGGAGAGAGAAACACCCGCAGCGATTTAGTCACAGCATGGGTACTTTTTTATTATTATGATATGGACCACGCTGTTGCGTTATTGCTTGGAACACGAAAGGGCAAGAAAGTTTGAGAGGTTGTGTAACAGCTGCATGGTAGGAGCTGCGGGGATGAAATTAATAAAAAGATGCACCGTACAAGCATTGAGGCATCAACGAACACCAACGTGTATCACCCTCCGTCGCTGCTTCCAAAGAAAAAATATATTTATTTATATAGAAGCAGCATTCCTTCAGTCTCTCTCTTTCCTGTTGTTCTCTGGTTGCGGGGCGCGCGTCTTGTACCGGGCGATGTTGTTGATGATGATGCTCCAAGGTGAAATGATGTCAACTTTCCTCGGGTGGTCATTGCCACCAATGTTCTGCGCTCCCCTGTCAAGAATTCGCCGTGGACCTTGCGCGGTGAATGCGCACTAAGACATACGTGACACATGGATTTTTTTGCGTGTGTGTTGGTAATAGGGGATATGTTTGAGATTAAGCATTGTTACCAGTGGTTAATATTGTCTTTAGCCGCTAGTTGATCATTTCTTTTTCTTTATTACATTTTTTTGTATTTCTCTCTCAATTGCCATTTTTTTTCTCTTTTACTCTAAAAGTATCTTCCTTATCAACTCGTCAAGAACATGCGGGAAGAAAAGATGCGGGGAAGTAGGGATGTGTTGGATGTCTCAAACCAACCTGGTGAGCACGCATCCCTCGACAACGTCGGGCAGCTGTACGAGGTTCTCACCACCAGCAGCTGCAAAAGATACAGGGCCATCGTAGCGCAGCACAACGATCTTTTATCACTTTCTCTCTCCACGCCCCTTGCGGCAGCAGTACAACACATTACCTCGCTTACCGTGTCGCACAATAGATTAACTTCGCTGCAAGGAATTGACGTTTTTGCGAATCTCGAGTTCCTTGACATAAGTCACAATGCGCTGCGTGTGCTAGACGTTCACTCCACATCACTTATGCGGAAGCTTAAACACCTCAAACGCTGCGACTTTTCATTTAACGGACTTCGAATGATTGACTTCGATGCAGCGACTCGCGGTAGCAACTTTCAGGGCGATCCAGCGGCTGTTAAGGAAGGGAGTGCATCACCAATGAGGTCCAGCACACCATCGACTGCATTAGCATCGGGCGCGGCGTCGGGTGGAATTATGGAAATGTTTACCCACCTTGACCTATCACACAATCAGTTGATTGAAGTCCCGGACCTCCGGTGCATGCCAATGCTTAGAGAGCTAAATCTCAACTACAACCGCATAGACTTTATCGCAGATCTTGACAACCGCCTACCGCTCTTGGCGCTGGGCTCGCTATCGGTAGCCCACAATGCGTTTAATGTTTTGCAGGCACTCCTTCCCCTAACCGTCCTGGCAGGGGGGCTCAGCGTACTTGACGTCGAGGGGAACCCCTGTCTGCTTGAGTTCGGCTCAACACCCAGTGCCATGGGCGTCATCCGCGCCTGGCTGCTCTGGCTTTTGCCACATTTAGAATTGCTGGACGGAACACCTCTCACAGTGGAGGAGCGCCATGTGGCACTAAAGCTCTTTCGTCGGGGTGGCAAACTTAGCTACGAGGCCGTAGATGTAATGAACTCCAACAACAGTGCACAGCTGATGGCGTACCTGAAGAAGTTTGCACACCTCTTCGTCTCAGGGCCACTCGTTGAGACACCGTCAATGATGCAGGATGGAACCCCACCGTCGCCTAACCCGGTCCCAAATATTGTGAACTCAAGCGTGCGTGGTAGTGCCGGGGGCACTGAGGCCTCCCCCAGTGTGGTGCTCCCCCCGGGAACACTGTCACAGGCACCGGATGGCGTCATGCAGAAGGCGGCCGGAAAGCCACGTTCGATTGATCTTGTCGTGCTGATGCTGCAAAAGAAAGTGAAGCAACTGTCTAATGTTACGGAAGCACTGTGGCGGGAGAGTATGACACGGCGGGTGTTTGCGGCTGTCGTGCTCCAGAAGCACACTCGTGGCTTCTTGACGCGCAAAAAACTTTCAGAAGTGGCTCAAAAAACCTGTGGCCGCGTGCGAAATAAATTACAAGCGGTGCGTTACCGTCCCAGCGCTATCGATCAGCGGAACGTGCCTGCAATGACTCTCAGTTCGTACCGCACCACTCCCGAAGAAAACAAAATTAGCTGTGGAGGTGAATCTGATATCAGCATCAATGCCGATATGATTCAAGGAGTTTCTGATATTAGTCAGTTGTTTCACCAAATAAGGGATGATCTAATTGAGTTTAGGGAATTCCGGCGTCATAGGAGGGAGGCGGCGGCTGTTGCTATTCAAAAGCACTATCGTGGTTACAATGACCGTAAGCAGTGGCGGTGCCTACGGGAAAAGTACATGCAGTTTCTCGATTCCTTAAAAAACCATGCACTTGTTGCGCAACGAGTAGGCCGCGGTTATTTGTTACGGGTGCGGTTTGCCAAGGACCAGCGGAGGGCACTGGAGATTCGTAAGCTGCGAGAGGAAGTGACTGAGTTACGCGATACGGTGCACGAAATGAAGATTATGATGGAGCAATACATCAACCCACCGCGGCACGTTAACCCTGGAAGTCTTATGGAAGAAGTGATAACGAGGCGTCTCATTTCCCATAACAGCCGCGTCACAAGATCCACCAGTTCCACAGGTCCCATTAGTGCATCGGCCACCGCGGCAGTCGCGCAGGCGTCTGCCACCACTCGCGCCGCTTCCGATAAATGAGGGGGATGTGTGTGTATGTGGTTACTAATATCCATGAAGGTGCTTCCTTCTACAACTGTATCACGCAAAGTGGTCAACCGTGCAAATAATGGTGGACAAGTTGAGTTGCTGCATGGCTACGCCACGCCAATGCAGTGCAACCAGGACCTTCTGCAGAGCAATGCTGGAAGAAGGAAATGATTACGTGCGCATATACCACCTATACGTATTCAAGTCGTGATGTGTGTGTGTGTATGTTTGCGTGTTGCTTGTTTGCGAATGTTCATTGAAGACTTTCTAAATTATTAAATATTCTGCTTCAACCTCTTTGGCTGATTCAACCAGCTCTTTGGTGAGAGCATATTGTTTTTCCATCAAACCTCGCACATCTGTCTTTGCGCCACGACAGCGGCCTAGAACGAAAGTTTTTTTTTCTTCTGCCATTAGCGCCCGGTTTCTCTGTCTTCTCGTTTTTACCATCTGCGTTATTATTATTATTGTCCCTTCACCATTGGTGGCGAAAGCCCCAACGCGAGAAAAAAAAAAGAAAGACTCGCCGACGGTGACAAAACAACACCGAAGCGAAGGGGAAAGGTAGAGGTCCTCGCCTGAGACACCGTGCGACAAAATGGTGGTGACGTTGCAGCACAATCCTGCTCCGGTAACGCAAAACTTCTATGAGAAGAGCTTCCAGCAGCTTAGCGACATACAGCAGAGGCAAACGGGGCTCCTCGTTGGGGCGGCTGTTGCTGACGCTGCGGCACACGCCCTCGATGGCCACACGGCAGAAGAAATTGCCACCATCGTTGCACAAGCCGGTCCGCTACATGGTGATGATGAGGATCCCATAGTGTTCGCGCGCGTAAATTCACCTAGGCGGCAGCCAGGCGGGCTTCGGCATCATTCCTATACCTATCATCTATTTTCGCAGCTGCTGCGGGTGATGGCTGCCGCACGGGGAGACTTTCCTGTGCAATATGTGAAGGATGAGTGGGTAAGTGCTGCCACCTCATACCCCGGCTGCTTCGCTAGGGAGCATGCCTCGCTCCTGCACGTGGCGGGTGTTGTGCTGCCGCTACCGGTTATTTATCCATGGGCCGACGACGCTACACTGCGCGGCTATGCAAGGGATTTCATTACGTTTCTCACAGAACCACCGCCGCAACATGAAGCAGCATCGCGCAAGGAGGTGCATGCATACGTTGACAGCATGTTAGGTGTCACCCTTCGTTACCTGCAAAGCAATCCAGATCCGTGTAAAAACGCAGCGTTTATGGCGGTTCCAGGAACTTGTGACATTTTTCCTGAAAACGTAGCCCTGTTCTGTCCACCAACCTTGACAGATTCACAGCATGGCGCCACGGCCGACAACACCGACGGCTCAAGGAGTGCACCACCTTTTCCCGCTCGCCCGTTAAGCACAGATGTGTGCACTGTGCGCGAGTGCTTGACTGTGGTACAGAGTGCACGGACTTATGCGGAGGGCGTGAAGGCTTCAATCCGCCTGGGGGGCCTGTGAGCCAAAGATCCCTCATTGTCGGGGCGTTGCTCGGCGCACGCATGGGAGTCCGCCGCATTCCTATTCGCTGGCTGAGTGCAACGCCGGATCACGTCTCCCTCGTCACCTACGCATTACAGATTGCGCAGTGGAGTTGGAACCCGCCCCACCACTGAGGCCCAGGGAGTTTCATTTGTTACAAGGATCGGAAGGAGAGTTTATTGTCGCATGTTGTTGCTATTTTTTTTTTGTGCGAACGCTCAGTTGAATGAATGTCGGGCCCGAAGCCAGGGAAGTCGTCTAACTTTACATAATACATTGAGCTAATATGGTACGAGTAGGAGGTACACGGGCTCATCAGGTGGCATTTGTGTTACCATTTGTTCGGCTCTTTTCTGCTACATGTTTTGTGCGTGTGTGTGACTGTGTTTGCTTTGTCCTCTTTAGTGTACTGAAAGTATAAGGAACGGTACCCGACCCACTACCTCGGCCTCGTTTTCCGAAGTGGGAGGTAAAGAGCCGCTAGGCGAATCATTTTATTGCCCAACCCGGAAAGAAGGAAGGGATCAGTATATAAAAAACATAATAAGATATAATAGTCAAATTAGTAATGAATACGAGGCCATCGCCGGTTTCTTTCTTGGAAAGGGGGCGGAAAGACTCACCTCAGCGGAGGAGCTCCACAGCGAGCGTCAGAAAACGGGCAGGGTCTTTGGTCGGCATGCGCCCGGGCGGACTCGCGGCACCGCAGCGGGCTTCAAAGAAACGGGAGCTGCAGAAACTGCGAGACGCTGAAACGCTGCTCGAAGAGGCACCTTTAAATCTTGTAGGGGACCGCGCGCATGCTGCGTTAGAGGCGATGCTTCGCGCGTTGGACATTCGCCGTACCACCACAGTCACATCAAAGAAGTTGCAAGCGATATGGCACCACGTGAAAGCATTAGTCGTTACTGCCAACCGGGAGGGACTCCGTCGTGCATACGCAGCGCATCCCGCAGAAGAAGGACACTTCTTTCTTAGTAAAGCGCTGACTGCATTAGAGCATCCGGGCGATGCTGGTGCTGATGGGGGTGAGTTTTCTGAGTGCCCGCTGCTTCGCAGTTATCTGATGGGGGTGACGCTGAACAACATCGCGTTTCAGCAGTACACTGCCGGGGAGTCTTTTGATACAATCATAAAAACACTTCAGCGTGCTCTAAAGGTCCAGGTCCAGGCCTTTAGGACCATGTCGATGTATAATATGGCCGTTGTGATGTTAGCAGCACGGCGCTTTGAAGACGCCACAGAACTCATAGCGCGATGTAATCAGCTGGCCAGTGTATGTCTAGAGCTTGAGGTGCCAGCGTCTCGTGAAATTGCGCCGATGTATGCACAGTTCCACACCATGATCGCCACACACGCCATCATGTGCCATCACCTGCTTGCGGGGCTAGCGGCGTGGAGCGGGGAGCGTCATTTAGAGGTATATCACACTCAGCTCGCGTTGTGCTGCGCGAATAAATTTCTACCAGGAAGTCATACACTTACGGTGCGCTGTACACAGAGGCTTATTGCAGCGAAAAATGGGGATTCCGCGGACTTAGTTAGCCACAACGATGAGCCGCCGCGCATGCAAATGGTGACGGACAACATGTCGCTTCTCGTTAATCCGCTCTTCATGCAGTTCCTGCAGGAGGTGCAGCGACTACGGCGAGTGCACTTTCCCATCGTTAAGGGTTTGTTCAAGACAAAAAAACTACAAAGAAAACTTTCAAAGAGCCCTATAGTTGGCGATCGAGAGTCCCAAACGGTGAAATCACCGATGCAGTCGGCAAGGCACGACTTCCGGCGGTCTCAGTCAGCTGGAAGGACACGTCTACCAGCGTTACCGGCCGTCATTGAAGAGCTACGCCGTGAGGGAGCGTTGGAACCACCACGTATGGAGTGTACGAGGCGCCGATACCACCGCGGCCAGAAGGGCCAGCGGTTGTTACGTGTGTCCCCGAGACAGCGTACAAATGCTACAAGGTCCTGCGGAAGGACATACGAGGGTTGATGGGTTCGCTGGGTCGCCCACAGACAAATGTACACAGTGACGCAACGGAAATTGTTGCGCCCAATGAACAGCTCCAGGAGGCGTTTTTGAAGCGGTGCATCAATAGTCCTCACAGTACACCGGCACCAGGCAAATACCTTCGGGTCACGGATAGAAAACTGCGCAGCATTTCAGCTTTGATACCGGATTTTCGTTTTGAAAAGATTCTTCGCGCTGCAATTTTAGCACAATGCCATTGGCGTGGCATTGTTTCCCGTCGTGCAAACAAGCACAGGTTGCCAATGGTGCTGGATATGATGGCTCGGCGCGAAGCAGCAGAGATCATACAGCATGCGTATCGCAATCGCCTTGCCACCAGAGAAGCCATTAAGGAAAAATATGCATTACTTGAACAGCGTGCTTTTGTACGCCGACTCACACTTGTTCAGCAGTTCTTCCATGAAAAACAAAGTGCAGTGTGTGTGCTACAGCGTGCACTAGAAAAGATCGAGAGACTGAAAAGAGAAATCATAGAGGCCCACCAGCGAGTGGCGTCTTCCACACGCATTCAGTCTGCTTGGAGAATGTGCGCTATGCGCATTCGTGTTCTTCGACTTCTCGCTTCCGCGATTCGTGTTCAGTCTGTGTGGCGGGGTCACGTGGGTCGGGTGCGAGCGCGGGAGGAACGTGTTCGCCGGCGTCTGCGGGAGCAAGACAGGCTAATGGAGCTTACCAGGCGGGTGCGACCCCTTCAGAAGTGGTGGAAAAAGGTTTTTGCGGTTCTCAGGGCGAGGGCAGTGGTAGAAGAGCGGAGGAAAAGGGTCTTGTCCAATTTAATGCGGCAAGAAGAGGAAATAGATGCCGTATGGAAAAGGTTCAAGAGTGAAGATAACCCAGAAATGAGTGTAGTGAAGATATTGAACGTGCTGCGAGGCTACCGCGGCCGAGAAGAGTGTGCTCAGAAATACAGTTCAATGTTAACTCGCCGCCGCTTTTTGCTATGTTTGGTGTGGCAGAAAAGAGCGAAACGCCACTTGGATGTCCTGCGTAAGGAGGTGCTTACAAAACGAATGTTACACCGGCGCCGGGAGGAAGTGATGGATGCTGTGATTCTCATACAGTGCGCGGTGCGCCGGTGGTTTGCCTACAGGAGAAAGGCAGCAATGCAGCAGCTCTTAGCTCTCATGCACTCATCTGCGCGAAAGATACAAACAGCCTACAAACTTCACGTGGGACGTCGTTTGTATCTGGAAGCAAAGTTGGAGGCGAAGCTGCAGGAGGAACTGCGCATGGTCGCCCAGTTAAGGCATTACAGCGCCTCAAAGATACAAGCAACGTGGCGCATGTTTATTACCTCGCGCAACAACAGGGACTACTTCCACTTCATACGCTGCGACCGGCACAGGTACGCAACGATAATCAAGAGGGCCTGGATTAGGTACAAGGAGCAAAGGCGAGTTAACGCGCAGCTCGTTGACTGTTTGATAACCCACCAGATGAGGCAGAACGAGCAGTTGTTCATTTTATTAGTAAGACGTGCCCAGTCAGTTATTCGCATGTTCTTGGATCGTAATCGTCTGGCCAGGTCCGGCCGTAAACTGCCTCCAACACAGGCACATACACAACGCTGTGCAAGGCTTATTCAGTGCGCTTGGCGTCGCCATGCGGCTTACGCATACGTCCAGCAGTTGCGGTTCTCGCGCGCGTTCTATGATCAGCAGAAAGTGAATGAAGAATCGCTGCATACGTACGCAAAAATGATACAGTCTCTGGTGCGCGGGAAGATCATCAATCCACGGCTGGTAGCGGCTCGCCGGTGGGAAATTGAGCGTCTTAGTGATGAGGAAAAGCAAAGGCGTGATGAAAGGATACGCAGCACATATGCCTACTTCACGAAGGAGAATCTTTGTCGCAAGAGGTCTAGCTTGCTGCCTAGTGGCAGCGCGGGAGGTACCATGTCTAGTAGAGATGAGTTCTCCTATTCTTCTGCGACCCCCAGTCGCCATATGGATGTGTATGATTTCACAGATGAGCGACACTCCTACACCATTAGGTCGAACGCCTCCCGAGAATTGGACTTACCGTACAGGACATACGTCGGCACGCCTCCGTTATCCCAAATCACAGGGGCCTTAGCCAGCGATGAGTATGAACGAGTCAGTGGGGCAACTATCAGCATGCATCGTGCCAGCAGCTACAGTTTGCTGTCATCCGACCAAATTGAGTTGGTGAAATCCCGCATTGCGAACGCTAATCGCCCTCTTTCACAGATGCTGGCAACGGGGACAACAGTTATATTAAGCCCCTTCTCCGCAACTTTGTCGGGACCCGCAGACCCCAGCAGTGGCAGTGGCAGTGGCAGGTTTTCAGCCATTGTGAAAGAGTTGCGTGAGGAAGTGGCTGAGAGTCGCTCACAGACCGCAGAGGCGGAGGGATGGGGGGAAGCCACGCAGGGTTCCTCCACCTTCGTGTACTCGGAGCAGTCCCCGGCCGCTAGTGTCTCATCTCGCCGCGGCGCCCCGTGTTATGATCTGGCCACTCTTCTCGCTGTGGTCCCGCTGATGCAGCGCTGCGGTCGGGGTTTGCTGTCTCGCGTCTCCACGTGGCGCAAGTGGAGGCAGAGCGACCGCTGGCGGGCGGCTGTTGAAGTGCAACGCATGTGGCGTGGATTCAGTGCCCGACAGCTGGTGGAGGTTTATTACGAGTTTTATACGGAGGTCGAGGTGGCGTCGGAGAGGTGAGGCTCCCGCGTGTATTGAATTTCGTTGTTATATGAGAAGAGTTTTGCTTTCTTCTTGCGTATTGATATATATATATATATTTATTATTTATGCGTGTGTTGTGTGTGTGCTCTGTGCATGTTAGGAATCCTAGATGTATGCGGGCTAGCGATTAGCAGTGGTGTAATTCTTTTTTATTACTTGTTATTTACAACCACTTCTCCCCATCACTCTCACTGTATTACCATTATGAACCACCAAATGTGTAGAAATCATTTTTTTTCCTTTGATCACTCCATTTATTTGAAGTTTCCTCCCTGCACCACTCCCCCTTTGATTTGCGGAAGGGAGTAAGTGCTGGAGTAAAGGAAAAATGAAATGTTTCTCTCTCGCGCTTCACACTCCTGTTTCGGAGTTGTATCCATTTGATTCACTGCGTTCACCTCACCACTTTATTTAAGCCGACTCCCATCATCTCCTCGTTTTATAACCCTCTCAAAAGGATTTCACACGCTGCCTTACACGTGCTCATTTGAGATCAAAACGTTCCTTGACGCTTATATAACGTCAGTTGGTGTTGACGTCCATTCACAAACACGGGGAGGGCAGAAGAAATTTCAATTCTTTTTTTTTAAAAAAAAAAAGAGGGGGAATAAAAAGCGCAAAGAAGAAGGGAAGCAGAAGTATCAGCTGTATTTGAACGTCGGGTAAGGTCTAGTGGATACGCGAAGTACCCGTAGTAATTTGCAATCGCTCTACACCTCGTTGAGAGCAAAGGGGAGCCAGGGGGGGAAGCAGAGTGAAAAGGAAAGCAGCGGTGGTGAGTTGATAAGGGTAGTCCAATGCACTTTGAACGCGATCGCTACCACTTCGATGAAGAGGACGAGGATGAGTCCCTTCCTTTCGATGGTCTCGAAAAAGCCTCTGTGCTTCAGCAGTGCCGCGTGTTCAACGACGTGCAGCTTGACACATCCGCTTGTCTACGCTCCATGACGCAGTGCCTTCATCTCATGTACACGGGCACTGTGCTCACGGAAGCAGAGGCAACGGAACTTTTCTTTCTCTCGACGAAGCTGCTGCAGTCCAACAAGCCGAGGATGCGGCGGCTGCACTATGTGCTCATGAAGGAGCTTAGCCCGATGGTTGAGCAGAGCTTCATTGCATCCAACTCCCTCATGAGTGATATTAAGAGCACCAACGACACCAGCAAGTGCAACGGTATTCGCACCCTCTTCAAGGTGATGAACAGCACACTGTACGCGTCTATGGACCGCACGATTGTGGAATCGTTGACATCGCAGAGCAGTAAAGTTGTGTCTGCGGCACTTGTGGTTGGCCTCCATATTGCACAAACACACCCTGAAATGGCACGGAAATGGGGCACGCAGCTGACGGAGGTGCTGCGAAGCAACAGTAATGCTCAGTACTTGGCCATTGCACTGCTCCACAGCCTCCGCAAAAACGATCGCATCTCTGTCAGGCGGCTTATTGAGCAGGTGCGAGCCGGTCAAATCCGGTCACCCCTTGCACTGTGTCTCCTCATAAAGATGTGCACTGAGCTGATGCTGGAGGACCCTGATGGCTCTGTCGATTTGTACAGGTTTGTGGTTTCCATGGCGCGTAATAGCAACGATATTGTGGTAGTTGAAGCCATCAAGTCTATCTGCTCGTTGCCCACCATTTCCGTTAAGGATCTATCGCCGACTGTCACACTGATGCAGCTCTATTTGAGCGCATCAAACACCATTCTCCGCTTCTCCGCCATTCGGTTGCTAAACCGGCTTGCCACAACGCGACCTGCAGCTATCACGCCCATCAATGGTGAGATTGAGAACCTCATCACGGACCCGAACCGCTTGATTGCGACACTTGCCACGACAACACTTCTGAAGACCGGTACAGAACAGACGATTGAGCGACTAATTAATCAGCTCTCCACCACTGCATGCATGCAAGACTTGGGCAAAGAATTCAAGAAGGCCATTATCGGCACGGTAAAACTTTTGAACGTGAGGTTCCCGTCGAAGTATGGCGTTCTACTTGGTTTCCTGACAAAGGTGCTTTGCGGTGAGGACAGCGACGACCTTAGCGAGAGCGTGGTTGAGGCAATGATTGATGTAGCCAGGGTGAACGTCAAGGCGAAGAATGCCGTGCTTAAGCACCTTGTGGAGTTGATTGATAATTGTAACTACCCTAACATCGTATGTCGGGCGCTCACGTACATGGGCGAAGAAGTCCCACATGTAGAGAACCCAAAATCTTTTGTCCGACATATTTACAACCATGCCACCCTAGAGGGACCTGAAATACGCGCCGTAGCTGTTGCCACGCTTGCCAAAATTGCGGCCCGTATACCGTCACTGCGGCGTTCCATTGTTGTGCTGCTGAAACGTATACGCGGCGACACCGATGATGAAGTAAGAGACAGAGCTGTGCTGTACACAAAGTTGTTTCTGTGCGGCGACGAGGATATGGTGCGTGTTATGGTATCGGATATCGCCAGCGCTGTTGCCAATGGGCGTATGAACTGCGATAAGGCGGCCCCAGTGACCTCTGCTGGTGAAATGGACGAAGGTGCCGGTGGCTACACGAGCTCGCTGGCGCTGGGGGAGGCGGGGGAAAGTGGCTGGGGAGGAGCCGCCCACGGCGGCCAGCAGGAGATCAGCAGCTGTCCTCCGCCGTGCTTCAAGGGCGTGAGGAACTGTTCAAAATCGGTCGACTGGCGTCGCTCGGTGAGCCTTGTTCATCCACTGAACCGCTATCCCTCTCAGATCCTGACAGCGAGTACTTTGTAACACTCATCAAACACATATACCTCACCCATGTGGTGCTGCAATTTAAGATAAAAAATACCATGGATGATGTGACCTTCCGGCACGTTAATATCCAGCTAGACGTTGGGGAGCTGGATGTGGAGCCACTTTACGCCATACCCATCGAGGCCATTGCACCCGGATCAACGGAGTATGGTTATGTGGTGTTGGGCTACGAAGAAGAGCAGTACCCGAGTGGGGCAGTGATCTGCCACATAAAGTTTGCAATGCAAGAGGACGGTAGCGACGATGCCGCTGGGGATGAGGATGAGTACCCGCTGGAGGGGTTCGACATGACGATCAGCGACTTCATTGTACCGCGTGACCTTGGCGACAATTTTCAGCAGAAGTGGGAGGAATTACAGCAGGAGGAGACGAATGGCACATACGCTCTCAGTTCCATGCGCAATCTCACCGTTGCCGCGTGCGAGCTAGCGGACTTTTTCGGTATGCACGTAGTCGGTGGAAAAGTACAAAAGATAACAACAGCGTCCCACACGATTTCTATGTCAGGCAGTATGGTAAACCGCGAAAAATCACTCGTGATGATCAATGCCCGTCTTTTTATTACCACTGATAACACTGTGGCATTACAGCTGACACTGAGGGGTGGTAATGCTGAGCTGCGGGAGTACCTCTCTGCTGCATTGCTGTCTTGAGCAGTTTCGGTAAAACGGCGAGCGATTAGGTTGTGGGTAGCTCTGCGCATCTGCGAGCGAGAGCTGTGCTTTGTCATCTCCACCCTCAACGTATCACCACTTCCTCTTCTTCATGGTGTTGCTGTTGTTTCTTTACATCTCTCTTCCACCAGCCTTTTATTGCACATCTTCATTGGCTTTACTTCGCGCGATTATCCGCCTAATTAATGAGTAATCCCCGTCGGGAGAAGAAGAAATGTAAGAAATGGGTGGAGAATTACGCAAGGTAAGGGGGTGCAGCGAAGAAAGATGTGCTGGGGCTGCAAGGCGAGGGGAGTTATGAGGGAAGAGGGAATTTTAAAAGAGGAAGAAGGAGTGTGGAGGAAGAAGGGAAAAAATAGAATAAAAAGCAATGAAGAGAAGGAGACTGGTGGTCTTAATATATATATATATATATATACATTTCTGATGGGGAAATACCCCCAGGGGGGTTGTCTTCTTTCCCATCTTTTTGTTTTTCCTTTGTCGCTCAAACATGTGCAACGATGATTTCTCTTCGGTGGCGCATTGACACCCGCAATGACATTTGCAAATGTCATTACCGCGTATAGCGTGTCGGTACGGCTTCCTACTCGTCGACTTTACGTCTCTCGCTATGGCAGTTTGTTTGTGCTTCGATGAATGCAATTGTTTTAAATGTATGTTTTTTTCCCCCAGCCCGCTTTATTTTCTTCCTTCATAGCTGATACACAACCCAGGATTTGTGTTTAAGGGGCTCCTGGCATTGATCCACGCACTCAAACATCCGCGCGCGCTCACACCCGTAAACACGGGTTTAACACCACTTCACAATTTGCCAGTAAAAGGCAGCAGTGGCAGTGGTGCTGGATTTGGTAAAGGGCACACAAAGAAACCTGAAAGAGCCGATGGAGAACGAGCCTAAGAGGCAGTTTGGCCGTAATGTGACAAATTTGGATGATAACAAACTCATCAAAGAGACGCCCGGATCCTCAACACTCCACCAACCACTTAAAAGGGGAGTCAAACACCACGACAGCAGAGGCATCCTTAGCAAGCGCAGCCGCGTGGATCGCAGCGCTAGCAAACCCTCGCAGGAAGGGAGCCCGGATGGAGTAGCACCTGCGACGTGCTGCTTCACGCCGTCACTGAGTCAACAAACAGAACTCGGTGTCGCTCACGAGAGCGACGGCGGTGGTGGTAGTACCAACTGCAGTGATGGCAGCGTTGAGCGGTGCTTCGATGAAGCGATTTTTGACGCTGAACCTGCTACTGCGACGCTCCCGCAGGGCTCCACTGCAGTGTGGGATGAGGTACTGAGCGCGGCAACCAAGTCAGCTGCCGCAGTCGTGCACGACTTGAGCTGCGTAGCCTCGGCGCATTGCGTCGGTGCGGACGCGGAGGAAGACCTTCCGCCACCGCCTGTGATCCCGCTTATATTGTAGCGCTTCACGTGTTACACACATGAGGGCTCGCTCCTTCATTATGTCTCGTGGTTGGGGTTAGAGACTATCGCTGACTATTCATTGACCTCCGGTTCTTCACAGACCCCTCAGCACACAAGGATATATGTGCGGCCGTCGGTGGAGGGAACTTTTATTACATTGGCATTTTGCCCTTTTGTTACTGGTGCACTTTATAACACTCCTGAACCTACGCAGTTCGTGGTGAAGCCGAACAGCATGAAGAAGCAAACATGTGTGAATCTGCGTGTAAAGCTGGCCAAGAATAGATGAACATACAGCTTCTCCGTCCAAACCTCCCATCTTCGTTTTCCATTGTACTCATGACTGTTTACTGATCTTCACTCTTTCGATTTCACGAAGGGGCTTTGATTGATGTCTTCCACTTCTCGCTGAATGCCACGACATGTTTTTTCTTCTCTTTTTGTTCTTTGTGTATCTCCAAATTTAATCACGTCGTTTTCCCTTTTTCAATGCGTTTTACTGTTGCGCGCTAAAGTGTGTAGCACTGGGACAACCCGAAGCACGGAGCGCCAGGAGGGAGCTCTTTCATTACTGAAAATTAAGTAGACAAGGCCTCGAGCAATAGAGGGCTCACTTAGATATCCATTCACACTTACATTAATTCATTTATACAAGCGCACACGCATACACATATATAGACAATCATAGATGTTGCGCCTTGCCCTGTCGCTGCTGGTCAAGAAAAAATTACCACCTCCCCTAAAGCGGGGACGGGTGGCAGCGTCAGTGCAGCGGAAGTCAAAATCTGTTTCCAAAGGTCGTCCCCCGTCGCCAGCAAAGAGCACCACAGCGAGGCGCCCCGGACGGCCGCCATCTGTGCAAAGACAGGCGGTCAAAGTGCCCGGCAGCAGAGCTGGTGCCACGCGAAATAGCAAAATGGCTACACGCGCGGAAAGTGCTCCTGTCACGGAAAACGTGGAGCAGCCCCCCGTAGTTTCGGCGTCCCTCACGGTCGCCTCTCCGGTGTCATCTCTCGTGGTGGGGAAAAAATCTCAATACTCTCTCGCCACTGCTGTTTCCACCGTCGTTGTTCCGCCGTCGGCAAACGCTGTGCTGGAGGCCATGAAGCAGACGCTTTCTCCTGCAGTGCGAGCCCCCAGTGAGGCTCTCGTTGACTTAAGCGCTGGTGGGGGTGGCGCTGATCAGGGTGGGGAGGCGGTTTCGCAGATGGAAGAGTTCTACACACCCAAGAGGGTCCCCCTGTTCGCTACGGCAATGATTGCTGGTACCAATGCCGTAAAACAATCAAGTCAGCTGATTCCGTTCTGCCATCCAGCGCGAATCCAAAAGTGTTCCTTCACCTTCAGACGCCGAGTGATTGGCGGTCTCGCGAGGAGCTCCTCCCTTCCCCACCGCGTCGTCCTGCGAAAGAGGGCGAGCCAACCATCGGCACCGACTCCGCCTTACCGTGGCCGCTCCGAAAGCAGTGTGATATACTGCTTTTGCACCGTGGCGACGGAGGAGACTCGTTCGGGTGTGGAAACTGAGGCACTAGCAGGGGCGACAGTCGCAGCCGTTACGCTCTACGATATGTTACGTGGGCTACCTTCTGCACAAGAAGACGGCCTGAGCGTTGGCGAAGCCTTTGTGCTAACGAAGCGGGGGCACCAAGGGGACTTCACTAAACTTCTCGTGTCGGAGTTGCCAACCGAAGACCCAGCAGACGCGAGGAGGGCAGCGTTGACAGCGGGAGAAGAATCTCAGCGGCTGGGACAACCGAAGGGAGCAGGGTGGACGACGCAGATGATTGCGAGGATCTAAACTCCCTGGAGAACATGGAATCAGATACGGAAAATGGGGCCACACAAGCGCAGACTTCTCGCTCACACGGGAAGGGATACGAAACGGAGGTCACGCGTGGTGAAACTTACGCTAACGACAATCCACAACATGAGAGGCAGAGATCACACACTGCGGAGGAAAGCGATGTCGACACGGAGAAAACTGAAGATCCTGTGGAAGAATGGGAGGAAAAGGAGGATGCGGCGTCACCTGCTGAGGCGGGAGGAGGTGCCTGGTGGAAGTCCACGGGACGGGAAAGACGGCTACAGCATTCACACCCTCATGGGAGACCCGAAGGGAATCACGACAACCCGGAGCGCAAACTACACGAAGCGAAGCCGCCACTTCATATGGAGGCAGCAGGGAGGCCCATAATGAAGAATAGGATTCCTGAGCAAGCACAGGCAAAGCCCAAGATAGTACATGTGGGTAAAAGACCCGTTAAGATTGTGGTTAAAAGCAGCGATGCTTCCTCCAGCAGGAACCAGGAGGCGGTGGAAGAAGACTACTTTGATCTGGAGGACGAGGCCGATGCGGGGCAGGCAGGGGAGGGGGAACGTCGTCGTTTCGACGACGAAGGTTCCTTCAGCAACATTGACAAGAGGTATGGAGACCGCTACAAGGGCGGTGCTGTGCATGGCAACATGGAAAGAGACGACAATGGGCGATCCAATAGAAACGTGCTACGGTACAACAGGGATGCGGAACTCGACAGGTCACACATCCCACAAAGAGACCGCCCCCGCAACATAAAGGAAAGTGAGTTCCATGAGTCAGACGAGTTGGATGATATTAACTACGATGATGTGTTTGTGGAGGAAGACATCTCTCCAGACTCACGCCAAAGGATTAAGAAGGACAGGGTGGCGGCACCGGGACTTTCCCGTCGGGGCCACGCCAGGACTGGCTACGACCACCACGACGATGACAATGACACCGTTGCCACGGCCAAGGGTGACTCATGGGATAGTGAAGTGAACGCATGGGAGGATGACTACGACTGGGAAGATAGAAAAGCATACGAGGAGGAAAAGGACCAGCGAGCGTCGAAGAAGCGCCCACAACCCTTAGCACCTCAGCCAAAGAAACCAGTGGCGAAGTTGAAGAAAAATATTTCGGCACGGCGACGGCTGGATAGATAGCGGTGTCCCGCACCTTTTTCCCCCTTGTGCGTTGTCGTGACATTCATTTACGGGAAGGCCGTGGTGATGATGTTTGGTTGATTCAATCTTTAGACTCTTTAAGCTTCTTTACGATGGAGGGTGCAGTGGAGTGTAAAGAAGCGGCCCCCAGCTGGACGTTGCGTGCACATCAAGTTTGCAGTAGACACAACATGGCGTTGCAGTAAGAGCTGCTGAGAGGAAATTAGGTGCCCATCTGGCTGCATTCCAAGGATGCAGTCAAAGTGTACAAGTCAACCCTACGCAAGAACCCTCACACGCAGTCATTACGTATCCATACCAGGCATGGTTTCCCGCACAACTTCAATCGGCTCTAGCTTTCGCGTGAACTGACTGTGCCTCCAGCCAGGTTGAGTGCACTACACTACAAGTCCCCTTCTGAAGCTCACTAATAGAACGGAAGCAATGCATTTATTTTTTCGTTTCTTTATATATACACATATATATAGAAAAAAGACAAGGAAAACTGTGGGTTCTTTCTTGTTGGCTTGTGACCTGTACATCACTCTGACCGTTCTTTCCTCGATTCAATCGCTTCGTGCTGGGTTAATCTCACCTTTTTCGGCATTCTTTTTCCTTTGTTTTCCCATGGAGTTTTCCATGGGGTCCTAAACAGGTAACGTTACGCAATCGGAAGAGGTGAAGGAAGTGAGTAGTAAGGGGAAAGGGGTCGTTTTTGTAAACATTGTGCACTCATATGTATGGAAAGACTCCCTCCGTACTCTACGCAGCCGTATTTTGGCGTCGTGTCCTACTCAGCGGTAGAATTACTTGCGTACCATCCCCTATTTCCTCCGCTTCCTCGCGTTCCTTTTTCTCCTTTGCACGGCAGCCAATGAAGACTAACTGCGCTAGCAAAGATCAGGCGGATGGATCAAAGGATATTGGCGACGCAGCTTGGAGGGAAAAGTTAACTCCGCAACAGTTCCGTGTGCTTCGTCAGAAGGCGACGGACCCGCCGTTCGGGATCTTCAATGAGCATTTCGAGGCGGGTACGTACCACTGTGCAGCCTGCCGGTCGTTGCTTTATACGTCAGCCATGAAGTTTCCATGCAATTGCGGCTGGCCGGCGTTTTACGATTGCGTGCCGCTTGCGGTCCTCGAGGTGCCCGACAGCGATGGGGTCCGCACAGAGATTTTGTGTAACGCGTGCCGCGGGCACTTGGGTCACGTATTTCGCGGTGAAGGTTTTGGCAACCCACCGCCCAATGAAAGACATTGTGTGAATGGTTCTTCTCTCGTTTTCCAGCCGGCGGCTTGAGACCACCATGGTGCAGGGCGCCGTTACGAAAGCAAGAATGACTAAGGTTGAAGAAAGAAGTTATGCGCTACCAGCACTCCCCAGCAATGGAGAATCTCTGGGGTTCACACCAACATGACACATTTTATTTCTTTCTGTCCTCTGACAGCCTGGCATGTAACAATCACGCGGCAGTACGAAACGAGAAAGGCTTGGAGAGGGCAGCAAGAAAGCGAAAGACGGTAAGCCTCACACATAGTCCTGGAAAGCGGAGGGTTGTGCGTCTCGTGGTGTATACCCCACACCCCTGAAGGTAATTTTACGTTGACCTAAGTGCATCAATAAACTTGTCTGTGCTCAGTTTATCGCGCAACACATCTTTTCTTGGCCCTTCACGTGCCGCGGCTCCTGCCTTCACCCAACAACTTCATTGCCTCTCCAGGTAGGCGGGCGCTTAACCAACCGACCCCATCAAGACCCACTCGTGGGGTCGATCCAGCCTGCATGAGGAGGTGGGGTTAAAAGTGAAAGCAAGCGTCACGTACAACGGATATCTGTAATCGCTATGCCACACTTTCCTTGGATTTGTTTATCATTATCTTGCTATATTTTTTCCTCCTCAACTTTACAGCGGGCGTCTCAACTCTAATAACTCCGTCGTCCTATCATATCACCTTGGCACGCACGCCTCACCACTAAGATGAGCGACCTCGACGCCATGATTGAGGGACTCTACGAAGGCCGCCTGATTACGGAAAAGCAGGTGGTGGAGCTTTGCGATCGGTGCAAAGATATATTCTGGAGGAGGGCAACGTTGATGTAGTGTACGCACCGGTCACCCTGTGCGGGGACATCCACGGTCAGTTCTTTGACCTGCTGGAGCTGTTCCGCCACGGGGGACGTGTACCGGACACCAGCTACGTATTTATGGGGGACTACGTGGACCGCGGCTACCACAGCGTAGAGACGTTGTTGCTGTTGCTTCTCTTGAAAGCTCGCTACCCCGACCGCATCACGCTTCTTCGTGGCAACCACGAATCCCGGCAGATCACGCAGGTGTATGGATTCTACGATGAATGTTATCGCAAGTACGGTAGCGCGACTGTTTGGCGCCTTTGTACTGATCTTTTCGACTACATGCCGCTTTCAGCGGTTGTCGAGGGTAGCATCTTCTGTGTCCACGGTGGCCTCAGTCCAGAAATCAGCACATTGGATGAGATTCGCGCTTTAGATCGCAAACAAGAGGTACCCCACGATGGCCCAATGAGTGACCTACTGTGGTCAGATCCGGACGAGGTGGAGGGGTGGGCCGTTAGCCCCCGCGGTGCCGGTTATCTCTTCGGTAGTGCGGAAACCAAGGGCTTCAATCACAGAAACGGTCTTAGTCTCGTAGCACGGGCGCACCAGCTCGTGTTCGAAGGCCACAAATCCATGTTTGACGACACATGTTGCACGGTGTGGTCCGCGCCGAATTACTGCTACCGCTGTGGTAATGTTGGCTCCATCATGCGCATAGGTGAGCAGTCCCTTACAGATCGCAGCTTCATCACGTTTGGCGCGGCGTCTGCTGAGGTCCGTGGGCACCTAACAAAGCAAACCCCGCCGGAATACTTTTTATAGAGTACAAACGGCGCTGCACCCTAGTAGCGTCAGGAGGGCCAAGATTCTTCAATTTATGGTGCTCGTGCGCGGTTAGTGGGGGTGGTGTACTTCTTTTCAGTGGAATGCGAATGCAGGGTGCTCTCCGCTCCACAGAAGAAGCCCCACGGATAGTTAGACCGGGAAACTGCGAACCGCCCCCGTACGGCACGAAAGAAAGGTATTAACTGAAATTGCCGAGATAAAGGCAAAGCAAAGGAAAAGAGAAAGACATGGAAGCGAGAAATACGTGCAGTTTGCGTCGTGCTTCCTGACTGTGCGCGTGCAAGGAATTACATACAGATGTCCGCGTACATTTGCCAATTTTAAGAGTGCGTGCGCACCAGCCACCGTGGTGAGAAAGAAAAGGGCCCATGCTATCCGCCAACATGTCGGTAATCCCTTTCGCTTATATGTTGAGGGGATTGGCCAACCCCATCGTCAATTGTTGCCTTCATTTTTCCTCCTTACCATTGCGCCGCTGCTGCTGGCGGAAAAGGTGAAATAGACTGCTAGACAAATATTCCGTGGGATTACGGAGCAAAGATATCGTAGTCCAGCGCTTCCAAAATGATGCGCCTCGGCTCCCGCAGGCCACGGCTGATGGCGAACCGTTCAAAGCTATTCCCACAGCGCCTGGTGTACCAAATGAAGTCGATGGTGGCGAGCACCCCGCACAGCGGCGCGTGGCGAGCTCCGCCAACGAATGTAGCCGTATCCCGGTGGTTATACGGCGCAGCGGCGGTGGTTGGTTGTGTTGTCGTTGTTGGAGGCATAACGCGGCTCACAGAAAGCGGCCTAAGCATCGTGGACTGGAAACCGGTGACGGGCGTCTGGCCGCCCACAACGGAATACGAGTGGGAAGAAGAGTTTGCCAAGTACCAAAACTTCCCCGAGTTCAAGCAGAGAAATACCATGACACTTGAGGAGTTCAAGCGCATATTCTTCTGGGAATGGGCCCACCGTGTACTTGCGCGTGGTGTGGGCTTGGTGTATGGTGCCCCCTTGCTGTATTTTGCATTTCGAGGGCGATTCAAGGGGCAGGCGACACTCGTGGCGGCATTGACTGGGATACTCGCGCTCGGCGGAGTACAGGGGGCCATGGGGTGGTACATGGTGCGAAGCGGCCTTGACCCACAGCTGCTTCAGGAGCGGCGAAAGGCCCGTGTATCGGCCTACCGACTCGCCGCCCACCTGGCCCTGGCCTTCGCCATATACGCCTCCATGATGCGTGTTGGGTTCGGGTTGGGGGCTCCACGAATGGTCGTCTTCCCTGGCATGACGGCTATACAAGCTTGCGCCCGATGCAGCTTTGCAGCTGTATTCTGCACGGCCATTTCCGGTGCATTCGTAGCCGGGCTTAGTGGGGGTCTCCTGTACAACGATGAGTTCCCATGGATGGGCGATGGCATCATTCCCCCGCGCGATCACCTTTGGGTGTTTGAGCCGTGGTGGCGTAATGCGCTGGAAAACCCCGCTGCAGCTCAGACGTGGCACCGCCTCATGGCAGCCGCGAGCACCACCGCCATAGCAGCACTGAACATGGCCTGCTTCCGAAGAAGGGCGGTGATTCCGCCCACGTTGTGGCGAAGCGTGGTGGCCGTTAACACCATGCTGGCAGTGCAGGTGTCGCTTGGCGTTTGGACTATTGTCTCCTACGTTGAGGTGCCGCTGGCGGTTAGTCACCAGCTGGGGTCCCTGCTGCTCCTCACAACGACTATCCGAGTTTGTGCCGTGCTTGGTTCCCGTGGCGTTATTCTGCCTTGAGCCGTGCGGGTATCACCGTCGGCGAGGAAGGGGGGCACTCCGGCTGGAGCGTCCAAGCGCCGTGCAGAGGTGGCCGCCGCACTTTGGTGAGTAGATGCGGGCCGGAGTCTTCCACCCACTATTTTTTAATACTTATTGTTTTTTTAGCGCGCTCGGTGTTTTGATCTTTACTTATTCTCGCGGACGCGCGAATCATATGGTTTGGTGTCCCCGAAGGGTTTCATAATGTAAACTCGCGGGCCCGCGCTTCTTCCCGCCGTATGGATGTAGCGTTATCGAAGGGCAATTGGCACGAGAAAGGTGAGGTAACGAAGGGGGCGATGCCACTGGCCTCCTTCGACGAAAGTTGGGTTCTCCCGTTGTACTGCCCGATTTTCCTTTCCCCTCTTCTTTCGTTGCGCCAGCGTCCCGCGAACAGCGTACACCGATGCAAGGAAAATGGCCAACCAGACAGCTGTAGTTTTTCTTCTCCTATGCCTCCTGGGGGGCACATGTGTACGAGCAGCCCGCCAAAAGCAGGCGGCGGCAAGATGCCCCGAAAGCTGTGACGCGGCACCGGACTGGTGCGCCACCCATCTTCCACGGGTTGGCAGCATCACCGTGAGCAATTGCGGAAACTCCTCATTTACCTGCTCGTGCAACGGGGACGCAGGCGTCGATGTGTTAATGACGGAAAAAGTCTGCTCCTGGAATGTCCCCCTCAACCATGTCGAGGGAGGCGCTGACCACGCGCGCGCCGCACCAGGCCCCGAGAGGCTTGAGGACGGCGTGGGCGGGCCACCTGAGGGAAGTCACGCGCCCCTCGATAAGAAAGGGGCGGTGGATGGTCGGAATGCCCGGCTCGGCACGCGAACCCCGCGCAGTGGGCATAGCGACACTTCGGAAACGGAGACATTCGAAAGCTCTTCGGCGCCAGCCTTTGGATACGGGAGGGCGCTTTCGCCCTCGGAGACCTCGGCCTGCGGAAGCCCGGGGGACTGCAACAAAACGGGGAACTGGCCCGTAACAAAGACGATAATCTTATCCCTTAGCAGTACCTGGTCGATGGTGCTTCCTAACCTGGCTGTGCTTTTTCTCTTTGTGGTGGCAAGCCTGATGCGCGGCGACTCCGCCTCGGACAGGAGTTTTCAGTCCACCGCTCTGAGGAAGATTGGCCTTTCAGCCGTTCAAGTTGCACGGCGCAGTCAGTGTGGCTCTTCCACTCAAAGGCTATCCCGCCGAGACCGGCACAGAGCCGCTGCTTTCTAAAGGATCGTGAGGGGTTGCGAAGGAGACGTGGCGTCCCAGCATACTGACACCCCAAAGCCAACCAAGCCGAGAAAAGGCCAAGGAGTTGGTTTTAAAAAGTTTACCGGCTCTCCCTAACCCTTTTGTTGCTGTTCTTTGCCCGTGCTCCGGCAAAACAGTTATCATCGCACTTGAAATAGCTGCCGACGTACGCGTCATTTGTAGCAACTTCCCCCTGCATCGCCCCTGTGTGACGAGGTCCCGGTTGGGTTAGAGAACTCCAATTATCGTCTTCCTTCCCAAACCGCCGGTGCAACATTACTTCGGCGGGTGATTTCGAAAACCGAACGGTTCCTTTGTAACCGCCCCTGCCTACACTTTATTGCGCCTGTTTCTCTCGTCCACGCTCGCTACTGCCCTCGCCAAAGTAAGAGAAAAAAACAAGTTGGACGTACGGCCACAACCGATCACTGACGCAGCGGGCAGGAACTCCATGCGCGCAAGCCTCGCCGGTCACCTCACACCACGCACGATCCCCGTGAGCCTGCAACGCCAGATCGAGAATACGGCATACGCCCCAGGCGCTCGAATTTAGCGCCCAATCATCGACCACGTGCCTGCCCACGGTTCGGGGGGATCGTTTGTAGACTTGGTTCCCGCCGGGCACGTTCCCCCTGAACCGTGGGCAGGCGGAGCTGCCAGCTTCATCCGCCATCGAATGCGAATGCCTTCTTCGCAGGCGAGGGGTTCTCGCGCCGTGCATGGGAAACGGCGACGAGTCACTGGCGGCCATATCGGTGTCTTGACGAGCCGGAGAAGGATTGAAAACAGCGGCCTTTAGCGTAGGGAAGCCAATGGGATTGACGCTCCGCAGTGGAGTGTCTTGCCCGGCGGAGCCCTGTGTAAAGACTTCGTCGTTCACCGGCACAGCGGCCCGTACTCCGGGAGTTTAAGCGCAATAGCTGCAGGGGATGGTACCGGGAAGCGGTGGAGGCCGGTCCCCAGGCCACGTCCGAGCGCGGTGAACAACCATCGGTGAATATTAGTGAAATTTATCCGACGAAAAACGTGTCCCGACAGGTTGGGGCCACTGGCCGGGGCCGAACCCCACATAACCCTAGTTTACCACTTTGATATGAGCAACAGCATTTCCTCCTCTTCGCGGGTGTATTGTCTACCACGTGGCCGTAAAAACGCACGATAAAGCAAAATAAATAGGAGTGGCCCAGCGAGGTTTGCCCTCGAGCAGCATCTGGGAGCCAAAAAGCCCTAGACGAGTCACTCGTGGCAACGCTTCCTCACGCTCAAATCAGGAACCCAAAAGAAAAGTCTCCCTCCCATAAAATTCTCCAAAAACAACGCTCTCCGTGGAGCCAAAACCCAAAAGTTCGCAAAGCAAACTAATGGAAGAGACGCAGAGAGCGCCACAGATATTTAAAAAATAGTGACACCGCACCGTCGCTTAATCTAAAATACCAAACTGCCATCCCACGCTCTCCTCAACGACCCTAAGGGGCAAGGCGACTCGACACCCACCTGCGTGGACAACTCATTCTTAAACCCAAATCCTGAACATTCCAGCAAATGTAACTAAAATTTACCAATCCTCGGCAATCGATCGTATTCGCCCGTATCTGCGAATATACAGGCAACCACAAAATCTTGCAGTACAATAACTTCAAATAACGACACCATCGTCAATATTATAATTAAGAGAACAATGCACAATGACAAGATGCCGAAGCGTAAAAGAGTAAAATCCGGGCAACAGCTTCGCTAACCCCCATCACTTCAAAAAATTGTAAAGATAAAACACAACCGGTCGCACACATAAAGCTGGGAAGCAGCAGAGCAGCGAAACATGAATACGTTGTACCACTGCTCCTCGAAATTGCTCTCCGTAAGTCATCGCCACCATCCGCTCAACCCCAAGCCATCCCTTTACAGCGTGAGTAAGGCACACCCTAGTGCAATACCATGCTCACCCCTCGGGTTGCCGTGCCACACGTCCCTGCGGCACAAGATCTCACAGGCCATTCACCTTCCTGCCTTACAACCGCCGCTAGCCACCCTCAACAGCCCAAAACACGCTAGCTCCCGCGGCATCCATCATGGAGATGGTCTTGCCCGACTCTGCTTCCGTGCGGGAAACCGTTCGCAGGAGTTTCCAGCACGCCACCACCAGTTACCGCCGGAATCCGTGCTCGTGCGATGGGGACAGAGTCCAATGCCGCAGCGCAAGCCAGACGACATCAATGCCCCTAACAACAGGTCTCTACGTCAAAGCAGACGCAAAGCAGCGATTTCCAGTCGCAGTTGCAGGATGCGACGAATGCAGTGACCGCCCAGCGACATCAAACATCGCAGATAGAAGTGTACAAACACGATTCCACCTGTACACAGGCAAGCATACCTAGAAACCCTACGCAGTCAAGAAAGAGTTATGTCACGAGGGAAACGAAAGAAGAAGAGAAACACACTTGTTTGCATGCCGCCCCTTCCGGGGTGTAGCGGTTGGTAATAACGGGCCGCAACAACGGCCAGGCATCACACGCCAATGCAGAGATAACAACACTTCACATAATGCGCGAGCACTGCCTGATTAAGGCGAGTCGTCCCCAGAAACCCATTCAGTTTGTAAGCATAGTATAACAAAGGTGGCAAACAGACGACTGCCCAATCACAATATTGTGCCTCGCCACGTTAATGCATTATGAGGCTTGGATGGCAATCAGCATTCAACAAAAATTAGAATAAAAACAAAGAAATGGGTCCCAGTTTGGTGAGACGTTCTCTTTATACATGTCACATCAGCCGCACAATCAGTAGCGAAATCCCGACCGACCTCGCACAGCGATTAACCCTCCTCGACAGCACGTTGTTATCCTCTTATTTCCCTTACTTACTCCCCACGAAAAAGTAGCCCTTCCTTAACGTTTTTTCCACACCATTCAAGAGGGTTCCACAGAAACTTCCCTTGAAGCCTTCCTCATCCTTGCGGTTAGCGGCCCGCTCGGCCTCTGCCTCCGTATCGTGTCCACCTTACCCTTCATTTCGGATATTTGTAGTGCGAGCTTCTGACGGGCCGCAGCTAACTTCGCCAGCTTCTCTTTGATTTCATCTTCCGCCTTAGTGATATCTGCCTTCTGCTTCTCCAGAGTCTTCAACCGGAACTGTAGTTCCCTCATGTTCTTGTCAAACAGACTGTCCTGGCTTTTCATATCACCAATCAGCTCGGCCATGATATCCGCACTCTGCTTACGGAATTCAGCCTCACGCCGCGTGATCACGGCCTGCATCTCAACAAGTTTGCGCTCCATCGCCTTTTGTAGTGTTTTATCGAAAAATCAACCAAATAAAGACCAGCTGTTGCTGATATACTTCTTGCAATTTTCTGAAGGATACCAGAGGTGACCGCAACACGCTTTCCTATTTCACTCCTACTGTCAGTTGGATGCGATTGAGTTAATATTGTAAAGTAAAGTAATATGCAAGTTGCCTAGATATTCTGAATATTTCAAAACCTTGATAAGGCATAAGAGTGAAGCAAAATACGTAGCAATCTCATTCGCTGTAGTACCGCTTTAAAAAGAAGTAACTGGCCTGTGTGTGACCAACATCAGAGTAGGCGAGCAAATATATAAAAAAAGTGACTAACGAGAAACATATACACCACACGCCAAGCCCCTCAACAGCATCCCAATGGATGATCAGTAGGATGGTTAGGAAAATATTTGTGATCAGTGACTCATGAACTGATTCGCCTTACGTGTATGAGCACGTTCATTGCTCGCACTCTCCGGATCAAAGTGTAGCTCAGTAAACAAAAATGTTTCAGTTATCAACGTCGGCGGTCCGCTGGACGGTGCAGACGCAACAGTACAACGCGTACACAAACACATGCCTGCGTACCACTCACTCCATTTCAGTTACTAAAACACTGTGTCATAGACGATTGGATGTGTCGACACCCACAGTTGTCGCGCTAAGTTGGAAAACGTGGCGATACTTCCATCATAGGCGAAGTGCAATACACCAGTCCAACCCTTAGGCCTCAGCAACGTCCTCAACCGGGGATCAACGTAGCAATCCGTCGAAGTGCTCCCAGTGCCTGCTCTTAGAAGCAGCGCAAAGTTTGAAGATACGTTTAACAACGCGCCGTAGTGCTCAAACGACTGAGTGGCATGAAAGAAATTATACAAACTCTGGAAAAGTCACGTCGCACGGCAACTAAGCTTTCGTAATGCAACAACAACGCCGTATATATATATATATATATATATATTTGCCCCAGTTGTAATTGTACGCGGTGCTACTGTCGTTTCAGCCTCCCAGCAAAGTGACAGACTCAGAAACACCCAAACACTTCGTGGCCATAGCCCGTAAGGGAAAACCCCTCATTTGTAAATAGCACGGGGAGGCATCTGTGAGCTAAAACAAGCTTCGCCGCGCATTCGTGGCTACACTGATGTGGTATATCAAAAAGCAAAACTACCGCCAACGAAAGGAGCTGGGAGGACTGATTGAGATCATTGTTAAAGCATGCTTACAGCCCTTCATTAGGGCCGGCAACATTTCCCCCAAAGCTGAGTCCAGCACACCGTCACCACCACCCTATACTATGCACGCATAAGTACTGCAACTTTGTCATCCAACGATGGTCCGCTTACCTAGTTGTCCAGGCACCCAATGCAAGAGATAGAAGTCTACCGTGACTGTGCCTCTGATCCTGGAAGATCTTATTTCCCAAAGTTTCCATCAAACATTGCCAATGCCGATTTTTTTTTAGCATCGTGTCATCTATGGCGCTTTAGGCACTATACAGACGCGGGAACCCTTGGAACTTCTGTAAACCCGATATCTGAACTTACCAAGAACGGTGTGAACAAGCACAACGGTAGCTCACAATTTGTTTCCTGCTAAAAGGATTCTGAACTATTATTTTGTCTTTTAAGCGAAAAACAGTTCTCCCCTTGGATAATGCATTGCATTTCCACGTACATGCCGTTATTGCTATTCTTCTCAACGCGTCAAATCTTTTAAATATCTGTGAAATAGTGCGTGCTGGGCAAACAGTAGCCACATCTGAGTAAACCTGTCTAGCCAAAGTGTTCTTATCGTGGTTCTCCTAGTACGCCAAGGATGAATTCAGAGCAACTCCCATCGTTAGTCCCGTGGTGTTGGTGTATACATTTGAGTACATTTCTATTTTCTTTCACATTGTTTGGCGGTTTTTCTCAGGCATTCTATTAGACCTTCCGTAAACTAAAATATAACCCGTTCTATTGTAGACATTCTACATGAAAGCCTCATCATTGGCAGAATGGGAACAATATTACATTAATCTCATTTATGTGCCACTTTCATCGAAAATGGGCGGTAAATTCAATCTGATATATTCGCTTTGAGAATAAAGTGGCTCAAATAGTTCCATATTTCTTCACAAAAATATAGGCGACTTTGGGAGTAAAGCAAGAATGCACCTACGATGCTGTTGCTTCAGTTTCATTGCGTTTTCCACATCAGGTCTTGGCTTCCCAATGTTTGGACCCATCAGCTATTTTTTGCTTCGTCAGATGTATGCACGTTGCATAGCCCGACCAACAATCACTTTTACCACAAACAGCTGCAATGGCACCAGTTCCTTGAATGACTCTATGAGAAAAGGAACGTTGCACACCGCAAAAGGCTATGAGTGACGGGAAGTATTCTCATATATGAATATTAGTGCTTTTGTGTTGAATGGTAATGAGCAAGAAGACATTATTGACTACCCTTTTAAACGCCAGAGGTATAAAGCAGATCTCTCTCACAGAATATTCTGGGACCAACGACAATGTGTTAATAATATATATGCAATGGTAACCGAATGTGAAATGAAGACTTTCATTCCGCCTTCCCAAGGTTAAGCATTTGTCTTAACCACATAAAGAAACCAGATACACCTAATCCAGGGCAACTGTCCCAAATAGTAACACCGACAGCGAAAAACGAACAGTATGCTGAAAATATTATATTCCATATACGAGAATGGATACGAGTATGCTTGCGGTGTATGGAATACGTTTACAAAATACCACGACTTTTTATACAGCACACCCTTCATTTTACCTTCAGCTATCACGTTCTGTCGAGCACGCCGTTGTAAACGAGTACGCAGCTTCACGAATGTCACAGCGGCGGCACACGGTGATGTGGGACAGCCTTAGAGAGAGACCCCAAGAACAACTAAGGCCACTTGCCAGTGACCGAACCCCAACGGTTCATCGGTGGTTGGACTTCACAAGACATCCGAAGAAAAAAGAACGGCTTCACGCGACACCTGCTACCGTCAGACACATGCGCTGTACTTCATCTGATACTCACACCCGGCGGCGCGGGAGGCGTGGTTTGTTCCTTTGTGACTAATCACCGCCTAACCCTCTCTGCTGCTACCAGGCCACACATTTCGGGTATCAACTCCTAACTAACCCTAGACCGTCCCGCTGGGAGTGAGAAAACGTACTACCGCCCAAAGCCTCATATGGTGTAGCTGAGCGGTATCAAGACCCTCGCATTCACCACCTCAGCAGTGTTAGAAACGTCAGATACTAGATCGTAATGTTCAAAGTGGCAGGAGACGTCAGAGTGCCTCAGACCACCCACGCTGTTGATAAGGGAGCCATTATCCCCAAACACAGCTTCTAAAGCTGTGGAAACGCTTTAAGCTGGCGGTAAATCTTTTTTCTCATGGGACTCTGGCACTATCAGTACACAGTTGTGGCGTCACAGTGAAATGGGACCGGCTAAACGACAAAGCAGTATAACAAAGGGAAGTAGGGAAAGAAACCTCCACAATACCAGACGCAAAAAAAAGCTGGCGGCCAAAAGAAAAAAATAATATGGACCTTGTGGAGCTGAGCTGACGCCGGAGACGTAACGAGAGGTACGAAAACGAGGGTTAGATAATAGGAACTGTGCCAAACAGTCGGATAAAGGAAAACAGAATAACGGATGGGGACACATAAAACCAGGATCACATTGAAACCAAGTGAGTGCGGCCGTGACGTCTCTTCTTTCTTACACTGTTCAGTGAAGAGCCCCTTGATTACGAAGTGGTACTCAAAACACCTGAAAGCACCCCGAAGTGAAGAAACTCTCAAGGCGGCAACCTTTACAGTGCCCCCCTCCAGAAAGTGCCACGACAGGCGGGATAAAGGATGATACAAGCTGAGGTGCCCCTCGATCAAACGACCCACCAAACAATTAAAAGTTCGGCGTCATGAGTAAACGAAGGATGACTGCTGCGAGGCCTCAATAAAATGGAAAGCAGCACCCGCTTATATGCGGGCCTCAAAAGGAAAGGAGACTCGGTGTAAGGGGGCAAATTTGGAAAAGTTTGTAGCAAACCAAAGAACCCGTCCACCTGTGTAACACTTTGTTCTTCCGTTTCAGTTGTTGGAAGATGAGTTAAAGCATTGGAGTCGGTCCTGGCAACTTGAAAGATGATCAAAGTTGGAGAGATTTCATCGCACACGATCCCGTTGCACTATAAAGTCACCCAGGCGGGGTTAGTGGGAGTTAGAATGGGAATCACAATGCCGCATCAACCCTCAAGGAATGTAAATCTCGCACCATTTGAATGGGTCAAGTCATTTCACCAGCTGGAATTCCATTCATCACTCAACTTCGACCAGCAGCTGAGCCACGAGAACGTGAGCGAGTGGGCGTGCGCGCCCAAAATTCACGTAAGAAAACGGAAAAGTGTTTCTTCCTCCATGCCCAGCGGAGCTGCATCGCTTTCTTTAGCTACAGGTTTATGTTGTTCATAGCACCTGCTCCAAAGAGAGCTAGTGATTTTGTCCAGGGTTTACTCCTCGTGGCTCCCTCCCCGCAAGTTCCCGGGGTTCGACTGGGTCGCTCGCTGCATTTACACCGGTTCATCACACAAGAGCTATCAACTGCACTGTGAATGTTTGCCCACAGACTATTCCACTAATAGGGTTGGGATGGGGTCGAGAGTCGCTTGCTTTCCCCCTTTGTCAATACGTTGAATAATAAAGAAATGGAAACTCTCGGCATCTATCACCAAGAAAGAAAAACAGAGAAAGACGACCTTTATGGACGTGGTACAATACTAACGGTAAGTTTCCTGGATGCGTCATTGTCCGGGAAACAAATTGTGAGCTACCGTTGTGCTTGTTCACACCGTTCTTGGTAAGTTCAGATATCGGGTTTACAGAAGTTCCAAGGGTTCCCGCGTCTGTATAGTGCCTAAAGCGCCATAGATGACACGATGCTAAAAAAAAATCGGCATTGGCAATGTTTGATGGAAACTTTGGGAAATAAGATCTTCCAGGATCAGAGGCACAGTCACGGTAGACTTCTATCTCTTGCATTGGGTGCCTGGACAACTAGGTAAGCGGACCATCGTTGGATGACAAAGTTGCAGTACTTATGCGTGCATAGTATAGGGTGGTGGTGACGGTGTGCTGGACTCAGCTTTGGGGGAAATGTTGCCGGCCCTAATGAAGGGCTGTAAGCATGCTTTAACAATGATCTCAATCAGTCCTCCCAGCTCCTTTCGTTGGCGGTAGTTTTGCTTTTTGATATACCACATCAGTGTAGCCACGAATGCGCGGCGAAGCTTGTTTTAGCTCACAGATGCCTCCCCGTGCTATTTACAAATGAGGGGTTTTCCCTTACGGGCTATGGCCACGAAGTGTTTGGGTGTTTCTGAGTCTGTCACTTTGCTGGGAGGCTGAAACGACAGTAGCACCGCGTACAATTACAACTGGGGCAAATATATATATATATATATATACGGCGTTGTTGTTGCATTACGAAAGCTTAGTTGCCGTGCGACGTGACTTTTCCAGAGTTTGTATAATTTCTTTCATGCCACTCAGTCGTTTGAGCACTACGGCGCGTTGTTAAACGTATCTTCAAACTTTGCGCTGCTTCTAAGAGCAGGCACTGGGAGCACTTCGACGGATTGCTACGTTGATCCCCGGTTGAGGACGTTGCTGAGGCCTAAGGGTTGGACTGGTGTATTGCACTTCGCCTATGATGGAAGTATCGCCACGTTTTCCAACTTAGCGCGACAACTGTGGGTGTCGACACATCCAATCGTCTATGACACAGTGTTTTAGTAACTGAAATGGAGTGAGTGGTACGCAGGCATGTGTTTGTGTACGCGTTGTACTGTTGCGTCTGCACCGTCCAGCGGACCGCCGACGTTGATAACTGAAACATTTTTGTTTACTGAGCTACACTTTGATCCGGAGAGTGCGAGCAATGAACGTGCTCATACACGTAAGGCGAATCAGTTCATGAGTCACTGATCACAAATATTTTCCTAACCATCCTACTGATCATCCATTGGGATGCTGTTGAGGGGCTTGGCGTGTGGTGTATATGTTTCTCGTTAGTCACTTTTTTTATATATTTGCTCGCCTACTCTGATGTTGGTCACACACAGGCCAGTTACTTCTTTTTAAAGCGGTACTACAGCGAATGAGATTGCTACGTATTTTGCTTCACTCTTATGCCTTATCAAGGTTTTGAAATATTCAGAATATCTAGGCAACTTGCATATTACTTTACTTTACAATATTAACTCAATCGCATCCAACTGACAGTAGGAGTGAAATAGGAAAGCGTGTTGCGGTCACCTCTGGTATCCTTCAGAAAATTGCAAGAAGTATATCAGCAACAGCTGGTCTTTATTTGGTTGATTTTTCGATAAAACACTACAAAAGGCGATGGAGCGCAAACTTGTTGAGATGCAGGCCGTGATCACGCGGCGTGAGGCTGAATTCCGTAAGCAGAGTGCGGATATCATGGCCGAGCTGATTGGTGATATGAAAAGCCAGGACAGTCTGTTTGACAAGAACATGAGGGAACTACAGTTCCGGTTGAAGACTCTGGAGAAGCAGAAGGCAGATATCACTAAGGCGGAAGATGAAATCAAAGAGAAGCTGGCGAAGTTAGCTGCAGCCCGTCAGAAGCTCGCACTACAAATATCCGAAATGAAGGGTAAGGTGGACACGATACGGAGGCAGAGGCCGAGCGGGCCGCTAACCGCAAGGATGAGGAAGGTTACAAAGGAAGTTTCTGTGGAACCCTCTTGAATGGTGTGGAAAAAACGTTAAGGAAGGGCTACTTTTTCGTGGGGAGTAAGTAAGGGAAATAAGAGGATAACAACGTGCTGTCGAGAAGGGTTAATCGCTGTGCGAGGTCGGTCGGGATTTCGCTACTGATTGTGCGGCTGATGTGACATGTATAAAGAGAACGTCTCACCAAACTGGGACCCATTTCTTTGTTTTTATTCTAATTTTTGTTGAATGCTGATTGCCATCCAAGCCTCATAATGCATTAACGTGGCGAGGCACAATATTGTGATTGGGCAGTCGTCTGTTTGCCACCTTTGTTATACTATGCTTACAAACTGAATGGGTTTCTGGGGACGACTCGCCTTAATCAGGCAGTGCTCGCGCATTATGTGAAGTGTTGTTATCTCTGCATTGGCGTGTGATGCCTGGCCGTTGTTGCGGCCCGTTATTACCAACCGCTACACCCCGGAAGGGGCGGCATGCAAACAAGTGTGTTTCTCTTCTTCTTTCGTTTCCCTCGTGACATAACTCTTTCTTGACTGCGTAGGGTTTCTAGGTATGCTTGCCTGTGTACAGGTGGAATCGTGTTTGTACACTTCTATCTGCGATGTTTGATGTCGCTGGGCGGTCACTGCATTCGTCGCATCCTGCAACTGCGACTGGAAATCGCTGCTTTGCGTCTGCTTGATTGTTTTGCTTTTTTACTATTCCTTATTTTGAACTTTTGCTTAACTGGTTGCTGTTTTTTGATGTTTTCCACCTTGTTTTTTTTTTAGGCTTTTCGATGATTCCTTTTTTTCACATTTTATGTGTGTGTCATGTTGTTCCTTTTAAAGTGAAAATTGCTCTCTTTCTTTATTTTTTTTTGGTGAGTTGCTATGGTATAGTCAATGGTTTACCTTTTTCTGCTTTGTTCTTTTTTATTTGTTTTTTAATTATTTTTCTCTTTTTGGGTCTGCTTTGTAGTTGTTTTGGGGGCTGAAAATCAGCCCTTTGTTTTGGTGATAAGTTTTTGTTTGACTGTGGCATTCCGGTGTTCGATTTCACCTCTATTAGAGCATCGAACCTTATTGGTTATCTTTTTTTCTTCTTCTGTTACTATTAATACTTTTTGCCCCCGGACTCAATTGTTCACTGTTTTCAGTGTTGTTGTACATCAAACTGTTGTAGTATATTGCAAACACTTTATTCTCCCCTTGATTGCTTTTATAAAACTTAGTGCTGCTTCATTGGTACTCCAACGAGAACAAAAAGTAAACGCTGACTAATTTTATTTTTATGAGTGTTATATCATCCTTGGGTTTTGAGTTTACTTAGCGGTTTATTATTTTAGTGAAGTCGCCGACTGTTGTCTTCTGATAAAGTTATCCAAATTCAGACAAGTACGTTTGTGGGATCCTTAGACCTCTTTATTTACCTACTGAACATGGAATACCATGTAGACGATGTAGATTCCTGTTTCTGCTCGTGCAGGTGAAGTTAGCTTTATTTATACATGCGTGTGTATATTTTCTATCAATGCTTAGTTTCGTGGTGTTATTTGTGTTGTTATTACATTTGTGATCATTATTCCACACCAAGGAAAGTTGTGCCATTGCTCACTAGCGAGCTAGGAAAGTAACCAGGATAAGTGTTAAGGGATCTCGCTTCGCGCAACAGATGAAGTTAATGAGGTTTTTTTCTTATTTATTAAGAGGAATGTGTGCTGCTTTTGTGGGTCGGCAGGCAACAATTAACGTTTTTCTTTTGTAATAAACCTGTTTTTTCATTTGCATTCATAGTTGGTGACTCATGACAAGTGGGCATGAAGTTATTGTACCTTACAGAACGGCGCCGGTGTTAACCAGAACTTCACCGTTGTTTGTCTAATTAAAGCGGGGTTTCCTCTGCAATGATATAGAACTACATTACTTACGATGCTCTAGATTGCGTGACTGCTTCTTTATGTGGCATACAAGTACTACCGATGGGGTAGTGTTTGTTGGATAGTGTGTTACTCTCTGTCGATGAAAGACTGTTGGTGTGTATTAATTTAATGTTAGGGTGTCTGATTTAGTCGTAGGGGAGTTTAATTTATTGCTTGCTTTGATATTTGAGCAACAAGACTGAGCGATGTCTGGCGGGTTATGATACACTGTGCATTACAAGCGATGCACAGCGAAGGGTTAATGCATGCATTCTGGTTGCCTTGGTTTTTATAGGGTCTTCAATAGGTAATACCCGTTTCTGTTAATGCGTTGGAGTTGTGAATGAGGTCATAAAGTGGCATAGTTGGTGAGGATACACGTGTGACCAGAATACGCTTGGTTCTAATATATGCGCTTCTTAATACGGTGTATTTGTTGCCACCAACTCAACCATCATAGTCCAGCACCAGTATTTTTTTCCCCGCTCTACACCCTTTCCATATTTTTACATGTAGGGAAACCCGCAATAACGTTGTACTGAACTTCTGTTGAAGAGCTAATGCCTTCCCAATAGTTGATAACTTCCTTACTCCAAAGTGTACTCAGACGGCGGATAGGAGGTCTTTCTGCCCTTCGGTGAAGGGATGTGTAGCACATGTACAGACTTGTTTCGCCTCATGTGATCATTTGAAGTGAATTCTACTCCGGTACCCCGTGTAGAGAACCCCCCGTTGAGTCTTAGAATAAGTACGACCACCTCCCACACTAATGGAAGGTTTGTGGGAATCGCGCATTGATGGTACGTGATGCTAACTACAGTGGATGCGCTGACATATTTCTCCAGAAGAGGACAGGAGGACAGACTATTACCACCGATGCTCAACCAGATGTAAGTTGATATCGGTACCTGGTCATGATAATGCACTTAGATTGTCCGGTTCGCTAACGTTGACGGCAGGCCGTTTTTGGAAGAACTTCGTCTTGAAAACTTAATGACCTGTAGTGGGTGTTGTACAGTGACTATAAAATGTGAAATATCATGCGATTCTCTTTCGGAAGAAATGTCGACAAGATCTCTCCTCTGTGAAGTTGGCGTGAACTGGTTGTACAGTTCCGTGCTGAGCGTGTGTGGGCAATCAGGGTGTATAATTGCACGAAGCATCCGTTGCTTACTCCATCTGAAGCATTATTCATTTTGACGGTCACGCGTTAGCTGGCATATATATATGTGTGGGGAGAATGTTGTTGCGCATGGAACGGCGATGGCACGTTGCTTTTGAGGACCTATCATTAGAGAGGGCGCTGCTTTTAGTTGACTTCTGAAAACGAGACACTTTTCTCACGAAGTGCTGGTCATTCTCTAGTCCAGCTGCCCAACGGACGACTTCAACCGCCACCAGGCACAACCTACTGCGGTTGGTGCGTTTCGCTTGCTCAGTCCCCTGAACTGTCAACCTGGCGCTGACAAGACCCCAGTGGTGGTTTTCTACTTGACGCTTTCTAACTGTGAGCGTGCCACTCCACCATGAACGTACAGGTACTCGCCTTCCCTTTTCATTCAGTTGGCTTGTCGGTGCTTGTGGCGAACTCCACTCCGTTGAAATGGTGCAGAGATCGTAAGGTTCTGCACCTTAGTATCATGGCGTGGCGGCATCACATATATCTAAGGATCGCTGTTGCACCCTCGATCACAGCTCCATCTTCCAGGCCACTTGCCCACCGCCAACAAATGGTTTGTGGCGCATTATCCTAGCTGCGTTGCCTGCCACGTCAACTGTTTTTTTTTAGATGCAATACACTTGTAAAGTAACCGATGGGCACTTTTCTTTGAGTACACAATTTTTTTAGATTTTAAATTATGCTGGGAGAAGCTTATGTGCAACAGTTTTCAACTGCCCTACTTTGCAGGTTGGTTGTCAGGGGATACGTTACGTAGTCCGGTAGCAGTGGGAGGCGCACTTACTGCTTCCGCTAAACAGCGAGGAAGCTCGAGGCCTCCATGCTGCGCCCTCTCCAATGGCTGTCATCTACATTGTTGAGTTCTGCAACACGCCGTAAAGGCTGGTGAAGCTGCCATCACGTGTTAGTTGTCACACGGTGTTGCAACAGCATAGATGATACGCACCATCGCCTTCCCGTTGAGTGATCCCCAAATATTTGTTGTGAAACGATGGTGTGGTATGCTTTCCCCTTAGCACGCTGGCAAAATCGACAGCCCTTGTGGCCGCCGGGTTACCCATGAGTGGTTGAGTATATGTTCGAGCCTGTTGCAGGCACACATAGAATTACCAACGGTTATTATTGCTGCTATGGATTGAGTTTAACGTGATCTCCCTTTATATTTTTTATCACGGAAATGTGCATCTGTTCAATTTATCAAACTCAATCAGTTCATGAGTCACTGATCACAAATATTTTCCTAACCATCCTACTGATCATCCATTGGGATGCTGTTGAGGGGCTTGGCGTGTGGTGTATATGTTTCTCGTTAGTCACTTTTTTTATATATTTGCTCGCCTACTCTGATGTTGGTCACACACAGGCCAGTTACTTCTTTTTAAAGCGGTACTACAGCGAATGAGATTGCTACGTATTTTGCTTCACTCTTATGCCTTATCAAGGTTTTGAAATATTCAGAATATCTAGGCAACTTGCATATTACTTTACTTTACAATATTAACTCAATCGCATCCAACTGACAGTAGGAGTGAAATAGGAAAGCGTGTTGCGGTCACCTCTGGTATCCTTCAGAAAATTGCAAGAAGTATATCAGCAACAGCTGGTCTTTATTTGGTTGATTTTTCGATAAAACACTACAAAAGGCGATGGAGCGCAAACTTGTTGAGATGCAGGCCGTGATCACGCGGCGTGAGGCTGAATTCCGTAAGCAGAGTGCGGATATCATGGCCGAGCTGATTGGTGATATGAAAAGCCAGGACAGTCTGTTTGACAAGAACATGAGGGAACTACAGTTCCGGTTGAAGACTCTGGAGAAGCAGAAGGCAGATATCACTAAGGCGGAAGATGAAATCAAAGAGAAGCTGGCGAAGTTAGCTGCAGCCCGTCAGAAGCTCGCACTACAAATATCCGAAATGAAGGGTAAGGTGGACACGATACGGAGGCAGAGGCCGAGCGGGCCGCTAACCGCAAGGATGAGGAAGGCTTCAAGGGAAGTTTCTGTGGAACCCTCTTGAATGGTGTGGAAAAAACGTTAAGGAAGGGCTACTTTTTCGTGGGGAGTAAGTAAGGGAAATAAGAGGATAACAACGTGCTGTCGAGGAGGGTTAATCGCTGTGCGAGGTCGGTCGGGATTTCGCTACTGATTGTGCGGCTGATGTGACATGTATAAAGAGAACGTCTCACCAAACTGGGACCCATTTCTTTGTTTTTATTCTAATTTTTGTTGAATGCTGATTGCCATCCAAGCCTCATAATGCATTAACGTGGCGAGGCACAATATTGTGATTGGGCAGTCGTCTGTTTGCCACCTTTGTTATACTATGCTTACAAACTGAATGGGTTTCTGGGGACGACTCGCCTTAATCAGGCAGTGCTCGCGCATTATGTGAAGTGTTGTTATCTCTGCATTGGCGTGTGATGCCTGGCCGTGTTGCGGCCCGTTATTACCAACCGCTACACCCCGGAAGGGGCGGCATGCAAACAAGTGTGTTTCTCTTCTTCTTTCGTTTCCCTCGTGACATAACTCTTTCTTGACTGCGTAGGGTTTCTAGGTATGCTTGCCTGTGTACAGGTGGAATCGTGTTTGTACACTTCTATCTGCGATGTTTGATGTCGCTGGGCGGTCACTGCATTCGTCGCATCCTGCAACTGCGACTGGAAATCGCTGCTTTGCGTCTGCTTTGACGTAGAGACCTGTTGTTAGGGGCATTGATGTCGTCTGGCTTGCGCTGCGGCATTGGACTCTGTCCCCATCGCACGAGCACGGATTCCGGCGGTAACTGGTGGTGGCGTGCTGGAAACTCCTGCGAACGGTTTCCCACACGGAAGCAGAGTCGGGCAAGACCATCTCCATGATGGATGCCGCGGGAGCTAGCGTGTTTTGGGCTGTTGAGGGTGGCTAGCGGCGGTTGTAAGGCAGGAAGGTGAATGGCCTGTGAGATCTTGTGCCGCAGGGACGTGTGGCACGGCAACCCGAGGGGTGAGCATGGTATTGCACTAGGGTGTGCCTTACTCACGCTGTAAAGGGATGGCTTGGGGTTGAGCGGATGGTGGCGATGACTTACGGAGAGCAATTTCGAGGAGCAGTGGTACAACGTATTCATGTTTCGCTGCTCTGCTGCTTCCCAGCTTTATGTGTGCGACCGGTTGTGTTTTATCTTTACAATTTTTTGAAGTGATGGGGGTTAGCGAAGCTGTTGCCCGGATTTTACTCTTTTACGCTTCGGCATCTTGTCATTGTGCATTGTTCTCTTAATTATAATATTGACGATGGTGTCGTTATTTGAAGTTATTGTACTGCAAGATTTTGTGGTTGCCTGTATATTCGCAGATACGGGCGAATACGATCGATTGCCGAGGATTGGTAAATTTTAGTTACATTTGCTGAGAATGTTCAAGGATTTGGGTTTAAGAATGAGTTGTCCACGCAGGTGGGTGTCGAGTCGCCTGCGTGCCACTCCTCGGTTTTCTGCCATTAGCAGCAGTTGCAAATTCTGGTTATGGCTCTGGGTAAATGCTAATGGTTTGAGTGAAGGTAAAAGCTTTTTCTTGAGCAGCCGCATACACAGAAATCGCCTACCGGATTGAGCCGGCTTGCTGTGTTTTGGTGCGCTTTTCTTGCCGCAACCCGTGATGAACAACCTTGCCGTTCCAATATTCTGTTCCCTGCTCTGCGACCCATAAAACAGTGAGGCTGTTAGGTGGCTCCCGTTCATGACGTCCACTTTTTCATGCCACTTTGTCCGATGTGTGTTATGTGGGGCTCTCGGCACCTACTCAGGTGCAACAGCCTTTCGACTGCGTGACGTCAAGGCTTCTTTACACATGACCTTTACCACGTGTGGTGGATATCTTACTTCATGGGCATTCGGTGGTGTTGCCGAGCGGTCCCGTAGAGACACTCGTGTCTCGATAAATCTTGTGGATAATAAATTGTTTGCCCATGAAGGTATCCGGTAGCCTCTTACCTCCGAAGGCGCATGTTTGCATCTTCCAACGGGCGCATGTAGGCTGATGTTGGCAAGACCCGGGCTGACGCACGCGCTCAGCAATGCATACAAAAGGCCCCAGGCGTCTGTAGGAAACTGAAGGCGCTGGTGATAACTGCAAGACAAAGGGTCTGATAACCCGCTCATACGCCGCTTCCGTACCTTACTGAAAGGGTCAGGCTACGCTACTTTAGGGGTATTCATTTACTTTCCCTCCCCCATCGTCTCCTGCCGTTTTGTGTGACGCGGCGGTGTCACAAAAAAACACCATGAACCGCGAGCTCAGTTAACGTTGCCTCATACCCAAGTGCTTTGCACGTGGAGGTTCCCAATGACGCTCAGACATCTCTGATTCTGTCCCTTAGCGAGCTGAGGTGCTTGAGCAGCGGGACATGCAACACCATCTCAACTGTCTAAAGATTTAGGGCCCTGGAATTGAAGGGAGACTGGCGACATACTGGGGCAGACCTCTCTTTGTACGGACGGGGTCTCTTCATAAAACGTTTTCCTCCGGTTTACTGCTCTGAAGGCCGCGGCTTCCTAGAGGGGCGTTCTTCTGAAGATTTGTTGTGAATGCCTTGAACTGCGGTGAAACGGTTTATTCCGCTACGGGCACCTTCGCGCACAGCAGCACCTCTTACAACTCCAGGGACCACCTGCACAAAAGACGTGCATGGCCTCCACTGAGTCAGAACCAATCGCAATCGCCAGGTCGTAGCCGGGACCCTTGGCAGGTTAATTTTGTCTTCGCCCACTTCTACCACATACCACGCTTAATTTGGTAGTTCCTTGTATTTGGGCGTTTCTGGGGTGTGGGAGCGTAATTCGCTGTTGTATGATCCCCGTCCCTTTTGCTAATGGTTTAACGGGATGCGGTTCGCACCTTAAGAAGTTCAGCCGCCAGTACCAGGAACCCTTTCAAGTTCCTCGATATAACTCCCCATATGCTGATTTTAATCCTTTACCTGACCCCTCACATATATATATCAACGATATGGGCCTCAAATTCGTTTCCTGTTCGCATAAGCCCCAACGGGAATGAGTTGATTTTCCACTTACTCCCCAATTGCAGCCTATCTATTCCGTCTCCCCTCTCATCTTCCCGCGTAGGCAGACGGCTGCTCTGGTTTTGCTAGGCCCGTTAGTTGTGCTTTTGGGCCAACGGGATCCGGGGCGGTCAGGTGTCCTTTGCATTTTCTGCAGCTGTGGGAGCTTCTAGTTTCACACTTGGGAAGCGTGCGCGCGCTTATAAAACCCTCAGCCACTGCAAAAACGAATGTCTTTTTACAATGCACCAATCACCGTATGCGCAGATCGGAGTGAAATGAGAGATCTTTCGGTTTGCCTCTACCTCCTCCGGGTGCAGGTTTTGCTCCCTTAAATTCGAGGCGATCGAGGTTTGTGGACTAACAGTGTTAAATTCGAGTTTCTCACGGAATTGTCTTTTTGCCGGCGATGGTCTCAACACGGAAGGGTAGGCCGCGACATTGCCTTAGAATAGGTTTTTTTTCCTTCATTGTGATGGTTAACGACCGAAGTTGTCACCCTACACTAGCGAAGAGGGAGAAATCCATTTACGCACACCACGCTTAACAGCGTGGTAGTGTGGGGCTAAGCCTTGGTGAACGAGGCTAACCATCCACTGAAACTCCCTCTTGGTGAAGATTATTTCCCGCCCACTTCGCCAGTGGACGGTGACCACGGTTTGCACATTGGTCTGGAATGACGGTCTGCATTGCAACCCGCTACCCCTCCATAGTTACTGTGGCGTTTCACCCTTTGAAGTCATCACTTACCTTCTTCAGACTCGCGGTATGTGCACAACTTCGGTGGGTTTCCCTTAGACAGGGTCCTCAACCGCAGAACATAACAGCCATATCTTCGCGGGTCGATTTGAGCTGTATCATTCGTTTCCACAAAAGGTACGAATTCCGTGCGCCCTGGCTCCATAGAAGCATCTCCCATGGTCGATAAGCCAGTGTTTTTGCGTGGTAAATCTTAGCTTCCCTGTGAAATAAGCATTTCTAGGTACTGTGCCCTGACGCCACGATGAGGCGTTTACAGCCAACATTGGGGGGTAGGACAGGTTTTTTGCAAAGTGCAAAGTGCTTAGAACTCCCTCACTCCTCCGTCGAAGAGAGTGCTTGGTAACATACTTGGAGAAACCCCTTCGTCTGTGAAATTAGTCGAGAGTGAAGAGCAGCAAAGGGAAATTTTAAAAACTTCGCCCAAAAGGTGGAACACAAATATGAACAACCTACTCTTGAGGGGGTGTACGTCAAGCGTTGCTCTTCACGCAGAGACATTTATAAAAATCCGTGATCGAAGACAGGACTAATGAATCCCATACTCTAAGTGTGCGGCTAGTCCCATAGGGCGAAGAGGACCCCACTCTGAAATAGATACCGTATATTTCACCGCCTGTGACCGTTGCGATGCACAACTTACCGCGATGGCGCTAGTGATGAAATAAACCAGCGGATGTCCACTCACGAAATCCTTTTCGTCGTCCCCCGAAGGCTCCACTCCAAAGACCGGCGTTCACTTCGTGTAGTGCAAATGGAAAGCCGTTTCATAACATCTATCGGCGTTTCTGTGAGAAACTGTTGATAGAGGCAAAGACTTAAGTCAGCTAGTGGAATTGAACCAAACTCAACAGCAGCTTCCATAATGGATTCAGCAACTGCGACACCACGGGCGTTGTAGTCCCCTGTAAGTGGCAAAAAATCGCTTCCACAGCTTCCAATAATGCAATCCTCGATTACGAAGACCGCCTGTGAGACTACAGGAAGTCTTTGGGCCACACAGAGGCAAAGCCCGCGAAGAAACGAAACCCACTTCGCTTGGTCCATGCCCAATAAACGGCATTTGTGAACGAGCGGAGCCTCTTCATCATGAGCTCTGATGAGGTCCGTTAAAATTTCGATAAGGAAAGGGGATCTTTCGGCACCAAAAAATGAAGGGATTCTTTCTGGATGTCGTGCGAGAACTAACGGATGCACAAAGAATCTGGAAGGGTCGATGTTATCATCCACAATACAACGGGTTCGTGCTCTTTCAAAAATAGCATCGCCGCTGAACAAGGCGTAGGCATAGACGTGTTTTTGGTACTGCAGGGAGATGGATCTTGCCACATCCTGCGATGCATAACCACAGGGTGGGGCGGTACCAAAAGAGAAAGGTGAGTGCATCAGGAAAGTGTTGTCGTGAGTGAAAGGTTCGTCCGAGTTGAACATCCATCGAATCACATTTTCTTTCGCCGTTCTCTGTGTCTTTCTTCCGAAAACACGACAGAAAAATGGGCGGCACGCCTTCATGAAAACCTTATTCCTTATTCGTTGACTTTGAAAAGGATATATATATATATATATATACTGAGCATTTGTGGCTGAAGTGTTGCAGTGTTCCGTTCCTGCAACCAAAAATAAGCAGATAGCGATCGGTGGAGTGAAATGAACAAACTTTACATAGAGGCTTACAACTGTTGAACGAGCCAGCTCACACATTAAAAGGTACCAAATCCTTCGTGAGAAAAGTGCCTTTCACCAGCAGGCATTTCTTCTCAAACAACACGGCCTCCGTCAGAAACGGCAACGACGATGGTTTAGTATTGCAAATACATCCATTGTGCCCACGACATCCGCTGTCGTACATGTTTCAAGCGAAACGTATCCCACATTCACCGTAATTTTCTTTTCATCCGCATTCGCCATGTCATTACAGCTTCTTATCCTTTTTTTTAAGCGAGCGCGCCGTAAGAAAATTAATGGCGATAGGCACTCTAATCCGTATGGTCTAGCCGGAGTTTACCAAGCAAATTTCCCTTAAAGCGCCTTCTATGCGCAGAGGTTTTGGTACTTTTTTTTCGACAAGCACACCCACCACGCCATGTAGCGTGCAGAAATAACCATAATTCACTTGTGAGAAAGTAGCTTTTCACACGTAGATGCCGATGTTATCTATATTGGTACGATTCATGCAGTAGTTCAACCATAAGGAAGAGCAAACATTCCATAAATAGCGTCACGTTCAAATTGACATGGATGTTACACTCTGTTCTGCCTGGTTTCATCTTTGGCCTTTGGTTCTTGTAAAATCGAGCGTGCCTCTGGGTACTGAGGCCCACCCTATGAAAGGATAGATTGCCGTGAACCATATACACTTTAACTTATGCATGGAGCTGTGATCGAGGGTGCAACAGCGATCCTTAGATATATGTGATGCCGCCACGCCATGATACTAAGGTGCAGAACCTCACGATCTCTGCACCATTTCAACGGAGTGGAGTTCGCCACAAGCACCGACAAGCCAACTGAATGAAAAGGGAAGGCGAGTACCTGTACGTTCATGGTGGAGTGGCACGTTCACAGTTAGAAAGCGTCAAGTAGAAAACCACCACTGGGGTCTTGTCAGCGCCAGGTTGACAGTTCAGGGGACTGAGCAAGCGAAACGCACCAACCGCAGTAGGTTGTGCCTGGTGGCGGTTGAAGTCGTCCGTTGGACAGCTGGACTAGAGAATGACCAGCACTTCGTGAGAAAAGTGTCTCGTTTTCAGAAGTCAACTAAAAGCAGCGCTCTCTCTAATGATAGGTCCTCAAAAGCAACGTGCCATCGCCGTTCCATGCGCAACAACATTCTCCCCACACATATATATATGCCAGCTAACGCGTGACCGTCAAAATGAATAATGCTTCAGAAAGAGCTTACTTTGGGTGCTTGTGCTGTGCTTCCTTATTTTCCCCAAAACCAATGTCAAATACATTCCTAGATTGCCTATTTGCCTGGAAACCCTTTCGACTTCTCATTAGCAGGGGCTTTTCCTTGCGATCATTACCTCTGATGTTCCCTTGACTTGGCTGGCTTTATCCCTCCATCGGCAAAATGCGGGTGCTGAGCAGTGGGTGGGAACGTAATACGTCTCGCATCACCACACGCCTACCCGCGACAAACCAAGAAGCTATGTTACTTCACTTTTTTCTTTTCCGCGGGGCACATTTACCTGCTCGTCAAATAGATGACTCACTAGTAACAGAGGTGGCTTGCCTTGAATTAGGAAGGTCCCAGTTGGTGGTATGGATGCAGGACTTCTTTGATCGGCCACTGCTGTGTTGCCTTTTTCCCACCAGATTTAACAAAGCCTCGTTCTGGCCAATATAAAGTACTTCAGTCTACTGTCTCCGAGGGGGGTCTATTGCGGCGGTTATTTTTCTCACGTCTGAAAGTCCCAGGGGGGTGACCCGTGCCTTTCCCGGCTTCCCTGTCTCACAGAGATTTTGCGTTGCTCCTTGGTTTATTCTTTTTCTCCGCATTCCCGCATCCTACAAAGCCAGGCGGGCCTTATTTTGCAGGCACCTCAGCTCTACGGGCGCTTTTCGCCCTGTTGTAGTGCCTTTGTTTGCTAGCCGGATTGAAGACGGTTGCTTGTAGTGCCATGTGAAAAGGAAGGGTCAGGGTAAATCCCCCTGCGAACTTCCCCTTCAGACTGTCAGCACTTTTCAATAAGGAGTTGGCAAAAATTCTTGCAATCGCTGGGGCGGTATAGGCGGGTCAGGGGTCTTAGCTCTGGCTTTGTGCGCTGGCATGTGGTGAGGACGCTTGGGTTGGTGACATACTTATCGAGTTCCCCGTTTTAGTTAGCCCACTTATGTGCTTGCTATTTCTTTGGAGGCACCGTTAATTTCGGCGGAACTCTGGGATACGTATATGGGGTGCCGGTGGTGCGTTGTGCCTTATAGAAGGGAACGAGGGATGGGGGCACTGGCAACCAGCGGCTCTGGTGGTGGGGCTGTAGACTGCAGCTACTGTCGCTAATGTGAGCTATGCTGCAAAAGGTGCGGGCAGACAGCTGCTCGCTCCCTAGTGAATTCTCACGCAGCATATTTTCTTTCTTTTTCTTTCAAATCCCTGATGCTTTTTTCTTGGTGATTAATGATTTGTTGAAGCAGCATGCTACCGTGAATATGAGAATGGTGGAGTTTAAACAACTGAAAGGTTGTTATATTAATGCCCCCGTTGTACAATCTTAACCACTTACTCCTTGCCATATCATACTTTTATTCATGTCGTTGTGAAGGATCTAAAGTTGAGTCGTTGTGTATTGAACTGTCCGGACTGTGTGTTTTATTGGCTTATATATAGTTGTTGCCCTTATCTTCTTTTTCCTTAGGGGGACGAATTCGTATACCCCTGTTTAATGCGAAATGGAGGAGCAATTATCGGATTATAAGGAGACCATTGATGCTGCATCCTCTTCTCCGCGTAGTGCAAGTCATGAACCTTTAGTCCTCATAGGGAGCCCTACAAGGGAGACCGATTCTAGGGTTGTTGATTGCGTCCATAATGATTTAGGCGATTCCGTATATCCTTCTACTCTAGAGGAGCGCAGGCCCCAAGTGAGGGAGGAACGGAAGAGTACGAAGGGGATTGTAGGGAAATTTTCAAAGTACTTTCCCACAGGACAACATTCAACCGGGCAAAATACGCATTCTGACAATGGTTTGAGTCAAAAGATCTGTATGCTGGAAGCTACTGTAGCCACTCAGAAAAAGGAGATACTTTTGCTACAGAGACAAATTCAGTCGAAAAGCGATGGCGCCGCTGAAAGACGGCTCGAAAGTGCCCGGCGAGAAATCGCTTCCTTGAAGGAAAAGTTGAACAATTCAACTGAGGGGACGAATGGCTCGCAGGTGGCTGCCTCTATGCAGATGCATGCTGCCATCGAGAGGCTTTCTGCTGAAAAAAACGAACTACTCAGCTGCCTAAGGAAGCAAAACAAACTAATAGATGCCCTGCAACGACAAAAAATACATTTAGAATCTATCATGTTGATCCATTTGGCTGAAAAGGAAATTGAAAAATATTTTGAACTAACCCATTAAATATTTCCCAATTTTTTTGCTTTACGTTACACGAGTTATTGTGTCCTATTCTACTAATACCTTACATCGCCCCGAGAGTTTCGTTTGGAACCAACCTGAATATGATGTTATGATCCTGAACAACCACTGCTGTAACAACGTTTTCTTGTTCCACATATGCATATGCAAAAATTATGTCTTTGTAGTTATGTCTTGCATTACTGGTGATGAAACAGGGCTAGTGAAGGTATGGGATATCTCAAAGAGTGCGGGCGCTACCTTGTCTTTTTCGTATGGCGAGCAAAGCAGAAGAAGGGGGATTGCCGCCATGTGCTGGGTGGATAGTGCAACAACTAGTGCCGCTGTTTCAATGAACGATGGGGTTGTTTCAATTTTAAATGTTTGTGAGCAATCTATTGACATGTCAAAGAAACTTAATGTATTTGCCGGACTTTCGAATAGCATCTGTTCGTACAAAGGCAAAATTATACTGGTATCAAGTGATTCAAAGGTCGTGGTTACAGACACTAACTTGGAACCTGTAGATACATTTGATTGTGATGGCCCTATGGAGGCATTTCATTTCCATCGAAAATTTGGTATGTGGGCCATGGGTGGAAAAGAGAATGATCTTTGTGTATACGACATTAATTCTCAGGATGTTACAATGCCGGTGTTTAGAGCGAAAAATGTGAGGGATCACGTCTTGGGAGTGCCGTATCCTATATATGTAACAGGTGCATGTGTCATCAATCCTTTTGTATTTTGCACTACCACTGCTTACCACCAGGTACGCTTCTACGACCGTAGAAGCAGCGAGAGACCAATACATGAATATGAAATTAGTCGTGAAATTGAACGGAGGCCAACTACACTTATGCAATGGAATTGCAACAAGTTTCTTATCGGTGAAGCGAGTGGGGATATTCACCTTTACGACACTAGGCGAGGATTTACTTCTAGGGCGAAACTGCGGGGAGGCGTGGGGAGCGTTCGTAGCATGGCTAAGCATCCCGCTGGCCATCAGATTTTGGCCGTGGCTGGATTGGACCGGAAAGCACGTATATACCATGTGCCAACTGGTAAGCTCTTGCTTAGTATATATACAAAACAAAAGTCTACCAGCGTTCTCCTTGACAGGAGCCTCCCATTAGCTGACAACACTACAGCGTTCAGCAGTGTAGCTAATTCAAAGCGACCGAATAAGTTATCTAGTCTCGGCGACGAAGTATGGGATAACATGGATCCTGTTGTGGACGATATAAACTAAGGACCAAGCACTATGGGATTAATATCACCTCTTACCGTAAATGAAGAACGTACACGGCCTTGTCCTGGCACCGACATTGGAGGAAGGTGGATGCTGGTGAAATTAAAATAATTTATCGCTTAATTTTCGTGGGTAGCGTTGTTTTGCTTCATTAATATATACACGTAAATAATATTTCGTGACGGCAGTATTACATTTAGTGTTATGCTTACCTAAGCGATTACAGCTGTTATTATTATTACTATATTTAATGATAACAAAAATCACTCAAAAATTTCTGTTTCACCTACACAGTTAAAGTAAATTGCTTCAAATGGCTTCCTGCAGGACGGGGCGGTTACCGATGCCGGATGATCCGCTTATTAATCCGATATATTTGGCAAGTTTTCGTTCATCTGCACGTATCGCTGGTGCAGGACTTTTGGGGGTTATTTGGATCATGTACCAGAAGCTGTATCATTCACACCATTATGTCACGTACAAGGGACCTGAAAACCCATTTGCACGCATTCGCCACCGCAGGTATCCAGGCGGTGGTTTCGCCTTTGGGTGGGGTAATAACGGTTTGAATCGCGATTGTGGGTTGAAAGAATGGGAGTGCTGGGCTGGTTACACTGGGAAGGAATACACTTACTAGCGTGTTGGGGTGAGTAAAGGTGGCTAACTATTCATTTTTTTTACTCAGGGTTAGTATATTTTAGTCGTATCGAATATTAGTAAGTGGAAATAGTGTGATTTAGTATAGTAGATATATGTATGTTGTTACTTGAATGTTAGTATGTTTCTTTTTTTTTTTACTCGCGTGAAAGAGAAAGAGATGCTTAAAATGACGTATCCGTGTTCACGTGTGATTTAACTATATTTTAATCTTTGGATATCTTTTCGCTTGTTAAACTGTCTTGTAGCCACTAGCCGTCGTCTACACAAGTTTCCACAAGCTACAGGACTTTTTTCCGCAGCAACATGGATCACGGACGGAAAGACAGGCGTGATTGCGTGGGGAACCTTACTTCAAAAGATAACGACTTTCTTAGGGTCCTTCGGAACTATTCTGAGCGCATTCAGAATGAAGATTGGATGTACAACGGTCCGTCGGCGTATTTTTCTTTACCGAAGAAAGCTGCACCTACTGAGACGAAGTAGGTATCAAACTTTGCGTTTCAATAAAATATTGTATTTGCCTATAAAATGGTGATTCCTTTTGTTTCAGAGCGCAATTGTGCTGTTGGCAGAAGATGCTGTTGTCACTATATACATTTGTACACTTATTCGTGTTAGCTTTTCTAAAAATTTTAGTGATGATTATGGAGGACAGTAATTCAGATAATGCGTCACCTCTTGAATACATCAGATCGAATCCTTCTACTGCACTCAGTGCTCGGTGGGTGTTTGATCTTCCTGATGATCAACAGGAGCAATGTGTCATATCAATGGTCCAAAATGCTGTTTTCTACGAAACGTGGATGTCATACTTTGAATATACGGAACGTAAGGGAATAACTGTGACCGAGGATGTCGCTCTCGAAGCTATCCACAGTGTTGGTCTTGATCCCTATAGTGCTCCTCTCTGGCTAAAGGTTATAAATATTGTGGATAACGACCAAAGGAAAAGGGACCTCTTCCATATGGCATTACAGGTCCCCCTCTACCAACAGACCGCAATTTATAATGCCTACAAAACGTTTGAGAGTGATTTTGCGGAGCGCAATGGAGGAGCCACATCTGATATGCTTGCCTATGCAGAGGTTGCGCATTTTTCTGAAATACTACAATTAGAGCCCCATTGGCCCGACCGCTTTGTTGATACTTCTAGGTGTTCTAGTTACCATAGGAGTATTTTGTGTACTCAGTGGAACAACTTGCTTCAGGTTTTGTTAAGTGAATGTGAACAAGATGTTTTGAGGGACCTGCACCTTCGCAGAACGGAACTTGCATTCCGTCAAATGTGTAGCCAGTTTCCTTCTGAGGATGTCTGTTGGCACGTTTATGCGTGCTTTGTAGCGATTATGATGGATGATCGTCCGCAGGCCTTGGAGATCCTTGAAAAGGGCCGAGTATACACAAAGGGAGATTCAACGGCACTTTGGTTGGCCGAGCCGATACTGAGGGAAGACTCAAGTTTAGCCGAAAGGATGCCGAAGTCCAAGATAGGCAACCAGATGCTTTTCCAGCGTCTACTAGCCGAAGCAGCGAGAGATACCCTACATATTAAAAAGCGTCTCCGGGACATTGGGAAAGGTGCAGTGACCAATAGCATTAGTGACTGGAGAATTTATCAACAATGGGCTTCTATTGAGCGCTGCGTTTTTCGAGATCCTTCTATGACATCTAAAATATACGAGAGAGGCACTGCCTGTGTGTCAAAGTCATTTAAAGATACAGTGCTTCTATCAAATGAAGCCGTGAGGTATCATCTCTGGCGCCAAGACGAAAGGCAGGTTGTTGGCTATTCCGAACTGCAAATCGAGCAGTTATCTTCTTCACGGCACAATGGACTGGTAAAGGCCAGTTGGAACAGTTTTGTTAATGCTGAGTCTGCTATGGGTTTACCCTCCTTGCTAAAAACGATAAAACGGCGGGCAGAACAGAACAATGAATTGTCTCACAAATCAATAATTGAGCGATATCGCGTGGGTAATTACATCCCGTGCTCCAGTGAAGATCTTGATTGGATTGAATTCGTGGATGATCTTACGAAAACGCGGAGGGAGGAACAGGAGCATATCTTGCATATGGTTACTCCCGCCAAGTACGTAGGTCTCTCAATTCCTCCTTCCGACAAATTCAGGGGCTCTATGCCAGATGTGTCTCTTTGGTGTCCGGTTGCATTGAGTTCAAAGTTTGAAGAGTCTCCCATTCAAGATCCTGAAGAAGTAGCTGGACCAAGGTATCTGCGCGGACGACTAGTTTACAACGTGGTGGTAGATGAAAAAACAGCATCTAGACTGCGACGCGAGGAATTAATGCGGAAAAACAAGGATGCATGTGAACTGCAGGAAAGGTTAGCTGACCACACACAGGGCGCCCTTCAAATATTGGTGGAAAGGTTAAACCAAAGAAGTTAAATGACGCTCAACTCTTGGCGTGCAGACATCTTAGCCCAGAATGGCTCATGGGTACTCTTGCAAGAGGAGATTTGGATCTGTTGAGTAAAAGGACTTAGCTTACCGCTGCCGATTTCCACCTTAAGAATTTGCCTACCGTTGTACCCTTCACGTATTTTTTTAAGATTCTTTGCGTGTAATAGGAGGAGGTGGGAGATTCTGTTTGACAACGAACTTACACCAGCCCATCCACTGTATGCTCTTTACCGCACGGACTATTGTTTTCTTGATTCCTGTTATCGCTTTTCAATATTAGAGTGGGACAGCATGAGCGCAGCAAACCTACGTGTTTTGGGGAGTGATCCATTCAAGGATATTACCACTAAAGCACGTTTAAGGCAGCTCCTACAGACACATCAAGGTAGGGACAAACTCTTCAAAGTTGTTCAGTATTTTCTTAGAATTAAGCTTTGGAAGGATTCAGTGTCCTATAACATATCATACGTCCCCGGCGAAGACTATACGGCCGTTGAGAGGAATTTAATGACGATAATGAACACGCGCAGACTCTTTCGAGTGGGTCGTTTCGTTGGAGAATTTGTGAGAATGAGGCTAACGCTGATCAAGTGCTCTGAACTTGTGTACATCCCAGCGCGTGGAGGTCAGTGGGTTGCATTTTTCATTCAGTCCCAAATGATCTGTGACATGGTTGCCCGGCTTTTGATGTGTGTAAAGTCTTTGTGTGAAGATATTGCCTTTCTCGCGCAAAAGGGCTTCTTGCACAGCAATGTTGCTGAACAACTTATCAGCATTGCATTTCGGTGTACATATCCAGTTTTATTGATTGATCTCTTTCTCAATACGCTTCGCCTGCTGCAGGGCGTTGTGGATGCATCACACCGACCGGAAGAGAAAGAAAATCAATTGTCAGCTGACTCGTTTTCCCTTCTTTCTAGATATGATCGCGTAGATAAACTACGACGGGGAATACGTAGGTCGATAAATGAGTCAAAATCCAAAGAGGACAAGCAACCAGCAAAAGTACCAAAGGACGAAGAAGAGGACAATGTGGTTTTAGTAGACTCTTACGCGGAGCTGCTTTGGAAGGATTTCGAGTTGCATTGGATATTTGTAACAGAGTTAAAGCTTCTTTTGGACATTTTTGTTGTTATGATTGGCGTCAGGCGTTACGAAAATCTCCGCGGAATAGCGAGCATAGCCGGCCTATTTTCTGGTATCCTCTCTGTTTATCGGGTTTGGACATACGGTCGCTAATGGATGCTGGAATCGTGAGAGGGGAGTATCAAAGAAGGGAAGCATCGTAAGGAGGGGGCCAAGAACCACCCTCCTTAGTAAACATTTTTTTCAATCATTGTATAGCGGTCTCCCTGTCCAAGTATATACTTTTACATCTGTGCATTCACTTATAAGCACACATCAACTTAGGAATATCCAGTTGCTGCTTGTTTTTCCCTTAACACATATATCAACTTCATGTGCATCTGGGTAGGTATCATCGTTGCTACTAGCTGTAGTAAGAAGAAAAAACGTTTTCCTCTACCACCTTGCCTTTCACAATTATGTGTATTTAAGACAAGGAAAAAAGTTATGAACTCAAGGAAGACAACCATAGCCGCAACTGGATCAGCTGGCATGGTTTCCCGTGCTGGGGAGGGTGACTGGCGTAGCACGATGCGCACCTTCCGAGAAGAAGTTCAGCGGCTTCGCGATGAAAATAATGCCTTAAAGGCAGCCACAACAAGTTTGATTACCATTTCACAGAAATCCGCTGAGAAGCTGGACACAGTGTCGGAGGACAACAAAATGCTCCAGCAATCTGTTCTCACTCTACTGGAGGAGGAGCGACAGATGTCTTCTAAGATGAAAAAGGAAAATGAGAGCCTCCTCGTCAAACTGAAAGAGCTTGAAGACAGGTGTGTGAATGGAGATAAAGAGATATCTCGGCTTACCGATTTAGTGGACGCTGAAAGATGTAGGAACAACACAGTTGTCGGCCTGTTTGAACAGAAGTTAGCGGAGAAGGAAGACGAGTATCAAACTGAGCTCCGTCTTCGCGATCACAAAGTAGAAGAGCTGCAAAAAACGCTTTTGGAGCAGTCCATGCAGCATCAATCGGTGCTCACCGAAAAGGATAGTCTATTAGAGGCTGAAAGAAGCAGCTGGAGGTTACAGGAAGAAATGTACAAAAAGGAAATTGAGCAGCTTAACTTACGGGAAAAGCATGCGCAGTCTACCCCAAGATGTTCAAAGCGGCCTAATGAAGTGGGTATCACACACGAGAAACCCCCTTTGGTTCCCCCCGTTCCGGTATCGACTGAGGAGGATGCCGAGCGTGGTGGGTTGAAGAAGAGACGATTAGAAGTGATCCGGCAGCAGCGCCGGATGCAAGATGATAGTGGAAGCCTAACGACCTTGGCATCTATGAATAAGCTGAAGGACTTGAAGGAAAGTCTTCGGCTCTAAGTTAGTTTTTCCCCTTCCCACTGCTCTTAGATACTACTCACTTTTTCGTTTGTTTTGATTGTTTGTTGACAGTGACTCTGTACTTTAACAATTTGCGGTTGGACATCCTAGCAACACAAATACGCGTGTGGGTTGACGCCTTCAATTACAGCGGGCGAAAATGACGTGCGTTACAGTGTGGTGATTTTACCCATGGTCTGTGGAATTCGTGCATGCTTTATCAACGTTTCTATATATTAACTGTCTTCATCCATAGGTTGATGCAATTAGTGTACGGGAGCATAAGACTATGTACATACATGACCCCATGGTTTATGGGTTAATTACCCTGCTCTTAGCATTCCTTGTACAGTGGCATCGAAAATCCTCTGCGGAGAAGTTGCCCGTGCGGGGGGAAGTCCTCTTTGTGTTCGCCCATCCTGATGATGAAGCCATGTTCTTTTCCCCATTGCTGAGATACGTGAAGCGGCACAACATACCTACACATTTCCTTTGCTTATCCAATGGAAACTATTCTGGACTAGGCGCAGTTCGAGAGGGTGAACTAATCAGTAGCGCTCACTACTTTGGGGTTGCTAGCAGCAACGTACGGATAGTGAACCACGCTGAGCTGCAAGATGGGTTGGATAATGTGTGGAATACTGAGGTAATCCGCCGGGAGGTACTTTCATGCCTGCAGGGGAGCAGTGCCATCCAAACCGTTGTAACATTCGACGGGAAGGGGGTCTCATCACATCCAAATCACATTGCTGTGTATGAAGGGGTTCGCTCTGCTGTGAAGAGTGCCCCTCCTGGGACAGTTTTCTACACTCTATATAGCAGGAACCTTCTGGAAAAGTACTCAGGTGTGCTCTCCGTACTCAGTTTTCTGCTTCGAGGGCGTCGTTGCAGTGTCTGCCGTGGCTTTACAGCTATTATATCGCCTACTTCAGTGTTTACAAGCTTTGGTGCCATGAGAAAGCATAAAAGTCAACTCGTGTGGTACCGCTACCTATTTTTGTGTTTTTCCTCCTATTCTTATATTAATGAGATGAATGAGATAATAGTGCTTTGAGCCACAACTGGTCTTTTCCGTGTCCCTTTTTTGCTACCGCTGAGTGTTGTACAGTACCACTGTGGGGAGAGGAATACTTTCCTAAAAGCGGTATGTAGCTCTGAAGTGTAGTTTACCGGGTGCCTTAGCTACCTTACGTAAAGTCACTTGCCATCTTTACTTCCCTTGACCAACCTATTATCTCTTTCAGCTTAGTCAGAAAGAGTTTGATGAGTAAAACATTCAAGCCACCACCGAACTGGAATAAGCTATATACCAAAGTAAAGGAAATACGTGAAGAAATAGTTGCACCAGTCGATACCGTCGGGTGCTCCAAGTTGTTCGGAAAAAATGTTTCTAACGAGATCAGGCGGTATCATATTTTGCTTGCGCTGATGCTGAGCGCCCAAACGAAGGACCATGTTACAGCAGCAGCAATGTTTTCTCTTATCGAACACGGCTGTACACCCGAACTGATTTTCAATATGCCGGAAGTCAAGCTCAATGAGCACATCTCGAAGGTTGGTTTCCACAACACAAAGGCAAAGCACATCAAGGCCGCCACGCGGTTTATAGTGGAACGGCATAATGGGATGGTGCCGCGGTCCTACGAGGATCTTGTAGGTCTGCCCGGTGTTGGGCCCAAAATGGCACATTTGTTTTTGCAGGAAGCCGATGGGGTCATTCTTGGAATCGGTGTTGACACGCACGTCCACCGTATTGCCCAGCGGTTTCGGTGGGTACCCTCTACCGTAAAAGGCCCAGAGGATACGAGAAAGGCGCTCGAGTCGTGGCTGCCCCGAGTTTACTGGGGCGAAATCAATGGGCTCTTGGTGGGGTTGGGCCAAACGATATGCACTCCGCGTCTGCCGCAGTGCTCAGAGTGTGGGGCGAATAAGCTGTGCCCCAGCGCCTTCCGTGAGGCGAGGCGCGGGACCAAGCGTCAGAAATCTCCAGAGCTTGAAGACCTTGCACCAGCTGAGCTTCCTAAGCAGCGGAAGCGAGCTTAGTGCATGTTCTTGTAAATATCCATCATCTTTTGTACTGTCGCAATCTCCATTTTTTTTTTTTGACATCATATGAACCTGCACACTTTGGGCGATTGTGTGTAAAATACAGCCGTGCGTGCATCTACATACTAATACGTACTTTTCTTTTTTGCTTAGCTGCGCACCACTCCTGAAGGTAAGCTGACACTAAGAGACAAAGGTTGACACAGCATAATGTCTTACGAGCCCCCGTACATTCGCAACGTGTACATCGCGAGCCTCCCACCTGACTACACAGATGAAGAACTTCGCTCATTGTTCTCGCCATATGGAAAGATTGTGTCCACTGCGCTTGTACGAGACAAGCAATCAGGACGTTGTAAGGGTTATGGATTCGTGTTGATGGAAAGATATCAAGATGCGTACAATGCTGTTATGGCTCTGCAGGGTCATACAGTTTCCAACGTTCGCGTGCAGGTGCGGCTGGCACGACCCGAAGCATCGGTGAAGAAGGCCGGTCCTCTTCTTTATGCCCCACCCGTGGTGTGCGAGGTGATGCAGCCCACAGTTTACTTCGTGTACCCATCAGCGCAACTCGCAGCCTAAAGCATTTTCCCCCCTCCTCATTTTTACGTTTGCGGAGCGGCTTTTATTCTCCAGATATGCACCTTTTATATTCTTTATTTGAAGGACTCAAAGTAGGTCTATCCACATCATTCCGGTGGATAGGAACTTTGTTACTTCATGATTCTGTGTCTGGGGAAAGGTAATATACTGCTTGCGATCATATCGCTTGGTATCCCCTCCTTTCCCGCAGCGATAAAACAAACCAACCAACAACAGCTACAAAACAACTTTCCCCCTTGTTTTCTTTTGTTTTTCTTTTTCGTTGTTAATTTTGTTTTGTGTGTACTTTTCCATCATATATAAATATAAATTAAGAAACTTACTCTACACAACTTCTTCATTATGAGGACGTCCTCTACCAACTTATTAGCAAAAGAAAAAGTCTTGAAATCCCTGTTGTATTTGTAAGAAGGAGCGAATAGACAAAAGAGTGAAGGAAGAGTAATATACGAAGAACGCGGTTCGGCAGGGGAAACATTCAACAAAAGAGAAGAAAAAAAGGATAAAGCAGATATTTCCCCCCTTTTTTCTGAAAAAAAAAGAAGAGGAAAATCAGTCAGGGGAAGTGCCCCAAAGCTTTCTTCTTCGTTTTTGAAAAAAAAAACAAAAAGAAAGCATCAACAGCTATTACAACACGCGGGTTGAAGGCAAAAAGAGGAATAATAACAAATTACCAGAATGACCAAATTTTTGTTGCCAACATGTCCATATATATATTTATTTATATCACTGATGCAAGTGGGTATTCTGCGAGAAAAAGGAAAGTGTGTATTCATGAGAAAGATTGTGATAAATTGGACGAAAGTATACGAGTGAGCAAACGATCAGGCAAGTAACAACAGCAAAAAAAAAGTGACAGCAATCGATAGTAATAATAATAATAATTATTATTATTGAAAAGGTATGAAGCCATGCATGCATTACCTGGAGAGGAATCGCTCTGAGGGTTGGGAAAGGTGTAAGACAGGCGCCAACTTGGGAGCGAAGGAAGGAGCAATTCGCAGTGATTTGTATGCTTTTCGATTTGGCCCCCACTCCTTTCTGACTTATTTGACTTAGCAAAAAAAATAAATAATGAATATTGTTGTAATAAGGAATCCCAACAGCAGCAACAAGCTTGGGGAGAAAGGGATAAAGTATTCTGCACTTACATCCCTAATGCCTCGCTGGCTACAGAGGGCTGTGGGTCTCCGTCAAGGATGAAACGTTGTGGACTTATTTTTACAAGTTTACGTGTCTTTACTTGTGCTCTTGTGTCTAGGCGAAAATATAATAACAGCGCTGATGGCGGAAGATTGTTTGTGAAGCGTACGAGAATGCCGAAACACAACAGGAGGAAAGAGCCAGCGAAATTATTGCTGTCATCATCATTTTTTTTTTTTTGCTTACTGAAAGTGGGGTGCGGGAGATTCGACAAGGAGTTTTGTGGAGAGAAAAGCGATAAGAGGGGAGCTAGGGTTAGTGCATGTGAGCCCCGTTACAAAGATATATATGTATATATATATATATATATATATATATCTGTTTGTGTGTTTGTTTGTTTTCTAAACTTATTTTTCAGATTATAAACGCATCCCCCATATGCGACCGCTTTGCACAATGGCTTTTTGATCGAAGTGCGAGATGAATGGGAGGCTATTTTGCCTGGTGCTGGATGATAATTGTTAGGGAGTAACGTGGTGTTTTGCGGGCGGCCTCCGTGGGTTTAGACCACCTTACCGCTTGCTCTTCATTGTTTTGCGGCAGTTCACTTTTCAACCTAATTTTTTGCAAGTTGACCCACTTCTTTTATTCCTTTCATTTGATAGACTTGGGCGCGATTGCTTCTGTGAGTGGTTGTGCTCGAACTTTGGGAGTAGCAATCGGGTGGAGGAAGTGGACCGCAGGTGGTTTAAACGATGGGCCCCAACAGGCAGCGGAGACCGAGGGAACCCCTGCGTGGACGGGGGAGGGGAGGTAGAGGTGGGCGAGGTCGCGGAGCATTAGCCACTGCCTCTCCTCCAGGGTCGTCATCCATTCTTTCGCAGGCTGAGAAGGATATGGTGATTGACGTCCTTCACCACACAGCCAGCGGTGGGGCCGTCCCAGTGTCTGAGAAACACTTTGACCCGAGCTCAGGCAGATGCATCAGATTTCAACGAAATGTACCATTGACGCCGTTGGAGATTCTCCGGCGGCTTTATGAAGGTCTTGGCTTTCCCCCAGATCTCACCACGCAGTACGTCGCAGATCTAGTTACCGACTCGAAGTTGCCGGATTTCAGTTCCATAACGGAGCTGTTGCTGGAGGATGGAAACTTTCAGCCGTTTTTGGTTGACAGTTGTTTTGAGTTGTTCTCTCACATGGTGTGGTATTCTCGTGAGGAGGCCGAGACCAATATTACTCCAGAGGAGGGGGATGTAATTCTTCAGGAGGAGTTGGAATCAGTTCAATGCCTCTTCGATGACAGTTTTATCGGCAAGAAGAACTTCGACGATAACGATACGGGCGACCGCGAACTCTTTTTTGCTTTTACAGAGAACAATGTGGATGTAATGGTTTCCATCCGCATTCCGGATTATTATCCGCAGGACCCTCCCAGTATATTCGTCTGCCCACGGAGGCATCGTACAGGAGGACTTCCAATTTTGGCGGTGCTGCCGTCCGACACTATTAAACTTACAGCGGTGGCGCGCCGGTCGGTGATGGACGTTGCTGTTGAGGCAATCAACGGCCTTTGTGGTGAGGCCTGCCTGGTGGCGCTTCTTTCTTCCATTCGTGGGGCCGTTTCTTCCATCAGTGAGATTGCCACTCCTGGGGCCCAGCAGCAGTCGGTTCCCAAGCCCGGAGCGGATGAGGAGGAAAAAGCTGCGCTTGCTGCCAAGCGTCAGACCTTCGCATCCTCTTTGTCAGGAGCTAAGGACCCATCATCCTTATCAGGCAGCGACGAAAATTCCTCTGTACCATACACGCTACCAGCGAAGGTGACTCTTGGTACCGTTGATAATAGCAGCGATGTGAACCAAACCCGGTGTGAGTTCTTGCAACGCGATGAGGTGCTCGATGAAAGCCTCAAAAAGGAGTGGGAGAAACTCAAGTCAAACGGCACGCTGAGGGAGTCGCGGGAGGGGTTGCCAGCTTTTAAGATGCGTGAAGAACTCCGTCGTGTAGTGTCGAGCCACAGGGTGGTGGTTGTGAGTGGTGAAACTGGAAGCGGAAAGACTACCCAAGTACCCCAATATTTGTACGAGTTCATGTGTGAAGAGGGTAGAGGGAGTTCTGCCAACATTGTGTGCACTCAGCCGAGAAGGCTTGCCGCAACTTCAGTAGCCCTTCGCGTTGCTGGGGAGCGTGACGAGCCCGTGGGTGGTGTGGTCGGTTACACCATCCGCCTGGAAAACTGTGTTTCCAAACGTACACAAATCACGTACTGCACCACCGGCATCTTATTGCGGCGTATGCAGGTGGATAAGTTCTTGGGTCGCATTAGTCACATTGTTGTGGATGAAATACACGAGCGAGGCGTAGACACCGACGTTCTCCTCATTCTTCTGCGGGACCTCCTCGAACGCCGTGACGATTTAACAGTGGTGCTCATGAGTGCCACGATGGATTCTGAACTATTCGCGCACTACTTTGGTGGGTCCCCTATAATAAACATTAGCGGCCGTACCTTTCCCGTACAAGTGTTTCACTTGGAGGAGATAATTCCAATGGTAAATTACGTCTTAGAGGATGGCTCGCCGTACGCGATGTGGGAGGTTCGCAAAGAAGAACGCAGGCGCAACACACGGAAGCAAATGTTAAGCATTGACATCAACGAAGTCGAAGATGCAAGGGAGGCCACTACAGGGCATCGGGAACTGTCAAGTAAGTTAAACGTATCGGGAGGAACGCTGGACACGTTGTCGCGAATGAACCCTGATGTCATTAACTACGAGCTCATCGAATCGATCGTGCTGTATATCGACACTGTAATGCAGACAAGTGGCGCTATTTTAGTCTTTCTTCCAGGCATGGCGGAGATAACGCTGTGTGTGGAACAACTGAAGTCAAACCCAAGACTGTTCAATAGCTGTTTGATATACAATCTTCACAGCTCCCTGGGATCAGCTGAACAGCAGGGTGTGTTCCAACGCCCGCCTAAGGGGAAGCGGAAGGTGGTCGTAGGCACAAACATTATGGAAACCTCAATTACCATCGATGACGCCGTGTTTGTCATAGATAGCGGGAAGGTGAGAGAGAATCGTTATGATGCCCGAAAAAGTCTGTCACAGTTGGTGACAGTAAAGACCTCCAAAGCAAATTGCAGGCAGCGCCAAGGTCGGGCTGGTCGGGTGCGCGAGGGGTTCTGCTTCCGTTTGTTTACCAGCGTACAGTTTGAGGAACTTGACGACCACCAGCTTTGTGAGATGCACCGGGTGCCCCTTGAGAGTCTTATTTTACAGATATATTCACTTAACCTTGGTGATGAGGTGGAGTACCTTCGCAAGGCCCTCTCCCCGCCGGATGAGCGAGTGGTGCGGAGCGGCGTCAAGGCTTTGACGGTACTAGGTGCGCTGACAACGGACAAGCGACTGACGTCGTTGGGCCAGCACTTAGCTAACCTGCCCCTGGATGTGCGTATTGGAAAAATGGTTATTCACGGTGCAATTTTGCAGTGTGTGGACCCGGTGCTGACAATCGCCGCATGCCTTGCGGTGCGCACTCCGTTCCTTTCAGCAGCAGACTACCAGGTGGAGGTGGAGGGTATTCGTCGAGCCCTTTCCGGTGGTTACGTTTCAGATCACCTGTCTTCGTGGTTTGCTTATGCCAAGTGGGTACAAGTGATGCATAAGGAGGGACCCGCTGCTGCGAATAAATTATGCATGAAGTACTACTTGTCAATGCCCGCCCTACGTCAAATTCAAGCAACAAAACAACAATATGAGCGTTTCCTCTGCGAGGCAGGTCTTATTGAATATAGCACGGTTCCTAGGGGGACGCGTCGATTTCTGTATGACCCGGTAGTAACACTGGACGACTGCGTTTATGAGTCGGGCGGGCCGCGGTTTAATGCAAACTCCGGCAATGTGAAGTGCATTCTTTCCTGCATTGTGGCTGGTCTCTATCCAAACGTGGCACAAGTGAAGAAATCGGGTGGCGCAAAGGGATGCACTCGTGTTATTCTCAGAACTTTCGACGGTGCAGAGGCTTTCATTCATCCCTCTAGTGTTGCTGGGAGGGAGAAAACATTAGCTTCTCCTCTTCTTGTGTATGTAGACAAGTTAAAGACTTCCGACATCTTTCTACGTGAAGTTTCCATGGTTATGCCACTTCACATCATATTTTTTGGTGGTGGCTCCTTGGAATACCTTCCAAAGTACGGAGAACTTGTTGTAAATGAAGCCATTGCCTTCAAGTGTCAAAGCGAGGATGCCGTGCTGTTGAAACATTTGAAAGACCAGTTGGACTCCGTACTTAGTCAGAAGATAAATGACCCTAAAAGTTGGGAGTCTACCAGCAGTGTTGTCGTTCGAGCCATTCTAAAGCTTTTGGAGGATGGCTCAACGGTCTCACGCGGCGTTACAATTGTTGACCGGCACCAGCCACGAGCACCGCTGACGGCGCCACTGATGGCTGTTGAGTCCGGAGATGGCATCCCAAAGGTGGGTGGCACCAAGAACAAAGGGGCCTGCTTTTTTTGTGGCGAGGATGGACACACCGCGCACAACTGTCCGCGGAAGTTAGCGGCAGCCAAAGGTGGTCCTTCAACCCGCTGCTTTATTTGCGGAGAGTGGCACCACCCGACGGAGTGTGATATGGTGGCTCCCATGCCATAAGGTCCGTGAGTGAGTTGCCCCCGTACGGCATTAAGTTATTTGAATGGGGTCATACGTTCTTCTTCTTCTCTGCCCCGTTTGTGCCAAATGACATTAACATACTTCTTTCGTACATTTTGTGCTCCCTGTGATGATACCTATGTACACTATTGTTTTACCATTTCCATTTTTTCCTCCTTTTTCTACATGTACCGTCACTACACGATGAGAAACGAGTCGTGACATATATTTTTCTTTTTTTCTTCTGAAATCATATCATTGCTCAGGGAGCTTGGAGAAATAACTGCTTTAAGAACACCACAATACAAGAGCATACGAATTAGTAAGTGCAGCTTTAATGAGCACTCAGCAAGGACCCGAATCCCCCGGAGCGAACTGCAATGTCTACGTCGCTAGCCTTCCTCTACATTTTGATGACGATCAACTTTTCGCTCTGTTTGCTCCCTTTGGCCGCATAACTTCTGCGCGGATCATGCGATCAAAGGGGGCACGCCAGTCAAGGGGGTACGGATTTGTGCTTTACAAGGACCCCTCATCGGCGGAGTTGGCTATTAGTTCACTGCTCGGTTGTGTTATTGATGGTAGTAGAATCCAAGTGAGGATGGCCCACCCTGGAGCTTCTGTGGCGTACAACGGTCAGCGCGGCTCGCGCAGCGAGAACACCACGCCGCACGCCCGCACTGAGAGGACACCGTCGCTGCAGTCGCCCGCAGTTACCCAGCCACTTCTGCCACGGCAGTCTGCTTTCTCGCGTCAGCACGACGCCTCCAACATGATGCTCCCAACTTACCCTGTCACCGCGATGTACCCAACGATGTACCCGCAAGTTGTTCCGCAGATGGTTGCTCCACCACAAACGCCCACGTCGGGTGCGGTGTCACAAGTCGTGTTTGTTCCACAGTTTTCGCAACAGCTCAATCCCATGCCTACACCAACTGTTTATATGATGGTTCCGGACACCATGCAAGCCGTCACGACTCCTACACTAGCATGAGGGGGTAGGGGGTCTTATGTTTCGCCTTAGCCGGAAGGCCGTATGCTTTTTTTTTGCCACTCATATTTACTTCCTGTTGGCTTTTATACCAAGAAGTTTAAGCGATGATGGTGACTTGCCCGCTGATCCCTGAGGTACCTGGGATACAACCAAAATATCAAGCGCGAAAATACCCCTTTTCCCACTTATACGAACGATAAACACACAGTAACGCATACCGTGGTGGATGAGGCATTTAGCAAATCGATAGTGAAGGTTTTTTTTTCGCGCACGCGCATGCATGTGACTCACTGCTTCTTTGGTGTAGTGGCCTGGAGGAGAACATTGTCGATGGGAGAAATAGCCATTTGTTTTCATTGTATCTTTTCAGTTTTCTTTTCTCACGACCGCAATTCTTTGTAACTCCTCCTTCCCCCCTCCCCTGTGCTCTCTCCCTTGTGTTTTGTTTACTTTTTCCATTCATATCCCACGTGTTTTCCTCAAAGGTCCTCTTTTGCGCATGTTTCCGAGGGGTCGGGGGGTTATTTTGCACGTCTGCAGCGTGTGGGGTGAAATGGTTGTTTGTTGAGAGTTACATATCAAAGCTATCAGTAATGTGCGAGGGAAGAACAGGGGGATAAAGGGAGGGGGAGGAGGAGAGGGCGATGATTGCTGCATTGAACGCATATGTCCATCGTAAGAGGGACGGAAAAGGTGGGGCCCAAAAGAAGGACCGGGCGGTGGGAGAAGTGAAATGACTGGAATTTGAAGGGAAATGTGAATGGATAAGGTGACCAGAAAAAAACAATTAAGAAGGCTGTTTGGAGGGGAAGAGATTGAGTGAAAAGGGGATATACTTTTTTTCTGTAGAGGAATGGAGGACGAGCAGGAGCGGCAAAGAAGAAAAAGGCGCCGCAAAGAAGAACTATTTAAAAGGAATGGAGCGCGAGTAGCGAGAGAAGGAGAAGGGCTACCATAAGCTCCCGTGTGTGTACCTCGTGAAGGCATGAAGACGCTTTTGCTGGTAGTGAGATCAAGTGGTGCGCGCCATGAGGGAGTTAGAGAAGGTGGTACATCGGTATTTCTTTTCAAGTCGCCCGCCTCTTACGGGCGAGGTATCATTTCAGGCAGGTGAAAACATGCGAAGTATCTTCCTTTTACTTTTCTTTTTTTTCCTTCTTCTGTTGTTGTTGTTGCTGGTGTCGATCCTCTGCAATGCATTTGCCCCGCTAAGCATGTGCTGGCGTGACAGGAATAGTGAGGAAAAAGCGACAGGGCCACTGTGAGAACAAGGTGAATGAATGTCGTTTTTCCTTTTTTTTTTAATAAAAAGAAAAGAGCTTTACATTAATAATATTGCTGTTCCTCACCCCGAGTTACAAGGTTGATACCTGTCTTCTCCCCTTCCAGCCTCTTTTTTGTGTTTTTTTTTGCCATACTTTTGTGTGTCCTCCCCCTTTGACAAAGCATAATACCGTTTTGCTACCTTTATCCTTATTTTCCCCCTTCTCGTGTTTTGGTCGAAACCTTTGGTTTAACTTCCATCCGTTTTATTCCAGTGATATATTGAGTTGTTGATATTGCACTGTCCCTTTTTTCTCTTTTTTCCTAGACGTGCACACTGCTGTTCCAATGGTATATTTATGTTTATATTCCTTCATTTACTCCTGCTTGATGCAAAATGGCCTTATGTTCGTTTGTGTTCATAAACAAAATATGACACACATACAAGCACACACACACACACAAAGAAAAAGAAAAAAACTAACCGAATGATTATTGATAAGCAGGCATACGTCTTTGTCCGCTTACCCCTTTCACATTTTTCTTCTTCTTTTTCTTCATCATTATGTGTTGGGCTACGCCACCGTACGTACTTCCACATTATATCAATATTGTCTTTCGTTTCCTTTTCTTTTTCTTTTTTAATCTAATGGCTCTCTGTTCGGCTCTTAGCCTTTTCCTCCCTCTCATTATATTTTTGGGAAACAGAAGGGACGCTCGATAGGGGACTCGTTTCTCTTTACCCTTAATTTTGTTTCCACTTCATATGCAACCTTTTATTCCCTTCCATTTAATTTAATTCCTCATCTGCCCAGCCGTCGTGCGGTGGAGTACCAGCTGGGCAAAGGGAGACAATGACAGTCTGTACAAATAAGAGAGACTTTGCCGTGTTGGCTGGTGAGCGGATGGGCTTATGCACAAAGTGGGTGTGACACTTTCGATTTTCACCCCCCCTTCTCTCCGCTTCTTTGCTTTGCTTTTACTGCTGTTGGCTGAATCTTATATGGACACCTGGATGTTTTTCTGTGCATCTAAAGACAATTATGTTTATTACCTTTTAAACATCATACAGCTCCCCTTCACAAAAAGGAAAAAAAAAATGAAAGAAAGAAAAAAAAAAAGTGATGAGAAAGTTAAAGCGATGGGGAGAATTTTCTTTTTTAAAAAAAGAGGAAGATGAATATATGCCGTAAGGATTAATTTTTTGTTTGTTTCTTTTTTTTTTTTACAGTGATTAATCAAGACTGGGAGGGTTTGCCCTCCAATTCGGGTCCTGCTCCTCAGGTAACTGTCCCCAATGTGGTGACCTCGGCACACGTGGAGCACCTGTGGACAGGTGCATCTCAATAATAATGGTACAATCTTATGCATATGGGTGTGCATGTGAGCGCGCACACGGGTACCTATCAATGTGTAAATATTTTTAGAACAAACGAACACTTACACACGGGGAGGTAAGCACCCAACTCTTGGATTTTTTATTTGTCTCATAGGGCATACCTTGCTCTCCGCCTGTTAGGATATTTATGCGTACAGCAGCAGCCTAGCGTTACGGGTAGAATTGCGGAAGGGAGCGAAGTGCCAGAGAAAGTTGCGCTGAAGAAACTAATAAATGGGCCAAGGGTTGGGGAAGAAAGCGAAGAAGGTGATGTTTGCTGAGTGATGGAAAGAGAGGAAGGCGCGAGGAAAAGATGCACAGATGTGGGGATGCGTGCCGTTGTGTATGTAGAGAGCTGCAAACCAGCACATGACTGGGTCAGTGGGTGTCGTTTGTTGCAAAGTCGTTTTTGAAGTACTCGCTGGCGAGAAGGCACACCTGTATCGTCCCTTTTGTTCTTTTAACAGTGCACAAGGCAGCCGTCCCTCACTGGATCGCTGCTGCTGGGCCTACGTCTTTTTGTTTGTTTTGTTTGCCATCCTCGTTGCTTTCTATATCTTTTTTGTCCTATTTTTCTTACTTTGCCTTCATCCTTAAACCTGTTCAAAAGAATTTTCGACGTTGACAATTAATCACAGGATTTGTTTCCCTTTACTTTTTTCCCCCTTTTCTTCCTCTCGCTCTCTCACTCTTCCTCCCCCTCCTTGCTCTGCCACTTTGGCTGCGCTCCGCGTTTTGTGTTGCTTTTTTCTTTTTTGGATCATATTTTGTGGGATGACCCCCTGTGCGGCGCTTGAGTGACCGAGTGCGGGGCGATGAAAAAAAAAAAACACTGAGGAGGAGGGGAAGGGAGGAGGGAGGAGGACTGCGGAAGGGGGAAGAAATGAGTGGAAGTAACTGAAGGAATGGGAACATATACACAACTAACTTTTGAGTTGCTAAATGTAACTATTGTTGTTTCATGTTGCTTTTCCTGCATTGCAGATCGAGGAAGGGCATGCCTTGAGGGAGTAATTCACAAACCTTACACTACATTTAGACAAGCACTCCACAGCCCTAACCCTGCCATTGCAATTGCGATTGCTACAATCATTTAATGAATTATATAACTAATAAGATGGAGGGAAATTATTATTATTATTCTTCGTTGTTTCATTCCACTTCTCACGGTTGGTATGCCTCTGGTGCTTCAGTCTTTGACACGGAAGGGCGTACCAAGGGTGGGAGTCGATGTGCTATTACGGGGAATGGGGTGGGGAATCAAGGAAAGACATGTGCTTTTTTTCCTGGTGCGTGTGTGTGTGTGGTATCGTAACAGCACTGAGTCGCTTGTCGAACACGGATATATACCTATTCTTTTTTTCATCTTTTTTTTTTTGTTGTTGCGTCTCATTTTTTTTTTTCGTTTCCCTTCTCCCGTGTTTGGTGGATCCCCTTTGCTTCGATATAACTACGGAGCGTGTTATTATGATATTTAATCCTTCAATACACTTATTCAACGTAATATGTGTTTGTTATTACTCATGTTATCGTTACTGCAGATATCCTTTGTTGTTGTTGTTTGCTTGCGTTATTGTATCAGCTGAGCATCTCCCTTCCTCTCCACCTCCTCCTTTTCATTGGGAATGCTCTTCGGTTATAACACCTCATATCGTGCTTCCGCTTTGTTTAATTTTTACCACTTTTCGCGCGGTTGCATAGCGCCATGTTTTCTTTTTTTTCTTTTTTTTCTCCCTCTTTTCTTTGCTTCGTATTTACATATTCATCGGGCGCACCATTCTTTATGGCGGCCCACAGGAGAGAAGGGCGGAAGGCGTAATAACTTGTTGTTTTTTGTTTTAATTTTTTATACACACTTTAGAAAGAAGGAAAAAAAGAGAAAACGTATTGATGTGCTGCCGCCTAACTTGGTTGTGGGAACCGCTTGTTCTACATTTCCCCGTATATCCTCCTTTTTTTTCTTTTCTTTTCTAAAGGAGAAAAATATATTACCAACTACTTAGTGTGGTATGCGAAAGGAGAAGAGAAGACGAAGAAAAGAAAAAAAAAGAGGGTTAACATGCATACCATCACATATATTAAGGCTGACACATGCGGTGAAATGTGGAGATCGAGTGCTTTGTTATTATATATTCTATTTACTTTACTGAGCGATGTGCAACACCCGCGGAGTCAGTCGTCCTTTTTAGTTGTTGTTAACGGTTTTGCGTCACGTAAACACGTCCTCCACGCACTGTTTCCACCAACTTTTTTCTCTTATGTATTTTTTCTTTTCGTTTCTGCTGGCGCATCGTTGACCTGACGCACTTTGAGATGTTCGTTTTTATGTGTTTTCTGTGCGTGTGGTGCAGGGGCCCACGGCCGTGGTTGAGTCGAGAAGTGAAAGGAAAATGTTATCATCTTCGTTTTGTCCTACACAAAACCCAGTGAGAGGAATGGTAAAGAGGGAAGCAGGAAGAGGGACGGTGTGTGCTTGCGTGTGCATCGCGGCTTCGTGTTTAAAACGTGGAGGATTATTATTGTAAATCTCATTATATTGCGCATGTAAATATTTTAGCTACACACATACACGGGGGGCCGTAGGCTACACGGGCGTAAGAAAAGATGGAGCGAGTTCGGCTGTGCGGACTGAACCGGGTGATGGACGTGAGGGCTTTCTGTCTCTCTCGACCCCCGTGACATGATTGATTGAAATAAGCCTGGCTGTATGTGCTGTTGTGCGAATCAACTTCTTTTTTTTTTCTTCCTTTTATATGGAGAAAGGAGGAGGAGGTGCAGTGAGGGGCGGAGGAAAATGTTGCTGCCGACAGTGGAAGGAGGGAAGGTGATAGGGAGGGGGGCGAAATTGAAAGCAAAAAAACAAAAACGCAAAAGGGGGGAGAAAATAAAGAGCTCAGCATTTCTTTCTTTCTTTTTTTTCTGGTTTCACGAAATTACTCAAATTCTGCGCGTTTTATGTTCTCTTTTTTCTTTTCTTCTTCCTTCGTTCGTGCAGACCCTCCTTCGTCAGCCCGTACTGCCTCGCCTTCCTTTCCCCTCTCCCTCCGCCTCGCTTGATTCTGCGCCTGCTGCTCTCTTTCCCCCTCCCACGTTTTACAAAACGGGGGAGATGTTAATGACTTCATGCAATAACAGTGGTTAATTAAAAGAGCAATTAGTCCTTGTTCTTCCCCTTCTTTATTATTGTTACTATTATTATTATTCCCTACTAAAAACACTCCTTAAATGAGAGAAATATGATCAAATGACAAGTCAATGACCCCCTCAGGCCAGTTATGCAATGCTTTTACTTTTTTCCTTACCTTGCTAAGACAGGGAGAGAGAGAGGAACAGAAAACATGTTAGAATCAACAGAAAAAGAAAAGAAAAGAAAAGAAAGAAAGAGTTCATAAACAGGGAGGCAAACAAGAGGGTTCTTCTATGGAGAATAATGCATGCTAACCTTTTGCTTTTATTCCTTTGTTCTCTTGTGTGTGTGTGTGCTCACACGCACTTACACATGAGAAGGCGGCACAGTTTTCTTTCCTTCTTTTTCTTTTGCTGGTGTGTTTGTGTGGGTTAAAGAAATGCAAAGTCCGCATATTCACGTTAATGTACTTCAAGAGTTACTTGTGAGCGCTGGGTATTGACACCTTAAAAACGAAAAGAAAATGGTTTTGTTTTTTGTGGGTGGGGTGGGAATTTAATGATTAAAAGTGAAGCCAATGTAAATAATGGGATGAGAAGAAGCGAAATGCGAACGGTTATTAAGCAGAATATGAAAACAGTTAAAGAAATAAAGGGGCCAAGAGAGACGGAGTGGCCGTATGGACTCCTGCTTGCTTGCGTGCGTGCTCGTGTGTAGAAAAGGCGCAATCGAAGGTGAAATGAGAAGCGAAACAAGTGGAAAACAACAGGAAAAAGAAAAATAAGACAATTAGATGTGTCTGTACCGCGTGGTGGATAAAAGTATATGACGAGTACATGGAAAGACAGTGCAAACATTAACGTCACTTTTCACCATGCCCGTAGCTCAGTCTCCAGTACGCCTTTCCAAAGCACGTGAGGAAAATAGACGTGAAGTGCCGCGTCTCTTGTGTTTGATGGGTAAGTGTGGGAGGGCTGGAGGAAAGCAAAATAAAGGAGAGAGTGCGGAAAACGGGGACAGTTGGCTTGCGCGGCGCGCGTCGTGCTCACTCGGGCCTTTCTTTAAAAAAAGAAAAAGGCCGTTATTATCATTATTGTCGTTGTTGTTCTTCATGGTGTGGGAAAAGAATATTGGTGGAACCACAGTAAGCGAAGAGAAAATGGGCTGATAGAAGCAGCTGGCCAGCGCTTTGTTGTTTAACCGCTATTACTGGCACCTCTTTTGGACTATATATATATATTGTTTCTTTCCGTCCTTCTATTGACACTTATAACATTAGAGGGGTTCCATTCTCGGAAAGTTCACTGTTCTTCGTTATGTGACGCACGCCTCCCTCACACGCACACGCACGGCCGTGCCCGCACAACTGTTTTTTTTTCTCTTCCGTTTTGCTTTGAAGATAATCAGGCCATGCGAACCGTTTTTTTTCCCTTCTCCTTGCGTTCCTCCGTGAACTCGTCTGCACTATTTGGTTTGCCTTCCTCACTTCGCTTTCCGTCGTTTCTTTTTTCCATGATATCTCGTTTTCCTCTTTGGGTTTTCTCCTTTGACTTGACACATGCGGCAGCCTGTCCATATTAAATGTGTCCATTTTCCGAAATTAGCCCAATATGCTTAACTTGGGGCCAGTTTGTTATTTTTGTATATTTATTACTTATTATATCATTACCATTACCTTTGTTGCTTCTTCCTCTTACTTTTTTGTTTTCCGGGATGGGGGGAAAAACTTGCTTTTTAAAATTTGTTTTAACTTTCCTAGTAGCGCCTCTCCTTCTCTTCGTTCATTAATTTTTCCTTTTTCTTTTACTTTGTGTTGCCTCTTCGCCTGCGTTCATGAGTACGGAAGTACAAATATTTGAAGAAAATGTGGATGCGCAGTGAGCAGAAGGGGTGACTGAAGAAGAAGAAGAAAAGAGAGAGAGAGAGGAGGAGGGAACGTGCAATCAGACGGGAAAATATTGCGGGTGCTTTTAAATTACACGCTATCACGAAAATAATTCTCGTGACAGGCGAAACTTTTTCCTTAATCTCAAATATTTCCCGCGAGTGTGTCGACTGCGCTCGCTAACCCTCTTTGTTGTTATTGCTGCTGCTGTGTGGGCTGCCTCGTTGGCTCTGTACCGCCTAAACACAATTGAAATCAATCCCGTTTTCCTCCTCTTTCTATCGGTTTTCGCTTTTTTTTTTGCGTTCAGGTGCGGATGTTTTCATGATGAAGTCGACTTTAAGTTGAGGTAGGCGCAAAGCGTGGGACACTTCCTAACACAATTTGACACCAAAACCAATGAGGACTACCGGCACTACCGCTGTAAATGTCATCAACATCGGTGCGATTGTTAACGCTGGTGCCACTGCATGTGGTGCCCTCCTCGGCCAACTCGAGTGTATCGTGCCGTAAGGCGCTAATATTTCACTCCTTTATTTTCGTATTTGTCGTGGTGGTTCCTTTTCAACCTCCGCCAGGAGGTAAACTTACTGTTCAGTGTGGAGCGAGCACTTGTGTGGTGTTTGGTCCAAGAAGAAATACGAAAGAGAAGAGGTGCGCGCGGGGGCGGTGTTGTGTGGAATGGAGGAGGGGGGAGGAGGCAAACACCAGCCGCAGCAAAAGACAGGAAAGTCACAGTAATTTGTTTCGACACAAAAGGTACTAAAAGTCGATTAAGGCGTATGTCAACGCACAAAGTGTTTTTTTAAATAAAAGAATCAAACGAATAGGCATAAAATATTTTAAGTGTCTGTGATGTTCGACATGTGTGACTTTTCTTTCCGCTTTCCTTCTCCCTACCCTGTCATTTCACATGCAATAAGGGGGGGGGGAAGAAAGCAGTCAACAAGAGACCATAAGCACGTAGAGCGTTGTTATTACCGTTTTATTTACCCCTTTTCCCCCATCTCTTCATCTTCGGTTTTATTATTTTGTGACGTCTCTGTTTGCTTGTCTGGTTGCAATTACGGACAGGTGAACCGTGTTTCATAAAGATAATAGCGTAAGAGGAAACATAGAAATTCATAGCTGCCAAGGAATTTATACGGAGGAAATATAAAAAAAAAAGAGAAAAAAAAGTTTAAACACATTCATAGAAACGAGTGCATAAACTTAGGAAGTAGCAACGACAAATACCACCGTGAAAGGAGCAAATCCGGGAATAAGAAAAAAAGGAAGATGTTTATTGTACAGGTAGCGGCGGACATATTCAACAATAAAGTTAACTTCGAGCTTAGCTTCCCATCAAGGCCCAGCGTGTCGGAGTTGAGCCGAGCCACTGAAACGGCTTTTTCAAACGAGATCTCCATCAGGCGGCCGGATAATGTGCCCTCGCACAAATTCCATGCGTCGAAGATCAAAATGTATGATGAGGACCGCAATAAATGGGTTGATTTGATTTCAGAGGATCAGCTAGTGGACTACTGCCAGCTGTACGCCTTCCAACCAGAAAATCAGTGGCACAAGGAGAGCCAGAAGGAGATCCCACCGGCAATTAAGCCGCCCACGTCCGGCCAGCGTCTTGCCACTGGCGCATCGTTTTCACAGGGCTCTCGCGTGACGCCTAACGGTAGCATTTCTATGCAGGGAGCCCTCGCGCCGTACAACAGATCTCGATCCCCAGTCAGCCACCGCAGCGAGTCGCAGCAGGCGCGTCATCTGTCGATTCACGGAAGCACGTCAAATGCCCTCATCCCACGATCGCAACCAGATGTATCACAGGAAGAGAAGCTTCGTGTATTATTTGCAGAGCTCGATGTGAAGGGTAACCGTGTGCTCGACATTGAGGATTTCCGCCATGGCTTCACGATGTTCAACCTTAACTTCAGCACCGCAACGGTGGACGACCTATTCGAAAAGGGCGATGCTAACCACGATGGACGTATCACCTTCTCCGAGTTCGAGCGCTTCGGGCGCCTGTACCCGATTATGATGGATTGTCTTTACTTCCGCTCGAGAGCGTTCTGGGAGGAAGAGCAGATCAAGCGATCAATCCAGTCAGAGCGCCAGGCTGTTAAGCAAGCCGAACAGGGAGTGGAGCAGGCCCGCCACGCACTCGAGGAGGCTGAGGCTGAGACGCACGCCGCAAAGGATGCTGTTGCCGCAGCAGATGCTGATTTAAAAGACCGTACCGATCGCCTGCGAGACCTAACGCGGGATATGGACAACGCTAAGCGTGAAAAGGAACGTGCTATTCGTGAGAAGAAGGAGCGTGAAAAGGAGCTCTTTGACATTCGTGAGCGTGAAAAGGAAATGCGGAAGGATGCACAGGAAGTTGCCCGTGAGGCGGAGAAGCATGACAGACGCGCCTTCGCCCTTGCTGGCGAGGCCACAGCTGCTGACGATAAGGTGCGGGCGCTCGAGAAAGCCCTCGATGAGGCACGCCGTGCCTCAGAGCGTGCTCACAGTGTGGCGGAGCAGGCCTCCAGGGACGCGGAGGTCGTCAGGCTGCGTATGCAGGACGCCACAAGAGACGCTGAGGAAGCCGCGCGAGAAGTACCACGTGCGGAGGACGCGGTGCGAACAGCTGAGTTAAATGTATCTGCGGCGGACCAGGGTGCCCGGGAGCTGGAAGGAATGGGCCGTGTTCTCTCACGTGAGATAGAGGAGGCTGGCCATCGGCGTGATCAGAGTGAGAAGGCAGTTGAGGAAGCGAAAAATGTTTTGCACATGAAGGAACGTCATTTGGAAGAGGCAAAGCAGCAGGTGTCAGAGCGCGAGCATTCTGTGAGACTGAAGGAGATTGAGCTGTCGGACCAGCGCAAACAACGGGAACTGGTGTCACAGCACGAGCGGGCATTGATAGAGCAGGAGCTTCGGTTACGCGAACAAAGGGACAGTTTAGAGGAGCGCGAGATGAAACTTATGTCCGAGGCGAGCAGCTTCTTGGGGAACCTCCGTACACACGTGAGCAGTGGGCAGTTCTCCTGCCGTGATTAGTGTGTTACGTTGATTCGTTAATGTTTATCACAGACGGCGGCGTTGGAGAAGGAAAGAAGAAGAAGAAGGAAACAAGGAAATGAACGCGGCGCTACATAAGTAAAAGAAAGTGTATTCATGGAGAGAGAGAGAGAGTAGAAAATATTGTAACGGAGGGATATACGGGAGAGGATGCGGAGTGTAATAACGGGTTAGGGAAAGATGGAGTTGGTTTTACACAACTTTTTTCTTTTCTTATGTTTGCCCTTACACCCCTTTTTGCTCGTGTTTCTAACTGCATTTTCCATGTTTATTTTCCTTTTGCTTCAGTTCCCTCTTTCGCTTATTGGAGGATGCCATTTCCTTACCGTCTGTTGGAGTGCTGAGTGTAGAAAATGCCATAGAGGGAATTTCGTATTTATTATTATTTTTTTTCTTTAATAACAAAAAAAAGAAATTGTTTTACTTCTGGTATGTGGAACCCTACCAATCCTGTCTCTTTCCTTCCTTTTCCTCATCGCCGTTGTGGTCGATATCGTTGGCATGTGATGGTGAGTCATGCGTTCACAATTTCTTTTTTCGCCGCTGTTCCTCGCACTTGTTCAGTGTAAACACATGGCGCCATTAGAGAGCTATAGAGCAATGAAGCAAATATAGAGAAATGAGCCAAAAGATGAAGAAGTCCCACAGGAAAGGGGAAATCAACGGTAAGCAAATAGGGAAGTAGAAGTAACTTGCAGCACGGTTGTCTATTTTTACTATTGTGAACTTTACCTTTTGCCTTTTCGTTTGGTGCAAATATCTCGGTTCTTTCCACATTCATTCTACCAGTTAATTTGACCCACGCTATGCTAATGGCGCCTTAGGGCATCATATAATTTCTTTGTTCTTCGTTTTCTGTTTCTTTTCGATACTTGCGAAACTTCCTGCACGTTTTTTTCTCTTTCTTTCACTTTGCGGAGAGGTGATGCGAGGGAAGAGCCTGCACTCCTCACTAGGGGCCAAGTACTAAGTTACTGTGACTTTGCGCCTTTCGCTCGCCACTGAATATCCACTCTTTTCTTCGTACTCACGCGGGTAGTGGGAGATGGTCGGGTTCGATTAGTGGCCGGCCCCTCTGTTGTGTGCTGCTTTTTTTTTTTCCTTTCCATTTTTTACTCTCTGCTTTTGCTATCAAGGGAGCCTTCACCCAACTTCTCATCTTCAGTCATTTTTGTGGCTTTGTAGGATCAACAAGAACATTTCACGCAGTAACCCCCCTCACATGTTGCGGCCAGTCGCACAGCCGGGTGGCACCGCTCTGGTTTTTTCAGCAGCGGGAGCCACTCAGCGGCGTTGGTTGAAGGCCAGCACCACGCCTAAGACCGCCGATGAGCAGACGGTGCCGGTACTTCACAGTCTCTACCGTAGGCTGAGGAAGGAGGGTGAGGAGCGTAAAATGTTGGAAGACGCCCTCTCTGTCCACTCGCTGGAGACAAATATTCGTGTGGGTTTGCGGCTTCTGCAGTGCCATACGCGGCTGATTAACACCAACAGGCAGCTGAAGGAGCTTCCGGTATGGCGGGTGGTGCGATGTGTGTCGCTAGGCATTACTCGACGTTACTACGCATTGCAGATTTTTTTGATTCGTCTAAGGCTGAGGAGTGCGGCCGCCATCAGCAACGTTTTGGTGTACATGCTTCTGTTGGTGGTATGCTTCATGCTTTACGAAATTTATCACGTGTGTCGCATTGGTGTGACGCGGGCTGAAGACCGGTATAGGGCATTGGCCATTCCGATAGTACAAACGTTTGACGCTCTTGAGGATGCAGTGCGACGGCGGAAAGAGGCTCACCTGAAACAAATGGAGGACGACGTTGTGCGGCAGCGGTAATTTATCTGTCCTCCTTTATATATATTTATATACGAAACAGTTACCGGGCTGGCGTGAGAAGGGTTGTTTGGTTGCTCTTGTCACTGCATCTTCTTTCTTCATTCGCTGCGTAGCTGTGAAACTTATTCTGGCACAAGATACTCGCCACGACTGTGAGTGGGTATTAAACTGTTAACATCACGCGTGGGTATTTTTTTCTTCTTTGGTGATGCGTTCAAAGTGAAAATTTTGCCTCTGCATCATCCTTTAACCCTTAAGATGAGTTAAGAGCCTTTTATTTGTTTATGCCCGTGACACGGCTCCTTCGATCTGCCCTCTAATGCCGCCAGCCGCACTGCTTCGGTACCGCCGACTGCCCACCGTACAAGTTAATGTGAGATGCTGATTTGTTCCTTTGGAGAAAAAAGAAAAATATATATATATGCCTTTCTCCTTCGCCGTATTCTGGCGTTTCGCTATCAGCATCACTAAAAGAAGCTTCTGTTTTGTTGTTTTTGTTGTTGCAAGATGTTCACGGTCAGTTTCTATGGTGCTGACCCAATGAGTCGCTATTGCGATGATGATTTCACGATAACGAGGTGCTTTGTGTGTTTTGGTTTTGTTCCACATCAGTGCATTAATCCTGAAGTACAATTGGGCAGGAGCGGCTTGTATCAAGAGGGATGATGTGCAGGTGTGTAATTTTTGTTCCCTGTTTCTTTATTTTTTTTCTGTATTGTAAATTTGTTGTTCTGTTGCCTAACACCATGGTACTTGGACACCGTCCCTGAACTACAGCAAGCTGCTGCTTAAACACGCAACAGAAATTCACTGCTGGCTTTCGTTCTTTTTTCGCCCTTTCTTCCTCCTCTTGCGCGCACATTCTATTTTTCAGTGAACCTCCTCGTGGGTGTTCCCTTCTCCCCCATACACACACGAACACTCCAACATTTCCTTTGCCTTTCTGGGGGAACCGGCAGCCAGTCGGTATGGTCGTAGTGTCGGAGGTGCCGAGTGTCGTAACGTTTCTCTCCGAGACGGGGGAGCATTACAGGCACCGGACTGAGTTACTGCGCCAAAGATTTTTAGAAAAGGAGCAGCAGGAATGCACCTTCAGGCCCAAGTTGTCGCGCTACGCTGCACGGAAGAAAGCGGTTGCCGAGTCCGGTGTGTGCCAGCCTGTGGAAAAGCGACTGCTGGAGCTCCACGCACGGCAGAAGGAGTTGGCCGAGTTGCGGCGAGTGGAGCACAGCGAGCGGGAGAGGGCTCGACTAGAGATGGAAAACCGGCCTCCTCGTCTCACATCCCGGGCGCGGTCTCTCACGCGCAGGGATCAGGTGGAAATTTCCCGGGCGTGGCTGAAGAAGCGTGAGGACAACGTTGCTCGGATGCGTGAGGCGATTCTTCAGGAAGATCTGGACGCGATGCGACCTGCGACGAGCTTTCCCTCGCGTGCACATGTACGTAATGGCGGAGCCCGGCGGGATGGGCCACGCATAGAAGACCATCTCATAGCTGAGAGGGAAGCACGGCGTCAGCGAATGTATGAGCGCTATGAGCGCGCCATGACGATGAGTAGTGGGTCTGACTGCTCACTTTGTAGTGAAAATCCTCGCCGTTTGTTCAGACCGCATATAACGCGTTACGCACGGAGCATGTCACTCACAGGGGATGTTGTGGACCGCCTGCTTTCACGTGACAAGGGGTCCCGGAGGAAAAGTCGCGATGTAAACCCCACTGGCGTGACCCGCGTCAGCAGTTGGTCGACTAGACACTTTAGGTATCTTTACAAGAATCCCAATATGCCCGTGCATGATCGCTTGTACCATAATGATTACATCAAACGCTGCGAACCCGGGGCGATGAGGAATTCGTGTGATGTGCATAGTGAGCATGTTGGTGTTCCACAAATTAACGAAACGTCACGTGCTATAGTGGAGCGTAGGAGGGCTGAGGAGCTGCTGCTGTACGGTGGATGCCGTTCTGGAAGCCCCACCAGCAGATTGCATGCCGGTAGGGGCGTTACAGTGTCCGCAACAAGACACAAATTGCGCTGTGAGAACACGTTTAAGGAGCAGCAGGAGGAAGAGTCGGCCCACTGTACATTTCGGCCAAATGTTGACGAGTGGTCGGAACAAATCTGGCAGCGGCAAGTCCAACGATTGCGATTGGACGGAAACTCACACAGTGGCCAGATGTTGCTTGAGCTTCTTTGGCGTCGATCGGAGACGCGTGCGAAGGAGGATTTGCAAAGGCAGCGCGAGCTAAATGAGCAGAAGGAGTTTGAGGAGTGCACTTTCCACCCAAAAGTCGGTAGAGCACCCCGGAGCCGTATGGTGTGCGGCCTTTCAGTTCATGAGCGCAATGAGGCGTGGGCCCAGCGGCGGGTGCAGCGATTGGACCGCACACGGCAAGAGATTGAGCGTAGAGAATTAGCCGAGTGCTCTTTTCACCCCTCGATCACTGTATTGCCCTCTTCGGGGCCCACCGCGTTTAGTGGCAGAGAAAACAGCGGGTTGCATACGCGAAAAAGTTTCGACCTGCAGAGCGGTGGGGAGTGGTCAGACGAGTGGTGGAATAGAGGACCCCGGTCGTCCCACGGAGATAATTCGGATAGTCGGTTGTGTTCCGAGCCTCTCCAGCAAAGTGGCTTGTCACCACGGCAGTGCCCCGACGGTTCGCCAGGGTCCTGCTCACTTACTTCACGGGCCGGCTTGTCACCGTGAAATGCGTGCTAGACGGCAAGATTGAGGTGCTGACGACCGTGTGAGTGTGAGTGCGCGTGTGCTGCTGTATATTTGCTTTTGTTTTGTTTGACTTTTCTGTCACTCACATCGGTGCTGGTGTAGGGCCTCCAATACTTTTTGTTTTAACAAAATAGTCAGCGGGAGAATGTTAAAAGGGAGTGGAGGAATCAAACCCACCAGGTCGCATCATTTGTGTAAAACTTCATAGAAATAGCTCATATATGATCTTATATTACATTTCATACATTGTGTGTTGCAGGGTCTGTCGCAATAGATCCCGTGAGCGGCGTAGACAGCGCGAAGTAAAAAGGGGTTTCAAACTTCGTGATGCGCTGCTCACTTGCATTTTCTTGCTGTGTGGTACGTCTGTTGTGCGCACCGAACGGATGATGACTCTCTTTTGCTTTTCGTTTCGTCCTTCTTTCCTTTTGCCTCTGTGTGGATCCCATCACCGTTGCGGTGTGAGCCGCATTGCAGCTTCTCTACGGCACGTACCGTCGTGCACTGTTTTGCCTCATTTTTTATTCTCTCTCTCTCTTTCGCTTGTTTTGATTTACTGCGTCACTCCCTTTTTGCCCTCTTTTCCCTTCCTTTGAAGTACGGTGCAACCCCTGCTGTGTTATTGTCAACTGCTTGGGACGGGGGAAGTGACGGTGAGCATTTGTAATAATAGGAAGGAGACATTCTGGTGGGTTGAGTGTATATACATACATATACATATATATACCCATAAGGAGTTGTTGTTTTCTTTCTTAAGAGAACAACAACAGCTGCAACGACGGCAACAAAAAAAAAGGTATATAAAAGGGGAACAATACACATATATACGCCCCCTTTAGGAAATTCATAAACAACGTGAAATTACATTTATTTGATTGTCTATTGAGGTGTGTCGAACATTTGGTAATATTCCGGCGTAAACGTGCGCTGAGGGAGCGTAGGAACAAGGCGTATGGAGAACATTCGTGTTGTGGTGCGAGTCCGCCCATTTCTCCCCAATGAAAAGCCTCAGCAATGTGTTACGGTGTGTGGCAAACAGGTTAGTATTGGTGAAGATCGGTCGTTTGCGTTTGATAAAGTTTTTGACAGGGATGCCAAATCAGACGCTGTGTGTAGCTCAGTAGCAGACCCGTTAATTTCTTCCTTTCTCGATGGCTACACGGTGTCCACCATAGCTTATGGTCAAACAGGGGCTGGTAAAACGTACACCATGGCCCGCCTTTCTCAGTATATAGTGGAGCGGGTTCGTGATCAGGTAAGAACACCCTCGAGTAATCAAGGAGCGGCATCGTCCATCGCTAGTGAGGTCTCACTTGCAGAGGCGTGCCCCGGCGCGGCCGGCACAGCTCCGCCAGAGTTTCGATTTTCAGCCATGGAGGTGTACAACGATCAAATCAGCGACCTCTCCGCCACCGCATCATCGCCAGCAAGGGCCCGCTCGTTTCAAACGCTGCCACTGCGGGAGGACACTCGTTACGGCGTTTTTGTTAAGGGCCTTTCTGAAGTGACTGTAGACTCTGCGGAGGGTCTGCTAACGCTTATCGAAAAGTGTATATCGTCCAGGCGGACTGCTGTGACACAAATGAATGAAATAAGCTCACGCTCGCACTGTTTACTCACCATAACACTCACCCGCAACGGTAAGATGGGTCGGTTTGCTCTAGTGGATCTCGCGGGAAGTGAGCGAATGAAGAAATCCCACAGGCGAGCGTACTATTCATCGAGTGACGTATGCGTGGAGTCAACCGCCTCACGGATTAAGGAGGGGATCTGCATCAACAGTGGGCTACTGGCCCTGGGGAATGTTATTTCGGCGCTGTGTGCACGCAAGCAGCACGTGCCGTACCGGGCATCCAAGCTAACGCGTCTGCTGCAGCCGATGCTCAGCGGAAACACGAAAACCACAATGATTGCCTGCGTTTCCCCCGCCGCCGCCTCCTTTGAGGAAACTCTCAACACGCTGAAGTACGCGAACCGCGTGAAGTCTCTTCGAACGCAGCCACTGCAAGTGGCCGCTCCCTCCGCAACGGGGTCAGTTCAGCGCGTAATGTTTGTGTTAGGCGATCAACTCGACGACGTCAAGCAGAAAGACCCTCAACCGTTTTTAGGAATTCCGGTGCCGTCTTCCAGCGGCGGGGATTGCGCGAGGATAAACATGTTGGAGGAGAAACTGCGAGTAGAAGAAAATGTCACGCTTCGCCTGAAGGAAGACCTGTTTAACGCGGAGTACACTGCAATGATCGAGGTGGAGAAGCGCAAGAGCCTTGAGAAGCGGATTGCGCTACTGGAGATGGTGGTGAAGGAGCGCAGTGAGGATCGCGGGTCATCGACTGCCACTGATGTTACTGTTGGCGAGAGTACCGCATCACACCGCAGGAGATCAGCCGAGTCGAGCGATCCCTCGGATGAGGGCGGGGAATTCGACAAGGGGCAGCTTATAGCGCACCTTGAAACCGAGCGAGAATGCCTTGAGTCTGTAAAGGTACAAAAGAATACACAACCACAGCGGTTTGCAGAACTCGATTTTCAGGGGCAACACTTCACAGGGAGCGACTCGGTGTCCTCTTTGCCAAACGGGGACATGCAGAGCAGAATCAGTGGAAAGGGGCAGCACACACAAAATTTTCAACGGCAGGGCAGTGAAGCTGTTCGGGCCTTGAAAAGCCAAAGCGCGGTCACATGAGAATGTTTTCCATTGGGTGCCACTTCGGGGAGGATTTGCCCGACGCTGTACGAAATCGGGGCCGCCACATCTGAAGGAGCAGGGAAAACAACAGGAGCAGAGTTGCTCTGTACCATTGCATGACGGGAGATTACGCAAAGCTGAGGAAACGGCGGAGGAGTACAGACGTCGTGCGCATGAAACAGCTGCTCAGCTGGACGAGTGCCGCCGTAACGATGCGCTAATACAAAAGCTCCAGGCGCAGATTCCTGAGATGCGTGAGGAACTGGATCGCCAAGTCATTGCCGTGCGTGAGGGACACCAGCGCGAGCAAAAGATGGTTGAGTCCCATGCGCAAAAAGTCAATTCCATGAAGCGTCAAATTGGTGAGTGTGAGGCACATATATTACGCCTGCAGGAGGAACTGCAGAGGAAGGAGCGTGAAATCGCCCAGGTAAAGTTTAGACTCACAAATTCTTTCGACCATCGGAGGTCAGCAGCCTGCCTACAACGTAAACAGCTGCTGCGGGCTCTTGAAGGGGATACGACGATGAGAACGGCAAGCGTGCAGAAGGAGATCGACCTGGAGCTGCGGGCCCTCGCGATGATTGAGACCGATCTTGAAGACTTCAGCATGGAACGCCGCGAGCTGAAGTCAAGACTCGACAGTGTCGAAAAGTACCCAAATGAGGTGAAGAAGTCGAGTGTAGTGGTCAAGGAGCACCACGTCTACAACCCGAAGGACATTGCCAGAGGTGCTGCAGGGGTCGAGGGTGATCGCGACGCTGTGTTCAGCGAAGTGGCGGGCAGTGGGGGCGGTATTACGAACGCGTTGGCGATAAGCCCTTTTCTTCTGCAAACGCTGCGGCGGCTGGAGGAAGTCGAAGACAGCATCGACAGTCTTCAAGAGGCTCGCAAGTACCACCTCCAGCGCGTCCGCCGACTTCAAACGGGACCATCCTCACCCCTAAGTGCTGCAAGACCGAGGGCGTGCGATCTTCTTCAGCCGAGCCTCACGAGTGATTCCTTAGATAAGACCATGAAGTGACTGCCCTGCTACATCAGTGAAGGCATCATTTTTGTTTTTTTTTCCTCTCCCGTTGTTCTCCTTTTCGTTCCCCACCGTTTTCCCTAGTCGGTACCATGTGTGTGAGTCTGGTGTCGTGCGCTTTACTTTTAAGGATCTCCAGGTGTGATATATAGACCCGTGTGAGGGGAGTTTTTTCCTTCTTTTCTTGTTTTATATGGTAGGCAGCGGGGCATGCAGGGAAGGAGAGTGTGGTTCTTTCATCTTCGTATTTTGTTCCCCCATCTTTTCCTTTGTCTTTGGATCCGAGTTTACACATATCTGTAAGTTTTTTTCTTATTTTGATTTTTCTTCTTATTCCGTCCTGGTCACTTTCGCTTGTACTCCTCGGTGGAGGTATCATTTTTCCTGCCTTTCTCCCTCGTTTATTATTGTTACTATTATTATTGTTACTATTATTATTATTATTATTTGTTTTCCTTTGTTTTTACCTATCCACAATGCCAGGGTAACCTTTCCCCGCAATATATCCGTGTTATTTATTTAGGGATTTTTCCTCCTTTCCCTCTCTTGGCTATTCTTCTTTTGTTGTCTTTGGGTGACGTGTACCGCACTCGCTTTTTTTTTCTTTTCTCTTACACATACAAGGAGTTTATTTATTTTTGTTTTTTTTTCTAATTCCGGGGGGATCTTTCAAGTTGTTCCTTCCCGTCTCTATTATTATTATTATCATTCGCTCCTTTTTTTTTTTTAATAATGTCATTGCCGGTACTGTTGTTACCTTTATTTCTCCCACTTCCTGCCAGATTTTATTCCTGCAGACCCCTTAGTAGGCTTACGATGTATGCGCATGATTATAGATATGTGCGAGTGGAGAAGCACAGGTTTTTTTTAAAAATATTTTTGAAAGGAAGGAAGAGAGAAGGATATATTTATACATAACAGTATTCACTTTCATTGTTATTGTGTTGTTGTTGTTGTTCCTTGCTTTTGATGTATATGAATATATTAATATATTCTCACGCTATCATATCATTCTTTCGTGTCGTCCATTTGTGCATCATTGCCCGTCAGTCGGCTCAACATTTAACCAACTCCGCGAGGTTACTGGTACGAAGCACGAAAACCATTTTGAGGGGGAAAGTAAAGCGAAAAGGAGAGAAGGAAAAGGAGAAGGAAAAGAAAAACAAAAACGAAGGGTCTCGCTGAGATGATACGAGCGAAACGGGGGTAAATAAGGTAGGTGTGAGAGGGAGTGGCTGGTAATCGCGTGTGTGTGTGTGTGTGCGTGTAGGGAGGCAGGCACTTGGGTCAGTGTTTGTTCTGAGCGCAGTGCAGTGTGTGCCCCCTTTTTTCCTCCTTGCTGTTCCCATGACTGCCGCCATTGGGATTCATGAAAGGGATGGGGAGATGTCGCACTTTCTTTTTCCTTTCTGAGTACGCACGGTCATTTTGTGTGTAAATGAATGAGGAAAAAGGAGGGTTTCAGTGAATAAAATAGAGAGTAGGCATGAGAAACAACAAGGAACAAAAATTTTTTAAAAAAAGGTGAGAAAGGGAAAATTTGGAGAAGTGGAAGGAACAAAAAGGTGAGGCTGGGCGCCGTCGTGTTCGTTTTTATCGCGTTATTTGTTATTGTTCCTTCATTATTGTTATTGTTTTTTTATTATTTTTACCCCAGGGTTTCCTTTATTTAATCCTGGGGTCGGCTTTCCCTTTCCCCCATGCTGTTTTCCTTCATTTATCTTTCTTTTTTCTTTTTTACACCGGCGATATTGTTTCCATCCCAAAGGAAAATAACACTCGCTTAGTTTTGTGGGTGCGTGGAGTAATAGACACTGTGGCGAAACTCCCGCCCCGGCACCAGGGGCACTGCTCGCTGCCGTGCGTCTTACATTCAACGCCTTTCGAGGAGTCCCGGACTCATTGAAAACTTCTCCCGCATGAGCGTGTGTGGATGAGAAGCGTCCTTTTTCTTTCTGTCTGTTGTCATTGTTGGCAATTTGTCCCACCCACAAGCCGTGCAATACACAGCACCTACAGCCCTTCTGTACGTGTTGTTTGACTGTCCTTTCATAGCTCTCTCCGCATGTTTAGCCAACTATTTTTTCTTTTCTTTTTGTTTGCTCTACTCATCCTTTTGATGCGATCCCTGAGGTTGCTTAGCTCCTGTTTTCTCACACAGGGGGCTACGACGCGCATTATAACTCACATCTGACCCTTTGACTTTCAGACCAAACATCCCACGTGGCCAACCGACCAACTCGCGTTTCACAGCCGCCCTGCCTTCTTTTTGTGACCATGCACCGCAAAAGAGGGCGAAATATGCAATCATCTCAAAGAACAGCGGGGAACGTTTCCACAGTGGGATCGGGCGAGTGCCTCGACACGGCGCTAAACGACCGGATTGCCTCATGGGACGCGGACACACCGCCCCAGACGCATGTCGAAGCCGGTGAAGACGCCTTCGAGGAGGTTGCACCGTCGGTGTATGGGCCGCTTATTGCGCGCCTTGTTCCATTACGTGGGGCAACTGCTTCCTCTCCTTTACCGCTTGTGGAGATCTACAGAGACACAGATGTCATTACGATGGGGCGATCGAAGGAACTTGAGGTAGAGTGCCGTGTTGACGTGGCGAGGGTCTCGGCACGGCACTGTGAGCTTCGAGTCGACGCGCTGACGTACGAAGTGCACATCAGAGATATATCAACAAACGGTACTTTTGTAAATGGTGTGCGAGTGACTAAAGGAGAAGACGTGGAGCTGCATCCAGGCGACGAGATATCACTGGTAAGGTCTCTGCCACAAACGATGGTGCCTGGGGAGTCGTCTGCAGAATTGGAGGTCGCAGGTGGTGCGGATGGTACTGGTTGTGCTGAGTTTATTTTCCAGAGAGTTTCTGCGTTGAAGTGTGCAGAAAAAATGGTGGAGGAACTCACTTGTTCTGTGTGTAAGTTTCTTTACTATCGGCCATGCAGCGTGCTGCCTTGTATGCATGTATTTTGCAGCTCGTGTGTGAGCAGGTGGGTAGCGGACGGAAAGAAAACGTGTATCGAGTGTCGAGGGAAAATCTTAGAGATACGTCCCTCACACAAAATAAATAATTGTGTAGAGCAGTTGCTACAACGCAACCCGAAGCTCCGCCGCAGCGAGGCGGAGATAGCCGAATGTGTGGCTCACGATGATATCCCCCCCAACGGTAAAGTGGTAATGAAGCGGGCACGCGATACGAGAAGTGAAGCCCTCGAGCCCGGTTCTTCCGACTCGGATAGTGATAGCATTGACAGAGAATCATTTTCATCGTCCAGCGTACGCAGCGGCAGTGGGGGAAGCGGGGTTCCCAACGTTTACCAGAATCAGCCACGCGGACAAGCAAATGGCAATTGTAGACACTGCAGCACGCCCTCAGTGGTGGATGGCTTTTCTTGCCCAACTAGGGGGATTCACCAGTTGTGTCAAAATTGCCACTGCTTGTTTCCGATGCGCCCTCTTTGCAACCTCCCGCAGCGGTGCCAGCTCTGCAGTTGCTCCTACTGCAATTTGTACTATAAGGACGAGGGCGGATGTCCAGCCAACGCCACGGTGGCGGCTTAGTGATTGTGTCCGAGTGCCCCGTACCGACCACCCTTCCGTCCAAGGCGTTTCGCGGCAATGCGGTAGAGCAGGGCATCCTTTTCCAGTACCTTGTGGGTAGGCAATTGAGCCCTGGTTTCGTCTGGGAAGAATACGTCCGGAAGCTAAGCAGTGACCAGTGGGTGCCGGATATACCGTGTGTGAATGGGCCGCTCTCTGCGTCTTCCGCCCTGTGCGGTGAATGCATAGAAGCCCTGTTCGCCGCGATGTTATTTCACTACCGCTGCTCGTTGCCCCGTGACCAGCTTCCAAGCGCAGTGGCAGAGAGGCCAAACTGCTGGTACGGCCTGGAATGCAGGACACAGTTTCACAACAGGCAACATGCAAATAAGTACAACCACGCATGTCACCAGAAGAAGCGGAAGGAGTGACCGTTACGTGTAACTGGGTGTCTTGTGGATCAGCCCACCGCATGGAGACAGTGACGAAACAACTGTTATAACAGTGAACCAACAGGCTATGAACAATTCTTTCCGACTTGAGATTCACTGTGACTGCGGTGAAACTCTCTGCTTTCTTACTTGACGTTCATTTTAGTCCCTTCTTCCCTTTACCTATGCCAATTCTTTCCATTTTTAGTGACCCAGCTATCACATCCATTATTATTTATTTATTTATTTTCTTTGAAGCAGAAGATGTTTGATGATGGATGGAGCAATAGGCGAGGAGTGCGAAGGGCACTTGAAGGAAACCTCTCTTTCTATCGGCACGAGGGCACACAGCGTAATGTGCCACAACTGAGCCAACCGCCTAAGGCGTGTGTCGGGGAGACGCATGAATTATATTTTCTCCATTGTTTGTTCTTCCGCTGCTGCACTTTGTGGCGCTCTCTCTGCGAACTCCGCTGCAGTCGGCCACTAGTTATCCACCCACTTTCTGCTCCTCTTTTTTCTTGGCATTGACCTTGCATGTGGCCAGAAAGGATACGTAACCCCATAAAATAGAAAATTAAAATTTAAAAAGGCCCCGAGGGCTATGAGCAGTCACTTCTCCGGTGTGGAGGAAGCAGCCCACCGCTCTAGTTTGGCTTACCTCCTCTCACCGACGCGCCAGCGTTCCTTAGGCGAGCGGAGGTTTATTCGTCATGCCATTTTTCGAGCAACCGCGGTGATTGGGTTTCTTTTTTATTTCATTTACTGCAACCCCGAGTACAGCTACACTTACACGTACCTGCAGAGGGAGTACGGCATCGGACTCGGAAAACCATTAATCCCAAAGCTGCTGGAATTGCAGAAGCGGCCCCCGCCTGAGTAGAGCGCTCTGCTTTCCAGCGGGTGATGGGAAAGGGGAACGATTGCATCGGCACTACTGATTGCTGTATTTAAATTTTTTTTGTCTAGCCGCAGTCCGGGTGGTTGGCAGTTACATTGCGGTGAAGCACGGGCCCCTGTACCTCAGGTCCATGACAGAAAAAACTTTGCTTGCTATTGGCACCGCGTGGATGTGGTGTTTTTTTGTTGACATGAACATATGATGTTTGCATCGTACTGCGCGTTAGTGAGCGGCTTGATGCTGGCGGTGTGATGGAAAATGGAGCCACTCAGCTTGGCGTGTCCGTTTTATCAGCACAGCTGATGATTCGCCGACTGTTGTTATCGCTGTCGGCAGGGGAAAATAGCGGTGAATGATGACGCTCTGTGAAACTTGCCTTCCATGAAGTTATTGCACCCTGTTGATTTATATTTGCAAATGTGCGTTGCTTCTATGGGAACTCACATTTGTTGAAGTGGTGGTGGCGTACATCACAATGTTGCGGGCTCGCGGGGATGTGTTTTCGTATTGGGTTGTTGTTTTAGTACGTGTTGCAGGTCGTTTTTATTCCCCCTCAACCTCTGTTGCGTGTTGGGCATGATGTGGGGTCCTGCGCGTCCGCCAGTCTATCTGCTGCTCGCCGGGGCCGTGGCTGCGGTTTTGGTGTTTGCCACAATGCCAAGCAACCTCCAGCCGTGAAGCTTTTAGTGCCCAATGCGCACTTTTCCCTTCTTTGTGAACATGGCTGTACATGCAGATATCTTTCACTTGGTCTGTCGACTAGATCTCCTCCTACACCTCTCTTCCACTCTTTGCTTTGATCTTCTTTGTTTTGGCCTGCGAAGTGTAGAATAGGGGCGAATTTAACTACACCTTTTTTTTTTTTAGAATCGTTAGAAAAACTGTTTTCGAGAAGCCACAAAGGCATCAAACAAAAACAAGGCGAAGACAAATTCTGCGCGGTCAAAAGCGTCACCACCGGAAGCCAAGGAAAGTGTCAAGGCAATGTTCAGCGCCCCGGTATATATTTCGATAGGCGACGAGTATGACAAGCGTCCGGGGAAGGACCCGGTTTCCGCGAGTCGAAGGGCCGCAGCTTCGTCGTGCCGGTGAAGCGCTCTCCTCACATCACCGACGCCGTGTTCCAAAAGTCATTTATTTCCCTTGCTGTCGGCGACGAGTATGTACCACCGCCAATCGGAGGGACATTCCGGCGGCCTGCGGAAAAGAAGCCCGGGGATCCTCAGCCAGTTCCATTTAAGCTCCCCAACCGTCCGCACAAGTCGTGTGGTAGTGGCACTTATTACGGCACTTTCAGCGAGAAGAACCCACCGAAGCATGAGCCTGAAACGTCAATAGCAGAGGTAAAAAAACCGGCTCAAGGCCCCGATGGCACACACATAACCCGCAAGCCCAATATGTACACAAACCCCGGGAAGAAGGGCACCTACGGCTACGTCGGGCTTTCGCTTGGAGGAGCTGGAGAAGTGCAGTACATATCAGATCCCGTTGGTGGTGTCAACGCGCAGCGTCCTATCAGTTTGCGCTCGCAAGCACCTTTTAATCGCGCGGTGAAGTGTGGAGGTTGTTTTGACGATGGTCCCCATGGTTTTAGCACGGTGTACGGCATTAACAAGCCCTTACCCATGAAGAGGTTGTCCCCACCCCGCGCCACACCCCCTGTGAAGCAGTGGAGGCCTGCTGGTGTTTTGGTGAATGACATCACGCGCCCCCCCGAATATCGCGAGGACCCTTACGACCTGAAGGAGAAGCGTGCACGTGAGGAGCGGCTGAAGGAGCAGTCTTATAAGCCGTGGTTTCCAGCTGGCAGTGATTCGAACCGTCACATTTACACGTATCCTGTACCGTACATGCCGCCACCGGTGGCGTAAAGCTGCTGCGGCTCTTTGCTTCCACTACTTGTAGTTTGGCGAAAAATACCACTGAATGTGTGGTGGATTCATCTGTGCTGAGCCGTGTGGTGTTTTTCATTTCCACTGCCCCTTCTTCCACGTGGCAGGAAGGGTCAGTGGACTAAGCGCTGCCTTCCTGGATGGTTTGTTTCATTTTTTCCCTCAAGTTGTGTGTACGTGTGTATTGGAGTACAATAAATGTATGTAAATGTTCTCCTCTCATTTTCAATATCTAGATTGCTGCTTGACATCAGGAAACGAGAATTCACCCGTTACCATCCCACGTCTCCGTTCCATCGCGTGCTGCTTTTTTTTTTGTACGGAGAGAGCAATCAATCGCTGTGATTTGTGCTGTCCCTGTCGAGGTTAGGGTGCGGGTAGTGTCACTGGTACACAATTGTGGTTGTGCATGAAAACAGATGCTTTGGAATCCTTCTCGTATCCACCTCGGTTTCTCTTTCACTTTTTTAACATTTATATAAATATTTTTTTTACTCATTATCTTTCTTGGGTTTCGCTCGCCCGTGTCCGGTGCAATATTATCGCTCCCCTTTGTCCACAACAATGTGTATCACTAGAACTTGGTATGTACAGCCCTCCTTCGACTGTCGTGGGGGAATTTTCTTCCTTTCCCTGTCGTTCCCCCTTTTTTTCTTTTGACTTTCAGCTGCACAAAGCCCTGAGCTGTGCAGAAAAGAAGTGGTCACTTGTATTTAATTTAATTTTCTTTTTCAGACACCGGAGCGGAGCGGGGATCCAAACGGTTTGCTTAGCCGGCTTCTTCGCCAGCAAGCAACCGGGGTTCCTGTGGTGGGGAAGGAGGCGCAGTTGAAACGAGAGACGTGGAACTTGAAGGGTTCAATGAGTAAACTCCGCCCGCCGTTAATGCGTTGGCCGTGTTGGAGGGTTTAGTCCCCTCCCTGTCACGGCAGCATCGTGCGGCCCGGATAATGTTTTCTCCACTGTTAAAGGGATGGTGTTTGCTTGTGTGGAGCTGACAGCGCAGAGGGTGCGATTGCATTGCACACGTGGATGGAAAGAAAGAAAGGAAAAAGAAATGAGGGGAAAGTTGACAAGTAAACCAGATGCCGTGTTCGTTAGCAGCATTCTTATGTACAAAGTGGGAGAGGTGGGACAAAAAGAACGAAAAGAAGGGGGAAAAAAGGAGGGAAAATAAAACCGATGGAGTAAAATTTGTCTCTTTCTGCTCGTTACTTTTTAATTTGGTGGTAATGACGGTTTGTTTTCTCTTTTTTTTACATTTTTTTTCTTTGTTGAGTCTTGTGAATGTATGCATGTGCTTCAACAGTTTATATCTCTATGCTATCTGCTGACATCAGTTGTTTTGAGGTTCTTTTGGATTCATTCGGCGCCCCAAAGAGGATGCGCTTTCATCAACTAATGAGAAGTTCCAGGGGGGAGAGAGAGAAGAAAGAAAGTGAACCCTATTACCGCTAAAGGCTGGACGTACTCCTGTCTATGTTGGCTAACGAATTTGATATTAAGTTTCCGTGGTTCTTTTCTTGTTCTTTTCTTTTTTGTTTTGCTACTTTTCGGTTTCGCATGCGCACGTCGCAGGCCTCCTCGCACGTCGTTCTTATTGCCGTTGCACACGTTCTGACGAGCGGTATCACGATAAGGGGGTGTCTGACAAGGGATAAGTAATAACAACAGCAGGAACCATGCCGTTCAGCAAGGCTTGGCGGAGCGCTGTGTACCCGGATTTTAGGGAGCAGGGTGCGTATATCAACTACAAGGCGACGAAGGACACATTGCACCGCATGAAGGAGGACATTGCAAACCCAGCCACGCCCGATGAGCTCTACAATTCCCTGCTAAAACAGAAGGCGGCGGTGTACAAGTGGTGCGAGAATAAGGTGAATGAACTACAAATGATGGCGCAGGCGCTTATGAATGCGTCGGATTACCTCTCCGAGGACGAGACACCTACTAATGTGAGCATGGTGTTTAGTACGATGGGGAAGGGCGATAAAAAGTACCTCCCTCCGAGTGAGGCGCGCTGTGTGGCGGATGCGATTATGTATGAGCTCCTTCGCTTCGTTGAATGCCGCAATTTGAACACTGACACGATTGAGCACATTATCGCTCGGATGTACCGCTATGCCGTTCTCGGACCCACTGGCGACAAGTGGAGGAGCATTGATAAGGAGTATGACTACTACGCGCTGTCCATTGATGAGATCTTTCTGATGTTGTCGAAGGTTTACGATCACGTGAATGAAGTGGAGAGCATGCGACGTGCGGGGCGCTCCAACATTCCGTGCGGCACTGTTGGGTCACAGGTGTTTGACCGTCGCTCTGTGAAGTACTGGGTTCACATCCAGGACCTGCCATTTGTTATTGCACGCATCATACCGCATCTCCCACTCAGTACCTTTCAGGACACGTACGCAATGAGTAAGGAGCGCGGTGTCCAGTTCACATTGGGTACCCCCGTTAGCAGCGTGTACTATGACAATGACAAGTTCCTTTTGTATCACCGTCGACTTGAAAGGCTGGATGGTGCTACGCTAATTCGAATGCGTTGGTACGGCCATCCAGTGGACCCTGACTGGAACAAACTGAACCCCACGGACAGCGTTTTTATGGAAATTAAGGTACACCACGAGGCTTGGCGTGGAGAACGTAGCAACAAGCGGCGCTTTGCGCTAAAGGAGAGGGAAGTGGATCAGTACTTGCACGGTGACTTGAGTTTACGACCGGCACTGGAAAAGCTTCGTGCTAAGAATGCATCCAAATCCCAGCAAAGGGACTTCAAGTCACTCGCCACGGAGATTCTGACGAAGATTCACGCATACGACCTTAAACCTGTACTACGCACGCAATGCCTTCGGGCGGCGTTTCAGCGTGGGCTTGATCAGTCCATTCGCATTAGCATTGACACTGACCTGAGGGTTGTTGCGGAGGACTTTGGCCTCAGCCGTCACTGGCGGTACAACGGCGCTGATGCGCCACATTCAAAATTTCCCTACGCTGTAGTGGAGGTTAAGTTGCAGTGCGCAGAAAATGAACGCATTGCCCCGTGGATTGAGGAGCTGATGAACTGCCGCTATATGGAAAGCATCCCCAAGTTCAGCAAATACGCGCACGGTATTGCCACTCTGTACGGACATACGCCGTTCATCAAAATGGTACCGTACTGGATGCCTCAGCTTGACATTGATATACGCGCCTCTACGAAACCGGAGCACAATCAGTGGGACCCGACTACCGGTCTCGCCTCCGGTTGCTGGGAGCGCACAACTGATCGCATTATTTTTGGAACGGGTCACGCCCAAACACAAACCGTTGGAGCATCCGAGGCGCGCTTTCTGCCACGTACCGACTGCCTCCGTACATATCAGCGAGTGCTTAAGGCCATTAAGCGAGACATGCTCGTGAGCAGAGGTGGACCAGCGACGCTAAGCAGCGAGAATGGCTCTTTTGTTATCCCAGCGGAGAAACATGGGGAGGAGCAACAGCTGGCGCCAGTGGTGCAGTATGATGTCGACAGGCGGCATAAGGCCTACACCGCATTTCATCTTTACCCCTACTGTGAGACAGGCGTGGAGTCACTTTGCTTCACGGCAACCAGCGGCAGGCACATTGCAGCGGAAGTGTTCACTGGGCTCATTCCGTGGCAAACGGGAAAGCGTATTCGTGTTCCTCAAAAGTATGACCCGAAGACGTTCCTTGCATGCGAACGCTACATGGTCAAATGGGCTGAGCACTCCACGCACGTGGGGCTTATTGGGCTCCTCGTCATCAATTTTGGTAACAGCATGAGCTTACCAAACGATGTGACGGAATTACACCCAGTTTGGCGTAGCAGCTTCCATATTTTTCTGGGCACCGTGATGGTGATTATCGCGGAGTGCATGCTGATCTACGCCTACGTGACCTTTAAGAGTCGCGCGCGCCGTGTTTACGCACGGAGAAAGATCCGCTACGACGACCAAGGCGGCCCCATTATTCTTACGCTCGTCATAACATCCATTATCGTAGCGGCCGTCATGGTGCGTATCATAGTGCGCTATGGGCCCATGCTAACAGGCAGTGACAGCTTCTGAGTAGTAATGGGGAGTTCGCTTTAAAGTAAGTGAGTGACAGACTGACTTTGTGTGTGTGTGGTGTGTGGTGTTGATGGGAGTGCTGTTTATTGCACGCCTTTTTCGCGCGGGGGCCTTTAGCGTTCCGCTCATTGTCACTTTTCCGTTGCTGTTTTTTTCCTCTCCTTCTTCTTTGGAGTCTAGTTCCGCTGCTATTTTGAAAGTGGAGACGAAATGGAGAAAGAAAGAAGAAAAACAAAAATGGACACTAATAAATAGGAGTAAGTGGGTGAAAAAAAAACACATCGACATATATTTTGTATTTATTGGGCTCCCGACCACAGGAGAATAGCAACAAACATTTAATATCTTTTTTTCCCCGATTCCTCCTCCTGCTTGTCTTACCGTAGCGCATCGACTTTAGCAGCATTAGTGTCAAAAGGAGGGTGAAAGTGGTAGCGTTCACAAGTCCTTCCAGTTTGCATCGCGTTTTTTTTTCCTGTTTAGCGATCGGCATGGCAACATTGAAATATTAGAAATACGAATGAATGATGTGGTAAACATATATATATTCGGGCAAGGAAAAAATGCATGAAGTTAGCCTAAATTACCAATGTTGATCCCATTGTTTTTTTTTTCACTCCTTTTTTATTCCTTACCTCTTTTAGTTATTGTTTTTCTTTCCCAGTCTGAGAGGAGTGAAGGGACGTGAAATACGTGTGAAGAATTAAAAAAAGGAGGAATTGTCATAAAAACAGTCACCCACGGACGCTGCAGTTCTCAGCACCGCCTTGTTAACGTACTTTTTCCCCCTTTTCCGCACTACTCCCATGTATCTCTGTTGCGCAGCGCTGCTCAGGATAAGAGAGCTGTTTTCCACAGTAGGAAGCAATAGGATCTATTTGTTGTTACTATTAATACGAGTTTAAGTTTATACAGACTTACTTGCATCGTATTGGTAACAGGAACACCAGCGACGCGGAGTTGTAGTGTGTTTGATAGACTGAGGGGAGAGTCTTTCGTTGTAATAGTTTGCACACCTTCGTGACGAGGAGAGCGTAATCGGTTAGACATTTAGACGTGTAAGGAAGTGCTCGCAGTTACACCACAACGCAATTTAAGTCTGATACATTACCCTCACCTGAGTGAAGGAGAGCATACCCGCTTGTTCGGTAATCCCCACTTACGAGGAAATAATAACAACATTCCCCATGTTCCGCTTCAGTTGGCTTCGCATGTGCTCGGGCGCTGCGGCAGCAGCGGTGGCGCCGGATGTTCAGGCAATCACGAAGGCGCAGTCCATGCAGCTGGACGACCTCTCCCCACGCAAGATCGCTTCAATATTGGACGCCTACATCGTAGGGCAGGCGGATGGTAAACGGGCGGTGGCGATCTCACTGAGGAACCGTTGGCGCCGTCGCCAGCTGGAGGATGAGGGGCTCCGGCGCGACATTATGCCAAAAAACATTCTGCTCGTGGGCCCCACCGGGGTCGGCAAGACGGAGATATCCCGTCGCATGGCAAAAATTACCGAGGCACCTTTTGTGAAGGTTGAGGCAACCAAATACACGGAGGTTGGATTTAAGGGGAAGGATGTGGAAAGCATCATTGAGGACCTCTACTGCAACGCCAAAACAAAAGCTAAGCGGCGGTTGGAGTTGGAGCGTGAGAGGGAAGCTCATGAACTGGCGTTGGAGATTGTTTTCCATGGTTGGCATTCGTTTCGTACTGCCTCATCGTTTGGCCCACAGGCCCGCAGCGTTGACGAAGCGGGTGTGGATGAGGGGAAAACGTCCTCTTCCCCAGACACTGTTACTTTTGAGGAGTTCAAGGAAAAGTACAAGACGGACTTCAAGGACGACATGGTAGTGATGGACATTACACAACAGCAGTCTGGAAACCCAAAGGCAAACGCAGGCATCAACAGTGTAGAAATGTTGTCTGTCGGGATCATCCTCGGTCTTGGGTCGGAGACGCGCGGAGTAAAGACACGCGTCACAAAGCGTGTAGAGGAGGCAGTGCCGCTCGCCATGCAGGAGGCGCTCAACCGCCTCGTAGATGAAACTCAAATCAGCTCGTTAGCCCGCACGCTGGCCGAGCAGGATGGCGTTGTGTTCATCGATGAGATTGACAAAGTGGTGACGGAGCCGTCAAGCTCTAACGCGGATGTGAGTTCCACTGGTGTGCAACAGGACCTTCTTCCCCTCATTGAGGGTTCAAATGTCACCATGAAGGACGGCTCACAAATAAGTACGGATAATATTCTCTTCATTTGCTCCGGGGCCTTCCACACCGTGAAGACGTCTGACATGATAGCGGAACTGCAAGGACGGCTCCCGGTGCGCGTCGAAATGCATGCGCTTAAGGAAGAAGACATACGGCGCATCCTCTGCGAGCCAAAGTTCAACCTGCTCCTTCAACAGAAGGCGTTGATGAAAACAGAAGACATCGATCTGGAGTTCACACCTGACGCTATTGATGAGTTGGCTCGTGTCACAACGAGAGTGAATGCAAATGCGCAAAACATTGGGGCACGGCGGCTCCACACCGTAGTGGAGAGAGTCATGGATGAGTACAGCTTTAACTGTCAAGATTATGAAGGAAAGAAGGTCATCATCGACGCCGAGGTAGTGCGAAAAGCAACTGAATCATTAATGAAAAATATCGACCTAGCGAAGTATATTCTTTGAGGAGAAGGTGGCCCTTCCCTGCGGTGAGGAGGTCTGTGTGTGTGGGGGAGGTTGCTCTGCTCTAATGGAAGTGTGGTAGGCGCGGGTGTTGGTGTGTGTCGAGTGTCGGTCGTAACGTTAATGGCCTCTTTTTACCAACCACCCTAAGGACAAGCGTATTCACCGGTACATGCAGATGTCTTCCCTGTATGCGGCAGCTCAGTTGAGTGAACGATCAGCCTATCGCTCACGTTAAACCTTGTTTGGTGTCATGTCTCATTGGACATGTTCTGTGTCTCCATGAAATTTTCCAATTTAAATTTAAATTTATGTTTGTTTCCCAGTCTGTTTTTGTTTTTCCTCACTGAACTGTTCAGTGGGGACTTCCTTTGTTGTGGCATTCCCCTTCACTCTGCTCGCGCTTCATTGCTGCCACCAGCTCAATTCCTTGCTTTTTCAAATTTATTTTCTCCTTGCATCCACGAGTATACGGGTTTTGTTTAGTATCTGATCCCCCCCTAGAACAAAAAAAAATAAGCAAAAACGAAAAGGAGCACGTACATAGATCAGTAACGTCCCCTTGGTGAACGGGGGAAGCTGTTGTTACTGTTGTATTATCTGCTTCTTATCGGTGGCTGATAATGGCGCTATCAGCTTCATCGAGAGTCGCGGCGCCAGACCAGGCGCAGGGGAGCACAATGAAGGACGGCACACCGTCGTCCAGCAAAAGGCACGTTGACCTCGTTGAGATGCCGGTTATTGTTTGCCCCTTGCAGAACCTCGGGAATACGTGTTACTTCAACTCTGGCGTGCAACTTCTTGTCAACTGTCCTCAATTTGTGTACTGCCTGAGTGACTCGCCGCTCCACTATCCACGATTTCAGTGGTACATTGAGCGGGTGAGCCGCCTGTGTGGTGCTGCGGCATTGCAGTTGTTTCGTTCATTTGCCCAACTCGTGTATGATATGGAGTTCGCCCGGCTTGGCGTCGAAGGGGCACTTGAGCCCCAGCGAGCGCTAGACAGCCTTTCCGCAGTCCATCCACTGTTTGAGGGTCGCGGCCAGCAGGACTGCCCGGAGATGGTGAGTGCGGTAATAGCAAACTTGTCGGAGGTTGGCCGGAGTGATATCGACTTGGATAGTCTGATGGCCTCCTTCGAGGCGGATTCTTTAATCTTGAGAAATGGAGCGGGGTCATCCATTGAGGATTTGCCGCAAACGGATAACTCAGGGCATGCGACATGGCCGGGGGAAGATGCCATAATGGGGTTAGAGTGCAGGCCAATGCATGCAGCGGACCATGTAAACCATGTGGCGCTGCAGCCCTTTAGGGGCATACACAGTAGCTGTGATTTAGAAAGTGAGGTGGCAATGAATCACCCGATCTACCGCAATTACCAACTTCCCGTGTTCCCCGGAAGCTGGAGCAACATTAACGCGCTACGTATTTGTCAGCTTGTGAACTACGAAAATGAGTTGCTTGAGATCAAGGAAAAAATTAGGAAAGATGGGCTACCAGTAGGTGCTTTCTGTAAGCCCAAAGTATATCACAACAGTGTGACGGATGGGTTCACGGGACAGTTACTCTCCGAAATACGTTGTCACACTTGCCAAAGAAGCTCGCGTATCGTTGAAAGTTTTTCTTCACTTACGATTACCATTCCATCACCCGCAAGAAGGCTTCAATACTCGAAGAAGCATCCTGAAGTACAACGTCTGAAATCAGATGGCACACCTCAAAATCTTAGTAGTGCACTCTACTGGCGGAGTATTTTTTCGTGGTTCTACGCTGCGACTCAGCTGATTTTTAGCCTCTTCACTGGCTTCTCGAGTCGGGGTAATTGCCCCGTGTCACTGCAGGAGTGCCTTGATATCCACTTCGAGCCTGTGGAGTTGAAGGGAAGCAATATGTATCACTGTAGCACATGTGACGCGAAAAGAGAGGCCACGAAGCGAGAGACCCTACTCGTGCTACCGGAGTACTTGCTGCTGCACATGAAGCGTTTTGAGCAAGGAAAGTGTTTCAACACCAAGAAGACCGATGCTGTCATATACCCACTGTCATGGAACACGGGTGAAGCCCGCGAGATGGACGTTCTCCGTTTGCGTAGATACATGAATAAAACTGTTTTAATGCCTCCACTGCTGTCTGGCACATATTCAACGGCAGCGTCCGAGGGCGACAACAATCTCCTTGAAGGCTCGTCCCGTCCAACAACCATGCAGGGACCCAACGACAGGCCAAAGGGGTCCCCGACGGCAACCCATCCTGCCCACATGAGTTGGCCGTTACGTGCAACCCAGAGCTGGAGATTCCGATAGACAGCTACACGCTGGAGGCTGTTGTGAACCACCACGGAACCTTAGCCAATGGTCATTACACTGCCTTCGCGCGGAAGAAAACGCAATCTAAAGATGTTTGGCTTTACCTAAACGATAATGAGCTGATGCCTACAGATGTTAACACTGTGGCCGATTCAGAGGAATACCTGTTACTGTACAAGAAGCAATCCCTTTATTCCCGCTCTGAAAAGTTTGAGGAGCTGCGCTTGAAGGCGCGAGAGCTGTTGGCGAAGCCGTCTCCGGTCTCCGCCATGAGAAGAACTGCTTTTGGTGGAGCCAGTGGCTACGACAGCGATCGCACTGGTTCAAACGAACCGCAACCCGGTGGCCGTGGTGAAATTGTTTATATCTCCCGCCATTGGCTGCAGCGCATGACTTTCATGGAGGAGCCCGGTCCCATCTACAACCGCCTTGAGTACCGCACCGAGACAAAAGGAGGGGCCATGTCGCCGTCCTCTAGCGACACCCTGCCCGGCGCGATGCCGAATCTGCCGATGTCAAAGAACACGACGTCCCCTCCGTACCCGAGTGCTCCACCGGTCGAGTGGTTCTACGTTCCACTTCAGCAGTGCGAGTACGATGCATTTTACAGCATGTACGGCGGAAACCGCGCTGTGACGCAAAGGGAGTACGCAGCGCTTCGAGAGGAGCAGGGGAGGTGTCGCTAGTGCAGTTCTTCAGGTGCGAGGAAGCGGTGTTTTATTATTGTCGTTACTGAGGCGCCCTTTCTTTCTCCCAGGACGTGTGCTTTTAAGGAAATAAGGGGCGGCGGTTTAGCGCACAGCAGATATATGTGGAAGTGAATATATATATCCGCATGTGTTTGTGGGTATGCGATGACAGTTTAGGGAAGTTGGAGGACGTGTGCAAAAAATGAGCTGCACGGTAACAGCTAAGTGCAAAAATGAATCAGAAAATAAAATAATGATGACGCCGTCAGAAATAAAGGAACTGGATTGTGTCTGCAGCGGGGAAGTGGTTGAAGCACTACGACGCGTGGCAGGGAAAAAAGGAGCCACCAGGAGCAATACATTAGTTATGGCGGATGGAAAAGAAAAATGAGATATACCAGCAGCCCCCGCGATGACGGAGAGATCAAGCTATCGCCTTTCTATTCTCCTCTTTTTTTTTTTGGAAAAAAAAAGCTGCAACAAATATGGTGTAGAATTCATATAAGTGTGGTTTATTCACTATTAACGTTATTGATAACACCTGCTTTGGTGTAAAAGGAAAGGGGGGATGCCTTAAAAACGATTGTACTTCCAACGGTCCACCCCACTTATTTTACATGATTTATTTGTGCCTCCTACATCCTCTGCCCCCTTTTTTCCCCTTTTAGCCCCATTTCGTTGTTCCCACCTTGCTTCCGTTGAATGTGCTCACATAATGAACCCAAGTGTATATGTGAGTTGTTACCCGTCGTAATTGTCTAAAACCTAAGCAACCGAGGCGTATTTTTCGTTGGATTTTCCTTCTCTCTTTTGCGGTAGCCCTGCTCTTCCTTTATATATTTATGTAATTGTTTTTTGTTGCATATATGTATTTTTGCATCTTCATGTATTGTCTACGGCAGCAACGGAGAACAAAAGAGAGGAGGCGGAGGAAGAGGAAAGGGACATGAGGGAAAGGTGCCGTTGGATGCGGAATTGTGTCGCTAAACCCCCGCAGTTGAGGCGCCCTCCCACTGTTGGATTTGTTATAATCGTGTTCGTTGCTCGCCATTTTGTGCCACTCCATTAGTATGTGTGTGTGTGGGGGGTGCGTGTCTCTTTCTCTCTCGCGTAACATCACTCGTTTTCTCTCCACCCCCTGTGTTAGTTGAGAAAACGGAGGGTCCCTAACTGACCACAAGAGTGGAGAACACCTGTCTGAGCTGCGAAGAAGGCCCCGGTGGTAAGCGGAGATGAGGAGGCACACATTTGTGGAGATGACGCCGATGCGTCCGGAACCAGCGGACGAAAGCCCAGCGCGCGGGTCGCTGTCAAGGCGAATCGCACAATCACAATCTTTCGCGCGTCGTGACGACCTTTCATACATCTGGGGCACGGGAATTGCCGTTGAGACCTTCAGGGAGGAGTTCCAGCGCTTTTTGGAAAACTACGAACCACCGCCATCTGAGAGGGTGGATGGTGAAATGAGCAGCACAGCGCAGCGCGGGACAAATGGAAGTGTGTTTCTGCAGGAACTTCTTCGGCTCCGGTTGCAGAACCTGGGTGTCTTTGAGTTGGACTTGCAGGTGCTCCGCAATTACCACCCTCGGTTGTACAATCAAGTCATTACCCATCCTGTTGAGTGCCTCCAAATGATGGAGAGCGTTGCCGAAGACATTAGTAAGCGCGTTGTCACCGCAGCCACCGCAGGTGCTGAGGTTGTGGCGCCTGTGGACGATGAATATGTTCTTCGCATTGCCCCACGGAACCACCCGGAGCCAACAACTCTCCGCGGCCTGTCGCCCCAGTACTTGGAGCAGTTGGTGGCACTGCAAGGGATGGTGGTGCGAGTGTCGAAAATAATACCCGAAATACGTGTTGCATTTTTCCAATGCTGGCACTGCCAACACGTGCGCCGCAGCGTCGTGGATCGTGGACGCATCTTCGAACCCACCCGCTGTGACCACTGCGGGAGGCAGTATTCCTATAGAATTAACCATAATCTCTCACTTTTTGAAGATAAGCAGTTGATACGTCTCCAGGAGGCACCAGAGCACCTGGCAGACGGCGATACACCTGTAACGATATCACTGGTTGTCTATGGCGACTCCGTTGACGCCGTCGTTCCCGGTGATCGCGTCGTGGTGACCGGAATATACCGTGCGGCGCCGGTACGCCTAAACGCAAACACCCGCATCATCCGAAGCGTTTTTGCCACACATGTCGATGTTGTACACATTGAGCACCGTCGCGCAGGGCGTAGTACGCGCAAGATGCAGTCGTCAATGCAGGACGGTGGTGTTACCGAGGATCCAGCAGAGAGCATCCGGCACAATATGTTTCGGAAAATTGCAAAGCGCCCAGACATTTATGACATTATTTTAAACAGCTTTGCCCGAACAATCTGGGGCAATGAGGAGGTAAAGCGGGGCATTTTGCTTCAGCTTTTCGGTGGTACCCGTAAAGAACTCCGGTGTGGAAACTTCCGCTCCGAGATAAACATAATATTGTGCGGCGACCCTGGTGTTGCCAAGTCACAGCTGCTAACACAAGCGCATGAGATCGCCCCGCGTGGCGTCTACACTTCAGGCAAGGGCAGCAGTAGTGCCGGCCTGACTGCCTACGTAGTGCACAACAACGAAACAGGTGAAATGGTGCTTGAGCCCGGTGCTCTTGTTCTGTCTGACCGAGGGCTGTGTTGCATAGATGAATTTGATAAAATGAATGAAGCGACCCGATCAGTGTTACATGAGGTAATGGAGCAACAAACACTTTCCATTGCAAAGGCCGGAATTATTGCTCAGCTCAACGCCCGAACATCCGTTTTGGCGGCTGCGAATCCCAAGGAGTCCCAGTGGAACGTAAACCTGAATGTCGTAGAAAACCTTCAAATTGAACCTACGCTGTTGTCCCGTTTTGACCTCATTTTTTACTGATGGACCGTCACGATCCCGCGGAGGACAGGCGACTGGCGTCGCACGTGTTGTCGCTCTTCATGGAAAATCCCCTTGATGGGGCAGCGGGGGGCGACGCTAGGCATATAATCGATGATGACGACGATGCACTCACTGATGTCAATGGCACTGGGCCATCTTCTGCAAGAGGGCCATTGCCCACTGGCAACGCGCCTGTTTTACTTCAACACGATGGCGAGGTATACCTGGAAGGGACGCCTGAGAGTCCCTACATGCCAACGCGCATTCTCTCGCAGTACATAGCCTTTGCCCGCGACAACATCCACCCGCGACTCATGGAGCTGTCACACAAGCAACTTGCCCAATCGTACGTTGAGATGAGGCGCGCTCGTGGGAACACTCGCACGGTCTCGGCAACGTTGCGGCAACTTGAATCGATGATTCGTTGGCAGAGGCCCGTTGCCGGATGCGGCTCGGTGAGGCGGTTACTCAGGAGGATGTGCGCGAGGCGAAGTGGCTCATCAGCGCCGCCCTCAAGGAGGCCGCGACAGACCCGAGAACTGGCCGCATTAACCTCGACGTCTTTACCGCACCGGACCCCACACGACAAACAGTGGAGGGAAGTATGTTGAGATTGGGGCGTCTCATTGAGCAGAAGTACATCGCCGCCGGACAGACGACAACAACTGTGAGCGAGTTGAGGCTTGCACTGAATGAATCATTTGGTTCATCGATGCGCCCTCTCTCGCTAGTGCAGTTCATGGAGTTGCTGGCTTTGATGTCAGGCGGTGACCACGTGAAATCCTTCACTGCAACAACGGTAACTTTTAACGATGAGGCTCAGTGAGCGCTTCCCCGCCCCATTTCCCACATCCTTTTATGGGATTCGCCCACCATTCATAACCCTTTCCAACTCCCTCTCCATATTTGTTGCGCGTAGCTCACATATTGAAGTGGTGCCAGTCCTAAATCAGGAGAAAATCTCTCCCTGCCATGCCTTTTATCTTCTTTATTTAGCTCATCAGCTTCTAAAAGGACAGCTCACAAGACATCAACGCGGGGGATTAGTGTTAAAGGGAGACGAAGTGTGGTGGGAGTAGTTGCCGATGGCTGAAAATACGGTTGAGCAGAATAAGTCGCTTTGGGAGTTGTTGGGCCTAAGTTCAGTCGGTGCGGATGACAGACAAATGCTCACGCGACGTGTGGTGGTGGTGGGTGACGCATTGAGCGGTAAGCGCACGCTCGTGTCCCTGCTTTTTGAAGCTGCCGTGCAGCAGTTCCCTTCGTCCTCAGTGGTGCTACGGTCGCCCATCACTAACGAAGCCAGGAATGGTGCTGACGAAAAAGTTTCGTCGCGCCTGCAGCCGCCGACTGACGTGGATAAAAGGACCGATGAGTTTAATTCCAAAAACACGAAGGCGGCGGAATCAAACATGGCTGCTCCTTTCTTCAAGGGTAGATCCTTGTCCGAGTTACCGACTCCGCTGGGTTCTAGGGATGGGGTGAACGCAATGTATCCCACGGAATTTACTCACGGTGTTGGCATTGCGCATAGTTTTCTACTTCAGCGCCTGCCCGCAAATAGGACCGTTAGAGGTTCCACGGAGGAGTGCTCGAGCAGCGGTGTCGCTGCCCTTTACGCGAGTGGATGCCCGGTGCGTAACGTGCTGACGGAGTTCTTCTGCTGTGATGCGCCAGGAACCCTGCCTGCGGCGCTCCCAACGGTGGAGTCGCTCAAAACCAGCGTTGTCCTGGTAGTAGTGGATGGGAGCACGCCGTGGTCCCTGCACGAGCAAATGCAACGGTGGTACGGCCACCTGAACGAGCACGTGGCACGCACGTTGCGGGCAGAACTGCCCAAGCAAGATGAAGTTCAGCGTGAGAGGATGGCAAAACAACAAAACCACTTTTGGACTGAACAAGAACAGGGACTTCTGCATCTGCGTCATCTGTGGAGCCAACGCGAGCTGGGCTGTGTCAATGGGCTAGCGATGCCAGTGATAGACGGAAGCAACACCTGTCCGCTCCGCTCATTTCTGGTCTGTAGCAAGACTGACCAACTGGAGACACTTTCGCGTGAACTGGACAAGTGCTATTTTTCTAAGGATACCGCTGGATCATGTGAAGATGTTCAAGGTGTTGATATGTCACGTGTACTGCCACCGTGTACTTCTCCAATAATTAAAACGCCATGTGCAGCGGAAGGTGTACGTTCGGCACTGCATGCCACACGTCTGTCGTTGCTACAACTTATCGGACAGCTACTGCGGAAGGAAGCGATCAAGCGGCAATGTGGGTTTGTGTGCACTAGCAGTAGTGTGAACACGACTACGACTGCAACAACAGCGGCTTCTCCCTGCCATGCCCGCCTGCAGAGCCAGCCGATCTCGTCAGGCCCAGTTGGCATGGAGGCAAACACTTCCGGTCTCCTTGACCCGTCCATCAGTTGCGGTGCAACACGTGTGTCTTTGGCGGGTGGCTACAGTACTTTTGTTCATCCTTTGTACAGGAGCTTATGGTCTTTTATATTTCAGCTTCTCTACGACCCACAGATATCGACCAGGCGGGTGAGTGATGCCAATTCGGTGGATTCTCAACTGGTTCATGCGTCACGGGGAGCTGACCCAGACGGCAGCGAGCGGGTGGAGGATGCGCCTGCATTCACAGACGATATTGATTGTCATGTTTCGTCACGCGTTCATCCGTATGCCTTTCTTCCGCATGGGGTTGACCATATTCATTTATTTCCCCCTCTTTGGCGGCCTGTGACACCATACGGCTTGACAGCCTTTTTGTAGCTGTTGAGGAAGGAGGTGATTACGCTGGTAGGGTCTTGGGGTGCGAACTCGAGAGTGGCGCGCTGTTGCTCCGCGATGACTACCTTCAACAAATTGAGAACATACTGGGAACCAGCGCCTCGAGTGGCGAGAAGGTTACGGCCTGAGTTTTTCCGTATGTAATAAAGTAGAAAAAAAATGCGAAAGGACGTTTATATGTAGGACCATAGAAACACAGTGAAGAGGGTGACTATAAGCTAATAGGCAATACGGGTTGCCGTGAACAGATACAACTTTTTTGTCATTACTTATGCCAACAATTTTCTTTTCCTTCTGTTTTTTGGTGTACAACCCCGTCATTTTATGACCCCGTTTACATTGGTGTTTATAGATGAATTTTATGCTCGTGCTTGGTTTAATGCCATATTAATACTAACAGCTGCCTCTTCTTTTTCTTTTTAATTCCTTTTCTTCTGACTTCCTTAATTTAACCGTATGTTTTTAAGCGTCCTGGGCCAGCCGGTGGTGGGCGGAGCGTTGTGTTTAGTGGCCACGACCTTGCAGCGGTGGTTACCGTGTGCCTCTGCGGCAGTGTGTGTGTGCTTTTGGGAGCACGACGCTGCACGGTGGACAAACAGAGAAAGTGGTCCGGCAGTTGTTGGCGTGCCCGTGAAACGTTAGAGGGAGGGGCTCCAGTGGGTGCGAGCTGTCGCTCACGGCGTTACGAATTCTGAGCGTGCCACTTCCTCCACCTCTCTGCGGCTTTCGTGTGTGAGGTGTGCAGAGGGGCTGTGTTGCAAAAAGGTGTGAGGGCATCAACCAACAGGAGGGGAGCAGAGTCATATCACGAATGGGGCTGTTTCCTTCACAAAGCGTGCGTGAAGTGGTAGGGTGTAAGTTTTTGGATGTGCAAGTAGCTAATGCGCTAATTGGGGTGGGTACCAGTGTGGCTGTACCGATTGTCACGATGGTTGGGCGACAGATCGGGTATAAGCAGGAAACGATAGCGAGTTATGCATCTCTTATTAGCGCGTGTCATGTGCTCGCGGACATTCCTACCGGAATTTTGGCAGATTATGTGGACTTGCGGCGGCTCATGTCAGTGGCCGTGTTTGTCCAATCCGCCGGCTGTGCTCTGGTTTTCTTTCTCAGCTGTAACGAAGGCTCTTTAGCCGCATTCTGTGTAATTAATGGAACTTCTACCGGTGTTTTCTTTCTTGCACGGCACATCTACGTATCCGGGTTGCTGAAGCCTAAGCATCGCGGTATGGTGATGGCTTTTCTTTCCGGTATTCTGCGGTTTGCGCATATGTTGGGACCGGTGCTGCTGGGCGTGATCGCCTCCCTTTGGGGCGATGTCCGTTACTTCTTTTTCGTCCCAATGATGTCGTCCCTACTCGCGTGGCTGAGCCTACAACTCGCCTCGTGCTGCCTGCATGTGGACGGTGATGCCGCACAGGGAAAAAACGATGAAGATGTGCATTGCAACACTGAACATTGGCGGCAGGACACCCATGACGACAGGAAAAGGCTCATATCACATGTTGTTAATGAGGGACCGTTGCCAGATGACCAGACACCATGCATTGATCACGCGGTGTGTGTGAAGTCGTATGGCGCCTCAAATTCTACTGATGTTGGACGACACAATAGTGGTGAGACGGACCAAGTCGTTGAAGGGGCGGGAACTTGTTTGGGGTATTGCCTCGCCCCACCGGTGGGGGATGCGGAGCGTCCCACTGCTGCCAATTATTGCGCGGTCATCGTAAACCAGTGGAGTGTCATTTGGCGCCTAGGTGTTTATATTATTCTCTTAGTGGCTTTGCGCGCAAACCGGAAGCTGCTACTGACATTTGCGGCTATGCGACAAGGGTTTACCGACGTGCAGCTCTCCCTTTTACTCTCTGTGAGTTTCTCCTTCGATGCGTGCCTCTTCCCGCTGGGCGGACTCCTCGTCGACCATGTCAGCCGCCGCTTCTCGCGCCTGCCCGTGGTTTTGGGCCTCGGCGGTGCTTTTCTGCTGCTGCCTTTGCAACATTCGGACCTCTGGCTTTACCTCATGGCTGCAGTGTTTGGTGTGGCTGACGCGCTGGGGTGCGGGCTCATCATGACGCTTGTCGCAGATTTCGGCCAGCAGCGATTTGGCGGAATGTTTTTCGGTATTATGCGCACAGTGCAGGACATGGGGCACGTAATCGGCGCGGCAACGGTGTCTTTGGTGATTCACCATTTCGACTTCACCACTTGCTGTAACTTTTGGGGCATGATCGGCGTCGTGGCGGCGCTGTGGGGTTGGTACGCGGTCCCCGTGGCGGACTTGCGATAGCCGAAGTACGTGTGGGTGCGGGGGAGAAAAGAGAAGAGAAGAGGGTTCAGTCCACCGTGAAAAGTGTCATGCGGGTCGATTAAAAAAGGATGGAGTGTGTGCGTGTTTGTTAAAAATATGTTTCAGGGAAAAAAAACATTGCCACTTAATTAGATTGGGAAGAGCGATTGTGATGAGAGATGCCACCCTGTCGTGGTTGATTGCGGTGAGGGGGCTAATGTTTTGACTGGTTTCGTTCATTCATTTCTCTTCCTGCAGTGGTGTGTTCGGTCTTATGTGAGCAGATACGGTTGCTTCAAAGGAAGAATTGATATGAAAAGAGTGAAAACACGAAAGAAGAAAATAAAATAAAATAAAATAAGGACATGAAGCGGTGACCTGTGAGAGATTATGCACATTTCTTTGTCTACCTTTTGCCCACAGGCTTATTGCTGTGGGGAATAGGCGCTATCCATTTATTTTGAGCGGTTTGCCACTTGTTTTATACAACTGTTTTAATACACCAATTTTTTGGCATAGCAACTACTTAAGCGGGTACCTGTTGACACAGCACTTGAGCACGAGGAAGGGCCACCAGTCAAGCAGAGGGGAAGAAAAAACAAAAAAAAAGAAGGTAAGCCAACGAAAGGAAGAAATGACATGCGCATTTCTCATGTTTTCAACAGGTTGGTGAGGGGCGTGGAGTGGTTGTCTCGGTGCATGAATCTAAGCGGCAGTATGAACACATGGAGATATGGACTGCCGCACACACACATTAACACGCATAAATACATTTTTATATAATCCCCTGGATTATCATCCTTCGTTTTTCCCCCTTTTCTTCTGTAGCTCTGTGGAGATGGGAAGACTTTCAATAAGGCGGGTAAGCGATGCGGCAGTGATACTCTGCATGAGTCACATCTGCCCAGTTTCCATTTGTTCCTCCATCCTCCGCTTTCGCTGCTGTTTGCTGGCTATTTTTTTCCCCCTCCTTCTTTTCTTCCTTTTTTTACGCATACCGCAATATGACGGTGTTGCGGAACATCAGCGCTTCTCTAGTTATTTTTTATTTGTTGTTGTTGTTTACCCAAACCATATTGTACCTCGGTGTGATGGGATGAGCCTCTGTGGGGACGACTGTTGTTCCATGGAGTGATGTATGAATGGACGCCAGAGGGGAAGAGGGAAGAGCGGCACTCTCCTCTCCATGCAAATTAGCAAATGAGAGTCGTATTTGTTGGTATTTTTCTTGTTTTTTTTTCTTCTCTCCCAATGCTTCCCGTGCAACTGTTCCCGAAGCCCTTAAACAAGTGTACACGTGTGTGTGGGGGGGAGGGGGGGTTCTGCAACTTTGTTTGAGCCTGGAAGGGGCTTGGAGGTAAGTCTTTAGAGCCAGAGACAACGAAGGAGATATGGCGGAGGACTGCACTTCAATAATACCACTACTACTAATAATAATAGGGCTCACGGACGTGCGTACACATGCCCCTATCGCGTGTGTGTGGGGGGGTGTAATCGCGCTTAGGAACCACTACCGGAATGCAGTGGCTCCTAAGCGTTATTGAGGTTTTGTACTATGTTCGACATTGGCTGGGCCCTGTGGTGTTTTGTTATTCTCATTACACTCTTGGTTGTTGTGAGGGTGTCTGTTTCCATCGTTCAATTCATTTTTTTTGCGCAGCCGCTGTCTCGTTATAGCCTTTTGTTGTTGTTGTTGTGAAAACCAGTTGCTCACGTACTGTAGTCTGAAAAAGAAGAAAAGCATACGCGGAGAGGGTGGAAGAAAATACAGGAAGAACACGCCAAACGCACCGTATCATAGGGAGGAGGTAAGGGAGGATGATGCTCCGCACAGGGTCCTCTCTGACTCAGCCTTTAAGTCGATGTGAATTCCAGCTTCTTGACATCGAGGAGGAAATGTCAGCCACACTGCACAATGGCACTGTCAATAAGGCTTCTGCTACGGTGGAACCGCATGGTTCGTCCCCGGTGTGCAGCGCTCGCGAATCATCGTTAAACGGCAGCGTGCCAGCCTCATGGGTCATTGTGAGCGAATCACGGCGATACGAACGGCAGTCACAGCTGCCGTCTCAGTGGAACAGCAGTTCTGATGAAGAAAGTCTGCACCCCAAGGAAGGGCTGCAGCACGCAAATGAGGAACTCGCATCGGACCCCTCATATCAAATGACCGATAGAGCGTCGTCTTCACTGTTTTGGCCCTGTACTAACGACTCGCCCTGTAGCACTTTGGAGGAACAAGTGAGGGTGCACGAAAAGTACGGCGCAACGCCTGATGTTTCCGCGTGCCATGGCCCTGTTGTCAGCGCTCCCCCTGACGAGGACGACGCGTCCCATATCTCCACGGCCGGTGTTGATGAACTGCGCCTCTTGAACAGTCATCTTCAAGCGCAGCTCGTGGAGTCGAACAAAAGGGCAGCGCGGCACCTACTCGAAAAAGAAACGGCGGTGCGGGAATTAGAAGAAACGAGAAAGACCCTATCGCTACTTAAGAAAAGTTCCGTACACCACGATCGATGTTCCTGTGAGGCATGCTTAGAAAGAAAGGAAGATTTTTCTTCTTCACACGAACAACAGCCAGCGGCTGGCGGCGCAAGTTCCTTATTTGGATCAATTAATAGGGTTAGCCAACGGTTTCTGATGGGTATATGGTCGCCCACACCGGCACAACGAAGGCCACGGGCACAGTACCAGCATCCAAATCATCGCGCAGCCCACTACCTTTACCGCCAGTGGGAACGAGACAACGGTGTCACTGAAGGCTCCTTGTCGTATGCGGCCAGTGACCACGGCCAACAACACCTGAACGCCGCCAAGGGTTATGCCCAACAAAACCGAGGCGAGGAAGCGCTCGCATCGCTGCTACTCGCTCTCACCTCAGACAGTTTTAATATGTGGGGCTCGTTGTTGGATGAAAGCAGCAGGTGGAATGTACTTTCCAGCCCCCATCGGCGTCAGTGGGACTGTGTTATCGCAGACAAGATTTATGAGTGTCTCTGCAGCGAAGAGGCTTCAACATTAAGCGACGCAAAAGTCCCCAATGGGCGCACCACTCAATTTCACAGTAAGCCTCGGCCCGACCTTATCGCAAAGTTCGTTCTCGATGTCATGGCGCGGCACATGGAGAAATCAAATGCGGATGAACTGCAGACCGTAAGCCATGAAGTGCGAACAGGAACACCCCCCGCGCCGGAGTGCGTGGCAGGCGATGCCTCCGAGGGGCGCGTAAAAGTACCGCCAACGTACCGGTCGCCGCTCACTACGCTAAGAGGTATTCTGCTGAAGGCAGCAGCCGCGCACCCAACCAATACCTCGTTGCTTTATGCACTGACTTCGATTGAAGCAGTTGAGGGACGAGAAGAGGCAGCCATTCGACTGTTTCAGGATATGATCCGACATGACCCAAAATGTCTGCTGCGGCGTGATACCTGCGGTGTAACATGACGCTGAGCAAAGTAATAGCACGCCCCTCCCCCACCATACACACGCTCACACACACACCACTTTATTGTTACTTTGTTTTTTTATATTGTTAATTAGTACAATAGTGATCGTAACTCCAGTGAGCTGTAACTTCATTTTCCCTTCATACTTAGTGGCCATTTGACCAGACAATGTCAGTGTGTTAGTAGCGCTACATTGTTCCCTCCGGGAATTTTTTTCTAACCGGAGATGTTATTGTGTAGAGCGCTCTTTTGATTTCATTATTTCTACGTTGTCTCTTTTTTTTCTTCTCTTTTTTATTGAAGTTTTACTTTAAACTTTCTTCCTTTTTGTTTTACCCTAACAATATATTCCAAAAGATTGTAGTGCTACTTAACATGCAGGTTTTATTAGTTTAATTCTTCCTTGTTCTTCTCTCCACTTCTTTCTGTGCGTATGGCAAGTGCGTTTTTTGTGCCCGGCGAAGCAATATTTATTGTTGTTGTTGTTCCTTACTATCGTGAACACCGCTAAAGGTGGAGAAAAGTTACCTGTTCGTTGCGGTTACCATACAAAATGATACTGAAGAAAAGGGGTGTGGGCGGGAGTTATTTGTCTCTCCTCGAAGAACATAACTTTTTTTTTTCATATTTACTTTTACTCTTCAAGCATAAGGAGAAGCTCTCTCTTCTTTCTCTCTCTCTTTCATGTGGCTGTGTAGCTCACGGCCCAAATGACTTCATGACGTTACCTGCATTTGTTGTTGCCGCTGGCGTCGTGCATGGATTTTTCAAAAAAAAAAAAAGCTCGCCCCGGTGTTAAAGTGTCTTGGTAACATCCTTTTGTTTTCTTTTCGTTCGCTCTTTATTCTTCTCTTGTTTCTTTCACATTCCGCATGTCAACTCCTGTTCGTGCCAGGTGTGTCAATCAGTAGGTACGGCCACATATGATTGGACTCCTATTTGAGATCGCAGTGAGTGTCCTCATATGTTGGGCAGGAGCTTACTTCTTCTTTCTTAGTAACCCTGCCGAGGAACGCGGCGTCGGCGAAGAGAACGCCCCACATGAACTTGGCGCCGGTATGAGGACGCACCGCGGCAGCGGCGAATGCCGATCGTCGGGCGCACACAACCGGCGTAGCACCACGTCAATCGAGCGTAGCAGAAAGTGCGAGCCAGCAATGTGGTGCAATGTAGTGGGTCGACTGATTTCACTTTTAGTTTTGGGGGGCGGGTCGGTGGATGGCGATGTATGGGTGGACCGCATCGCGTACCTGGTGGATAAGGCGGTGAAGAATGCGGAAAGCGCTTTTAACAAGCGGTGCAACGAGAGAGCGGTGAGGAGAACAGTGCGAGCACTGCGCGCAAAAACAGATGTTGTAAAGTTGTTGCGCATGGAACTCAGCGGCGGCGGGGCGTTGGGCGCCTCGGGCAGCATTCACCAACAACAATCACACAGCGCATCAGCACAGGTTGGTGGGATGTTCCAAGCGAGGACTAATAGCGAACATGCCCGAGTCATCAGTGTGTTCGCCGAGGTCCCTGAGGGTTCCACCTCGGCTGGTGTCGGCCCTGCAGTCGCGGCGCCCCCAGCTGTTGGTGTAGTGCTTCCACGCGTTGGCCCTGCCGGAATTACATCTGTTGAAGTCCCGCTTAACGCCGCTACTCAGGAGTTAGGCCTGGACGATTGTGGTTCGTACATGGCGCTGTGCGGCGGACATGGGATGCTGCGGTGCTTCGCGGTACCCATATCATATGAGGATCATCGTTTCCTTTTAAGCTTCCTCTGTAACTTGCCTCTGTTCTTCGCTCTCCCGCCGTCTCTAAGTATCCCGCCTGACGTCCTCACGCTGAGATGCGGCCTCACGGTGAAGCGAGTTATATTTCATGGGACACTCTGCGCTGCCTTCTGTGGCAACAGGGTGGAGTTAAGTTTCTCCAGCGAGCCGCAGTTCACCGCTTTGTACGACGTAACACCGCCACAGCGTCGACATCGCCAGCAGAACCACCGTCACCACGAGCACCAGGCACATACGCAGCCTAACCTCTGTGGAGAGGGCGGCAGTGGGTCGGCTGCCGCCGCATGCGTTGGTGGCGTCCCCCTCCCGCCACTGGCACAGTCAGTGCACGGTGGTCGCTCCTCTTTTAACCACTACAGCGCAAGTATGAGCATGGGGACAGTGAACGGGGCCCAACGAACGAAGGAGAAGCTGCAAGAAATTGTTGACATCGCTGTGAGAAGGGCCGTACAGTCTATCACGTACCCGTGTGTGCTGCGGGGTTGTATCGACGTTAGCCGAAAGCCAAAATGCCCGAACGGTATGGGTCATTGCACGCAGTTATCTGAGAGTTGCGATGGTGGGTTTATCACGTGGACGCTGGAAAAAGTTTCTCTGCCCCTCTGCTGCTAGCCAGTCAAGGCGTCCATGGGCTAAGTTGCACAGAGGAACCTTGCAACTCGCGTTGCGAAAGAGAGAAAAATGAAAAAAAAAACTGAAGATTTTAGGAGGCCCAAGTGAAATGTTCTCACTCTACAGAAGTAATGGAAAACTGTGCTGTGCTACATCAATTACTTACATGCTAAATTGGCTATGTCCCCCTCCCTCTCTCCTTTTCTTTACATCACTGCACTCGGGGAGGTCAGTCATGTTGTTTTCCTTAAAACCTGTGGACGTGTGATTAGTGTGTGACTACCTTTTCTGTCATTTTTACTTTGTATGTAATTCCCACATATGCGGGTCTCGTGGCTGTTCCCTCCCCCCATAAACTCTGTTTAGCCGCAAGCAAAAGTAACGAGAAGAAGAGTGATAATGCCAAAAGGTAAGATAAGTTCCACACCCCTCCGATGGTTCCCTTCACTGCATTTCTTTTTTCCTTCTTAAATTCATTTTCCCCTCTTTGGACGTTAGTGATTCTCTCTGGGTGGATTAATGACGTTTGTGTTTGAGGCACGTCGGCTGCCATTTGGTCACGCGACACCGTCGTATGTCGATGCAGCTTCTGATCGTGAGAGTTGTGTTACCGAAGCGGACCTCGAGGAACTTCCTGCTTGGAAGCGGCGGCTTGTGCCTGCCGTCATGGAGGTGGTTCGGCAACACTTTGAAAATAGTGGCGGGGACGACGATGTGGGGACGGTGTCGTGCTGGAAGGCGGTGTTGAATATTGTAGGGGAGCTGCATGAGTTGGAGGCAGCGTATGCACGAATAGTCGAGTACCAGGATCGCCAGCGCAGGGGAGAAAAAACTGCGGAGGAGTTATTCTTGGAAGAACTACTGCGGGAACGTATTGGGGACGCCTTCCCGCGTGATAATGGGTGTGCTGAAGAGGAGGACACGTCATCTATTAGTGGAGATGACAATAATCGTAGTGACGAGGTGGACATCGCCATGTGTTTCAACGCGGATGGCACCGTTGTGGGCATTGGCTCCGCGGGGCTCTTTGGAGGTCACGGTTACCACAGGCAGCCACCCAGGAGGCGTTGATGTTGAGTCTGTGGTGAAGGTGTATGTTTTCCGCGGTGTGGAAAGGGGGCGACGTGAATAGCTAGCGGTCTGGTTGGCGACGCCTACGTTTTGCTCCTTTGTGCTCTCCCCCTTACTCATTACACGCCACAGTAGCTGTCGCTGCTTGCAGCAACAGCTTTAACACCTTTGATGTCTAAATCACCTTTACTTATTTTGTTTCGTTTAAAATATTACGATTGAAGGATTTAAAGAAGAAGAAGAAGACTAGAAGTAAGTATATATATATATATATATATATTTATCCGAGTCCCTTTTTCTTTGTACGGTGGAAGGTATCCGTGGTGAGACAGGGGTCGTACGAACGACCCATCCCGCGGTGAGAGTAATTTGCTCTGCGTAGCGCGACCACCGTTACCCGTGTTAGGCTGTGTACGACGACCGCAGAAGGTAATAGAAAAGGAAAGTAACTTTAAAAATTAGGAGTGACAGCGAAAGTAAGAAAGGCTTATTTTCCTTTTATTATTATTATTGTTATTATTATCTCCCCTAAAACAATAAAAGCAATAGAGGAACGTAAAAGTCTTAAAGTGGTTAGGGAGAGGAGCGGAACTGCTGTTAGCGTTTGCAAGTTTAACAATACTCGAGGGATCGGAGTGGGGGTCTATTGAGAGCGCTAGCAGGCGCACTGCCATGGATACCGCCACAAACTCGAAGTCCTCAGGTGCTGCTGAGCCGGTTCAACAGGTCAACAGCTGGTCGCCCTTGGCTCAAAAAGAGCCCCCTCCACTGGGAACGTCGGGGCAGGTGCTGGATTGTGTAGACCATCAAGGCCTTCCTGATACTTTACCCGACACCTCGGGAGCGAAAGTGGGCCTGCTCTCCTTTGCAAAGGGTATCAGGAGCAGCACCCGCGCTGAAGTGGCGGCAAATGCTGCGGACGGGGGCCCTACGTCATTTGCAATACAAGCGCTTTCCCATTCTGATGCGTTTGGTGACGCGCAGAGAAACGCCAAAGGGTCGTTAGGCCACGGTAGAGGCACAGGAACTCAGTCAAGGCATCAGCAGATGGTGAGTGACGGGGTTGGGTGTTCGATGGCCACGCCTGCGGCTGCAGGACCACGGCTTAATTTGGGCAAAAGATAGCAGTGGTCGACAGCGGCCAGGGGGTTAAGCGGGTTCTGAAGCTAAAGAGGGCCATTACCCCTACCGAATGTGCCGATGACACTGTGGTGGCAATGGAAAGTAAGCATTCTGCACAGTCAAAAGGGGAAAACGTGCTCCATGCGGATAAAAATTCAGAGCTCATACCTCCGCCTCAGTGCGCGCAGGAGGGGCCTATTGAGGTGACAACTTGTAAGGCTAGTGAAAAAGCGACACAGATGGACGCTAGCGTGCATGAGGAAAAACATGCACAACAGCAACAGCGGCAGCCAAATGGTGCAGCACCAGGCACGAAGTCACCAGATGCCGGCGCTGACGAATCTGCTATGGCACTTCCCGCCCGCAGATTGCGTAACTCCTGGGACTGGGGTGAGTTATCGTCGCCAACGCCCACGTCACAAGTGTTTCACAGCAGCAGCTGCACACCAAGTCGTAAACGCCACAGTAAAGTTGGTGTCTTGTTACCTTGCAATCCCTCACCGATAGACTTCAGTTCGATCACTACGCACATGGAGTCAAAGTACGAAGTGGGGACAAAAATAAGCGAGGGAACGTACGGCGAGGTGTACATCGGTCGCTGTCGAGCCACAGGTGCTGTGGTTGCACTAAAGCGGCTGAAAGTTCTGGATGGGCTCGAGGGGTTTCCTATTACCTCGCTGCGTGAGGTAATAGCGCTGCAGCACATCAACAAAGCCCGGCAGAAGAGTGCCCCGCAAAAGGTCAATGGAACCAGGGGCAACCGCGATGAGGTGGACGTTATCAGCGAAGTGGTCGGGCTCCACGACGTTTTGCTGTCAAGCACACATCATGACATTTACCTTGTGTTTCCATATGCTTCATGCAGCGTCGCTGGATTGCTGCAGCGGCGCTACCCCATCACAGAACGGGAAATTGCGTATATTTTCCGCAATATTTTAGTTGCGCTGACAAAGCTACACGACATGGGTATCATTCACCGTGATGTAAAGGCTGACAACGTGCTGATTCATGACGATGCGCACGTTCAGCTTGGTGACTTTGGGCTGTGTGTCTTTGAGGGGTCAGGCAGGCGTGCCTTAACTCCCAGCCTTATAAACCTTCACTATCGGCCGCCCGAGATGCTCCTCGGTGTGCCATGTATGATGTGAAGGTCGACATTTGGTCGGTCGGGTGTTTTCTCGCCCAAATGTACTTGCAGACACCGCCATTTTCCCATGCTCACCGGCGCAGCACTGCTGGTACTGGTGCAACTGGCAAAACTAAGGCAGATGCTGCCGGCCTTAACGAGCCAAAGCAGGAACAAAAGCGGCGGCACAATTGTCGCCAGCAACGAGCTGAAACAGAATTGGAGCAGCTTTCGTTCATTACTGAGGTGCTAGGGCCCTTGTCAAGTGTTCCTGCCACCGCCTTTCCCCCGGAACAGTGTCACAACTATGAAGCATTACGCGAGCTCCGTAGGGCAATCATTGGCTCCACCTCTTGGTCCGCATTTAGTCCATCCATTACGTCTCTTTTTGAGCCGAGCTTCCTCTACACCGAGTTTCGTGGCTTTGGTCCGTGGTTTATCGCTACTGCTCAACACCGACGCCGCCGCCCTGAACAGCCCATCCCATCACGTGAGTGCGTCGACGTTCTTGAGGCGATATTTCAACTTGATCCACGCAAGCGTCCAACAGCTGCCCAGCTGCTGAAGATGCCCTTTTTTGACCTGACTAAGAGAGTTTCGTGTACACAACCAAGAGGCGCCCCTCTTGCTGACAAAACTGCTGAGGTACAGGCAAAACTGTGCATAATGCAGGAGATGGCAAGCAAGCTAAAAAAATTTGAGGGCAGCCACTTGGCACCGGCGGCTAATGCAGCCTGAAGGAAAGGGACCGCCAGGGATGAAGAAGGAAAGAAAAAAAAAGAGGGGCGGAAAAAACCTTCTTCTTTCCTGAACTGGCGTTTATGGCTAAAGGGTAGCTTTTTCTTTTTTTTCTTTGTGGGGTGCCTTGTTTATGTGGTTAAGTGGCATGTTGACTGCAGGCGGTCCCATGGAAACTCTCCCCTTCTTCAAGAAGATGGCAAATCATGGAAGAGGCACTGGTACGAGGGAAAGCTGAACTTGTCCTCCCCCTGTTTCCTTGCAAAGTAACACACAGTGAAATGAGCGGATCATGTGTATATTGTGTGTGTCGTTGACACAGCGATAACGGAAATATGTCGTCGCCATCCAGAAGTGAACAAGTAATCGTGCGCACGCAAGAATGTTTGCATTTGGTTCAAGATGTATAGAGTTGGGAGAGGATATATTTATGTGCTCTTCTTGATTCCTCCCTTTTGTCCCTGATACTCAAAGCTCACATTCATGTGCTGTGCTGTTAGATACTCTTTGTTTACCCGCTGGAGGTAAAAAGAAAAACAAAAAAAAGAGAGAGAGACATTGCAACAAAGCAGTAGAAGAGTGTTGTTTCTTTGTATTCCATTTCAATTCCTCCCGCTTGGCATCGCCTCTCCTGATTGTCGTACTTTCCGGCAAGCGCATGCAGGAGGTGACCACTGCTTGGCTCGGTGAGGAGAGGGGAGGTGTATTTTCCTAGCCTGAGTCTAACTTGGACCGTGTGCTGCTCAAGAAGAGGGCTCAAAGGAGAGGAAGGTGAATAAAGGCAAAGTGTGGGGAAGGCAGGAGGGTTGCCCACCACTGCCCCCCTGCCCTTCAAACCCAACTCGTATCACTTGCGCGCACTTCTCTTGTCTCTCCCCCAACCCTCCTACCCACCAAGTGGTTCTGTTATGACGTTTTACAAACCCTCTCCTTCTTCGTGCAAACTCCCCCGTAATTTGTGACGTGGCCCCTCCTCCCCGTGTTTTTCTGCGAACTTACAGGGGAGGAGATGCGCCTGTGCTCATGCGATGGAGCATTACTAAGTGACTTTCCCTGTCTGCAGTGAGAACTGGGCAGAATAAACTTTCGTTTGGGTGCCGGTTCGTGTGCGGTTGGGTTACCCGCATCGTTAACACTTCTTTATTTAACTGTGCTTAATTTTTTTTCTTGATCTCAATCTCACCGTTCGGGTTTCAGTTGCATTATTTTCATCCTTTTTCTTTCTGGTCTTCCTGTGTTTACACAGCTTTGTGAAGGTGTGGACAGCAGACGTATTGTGCTGCTGCGTCCGCCTTCCCTTGCCGGAACTAGGCTAATTGCTAGCCGCTAACATAGGTTTCTGTTTTCTCCCACGCTTTTTCTCTGCTCCTCTAATTCTACTATCCTCACCTTTGTTTTCCTTTTCTTTTCTGTGGAAGGAGGTGTTAGGTCTTGCGTCGTCTATTGCCGACTTGAAGGGTGACAGGGGAGACAAGAGCGTTTTTGATCCTTTTCTCACCCTCCCCGCCACCGTAGTGGCTGCGGGCACGCCGATTGGACGTGGGCATAAACTTTCTCCTCGTTATTGGTGCTGCACGGGTGTTACCCCGCGTACCGGGGGGAGTCGTGGTCTCATCGAACGCTTTGGGCTGAGTGGAAAGCGGTGCAGAGAAGGGGTTCGTGGACGCCGAGAGGGAGGAGTGACAGTGCGGTTGTACAGGGGAAGCGACGAGAAAGCACAAGTGACGGTAGTTTAGAGGTGAAGAAAAAAAACTGCTGCACTTTAGTGGTTAGGCGGGTGTCCTTCTTGTTTTGTTGGTGCATTATTGTGTTTTCAATCAAGAGCTGATCCTACCTTTGCATCACCCGGACGGAAGATGCATCTTACTTATGACGGAACACCGTACATTGAACCTACAGGCAAAGGGAAGAAGTACCTCGTTCGTTTTATTTTAGTTGCGTTTATTGCGCTTGGGGTACTCGTCACCTGCATTACTGTGCCGTTAACTATTCTCAATTCTCTGCTCCAACAAGAGAGACATGCGTTGCGGGTTCGTGTGGCCAACGAATCAAGTTTTTGGGCCTCTCAATTGCGCCTTCAGGTGGTGGGGTCCTTTGCGTCCGCACGTGCGGTCGAGGGGCTTGTTATTGGCGGACTTGTAACTCTGCCACCTCTGAACGACACGGTGCAGAACCGCGTACGGGGCCAGCACTTTAGGCGATTTAACACGGTTGCTTCAGTGGTATTTGACGACTTGGGAACGGGCAGCACAGCCATGCTGGCTCCAGGCGGTGTGGTGTACCAAACCGCCCCAACATACCCCTCGGTGCTTATGTATGACTTGTTGAGACCTAATGGCTCCGATTATAATGTTTTGCAGGACATTATCAACGGAGGCGGCTTTTATGTGGTCGGGCCGGCGTTTCAATACGTACCACTACCCGATCTGGGCTGGCAAGTCGTGCTGTACACCCCTATACACAACGCAACCCCTGCAGAAGGGGATAGCGCCAAAAGCTTTTGGGGATTCATTGTTGTTGTAAAAGATTTGGAGATGATGCTGGACTGGGATAATTTTAAGGAGCTAATGACACAAGCCGAAATTGATTACCTCTTTTATAACATCGAGGGTCCAGACAACCGTTTCTTCCCTATCCGCTCTTCCCTGCCCGAGAACACAACGACCGAGGAGTACGAGGCCTTTATTGATACGTGTTCCGATCAGTTAGTGTTGCCATTCCATATGAATTTGCACGTTTGTATGTACAGCTCACGGCTCCTTGAGAGCCACTCTCGCTCAACGATCGTTCTTCTTATAGTTGGTAGTGTGTTTTTCTCACTTGTTACGTTCGTGTGTGGTGTTGTGGTGGTACTCCCCTGCTTGCGTGAGGATGACAATCGGAAATATGCTCCCAAGATGGTACCGTTTGCGATAGCCATTGTGGGTCCATGTAACGCTGAGCGACTGTGTGAGTTGGCGCCTGAGGCGTTATTTCCGGTTCTGGAGAAATATTCCAAATTGCAAAAGGACATCATTGCCAAAAATTGTGCCTACGTTGGGCTACAAACACATCCTTACACAGCAACCTTCATCACGCGTGATGTGGACACGAGCATTAAAATCTGTCTCGATTTACTGCAAAGAGTGCAATCAAAACAACTGGATGAGCCACTCATGGATTGGTTGGGAGAGGACGGTAAGCTGCGCATTGCGGCCGCTGTGCATTGGTGCACGGATGCTTATATTCGCATTGAGACGGTAAATGGCAATATACGCTACGAGGGAAATGATATTTCATACTGCGAGCGTATGTGGATGTTCGTCCCCCCGAATAAGGTGACAATAAGTCAGGCAGCGAAGGACAACGTGCAGGATCTCCCACCTGAATTGTGCGCTTCTGAAATTGGCTCGGTCTACATACGCGGGGTGCAGCACAAGCAGTCATTGTTTATTATTTCAAGCACTCAACAGGGTGAGTCGACATCCGCCCTCGTAGAGCCAGTTTTATCCTCGTTAGCAGAGAACTCCATCGATAGGTTCCCCACCCGGGAGATTGATCCCTCAGCACGGAATCCGCTGTACACTGGTGTCTGCGAAAACAAACAAGTTACCAGCCCTCAGACAAGTTACTCCAATTCCACCACCATGTTCGCGGCAGAGGGTGGTGCCGAGCAGGTGTGGGGCATACACCGCTCCCAAGTGGAGCGGGAAGCGGGACCACGAGAAGATCCCCTTCCGTGTGTGAATGACGGGGACGCGGTCCGGTGGCGCAGCCTAGTCACGACGTCAGACTCCGATTCCGGGCGGTCCAACAGGGAAAGTGAGGAGGAGTCGAGAACTAGCCGGTCACAAGGACAGCGGTTAGGAATGTTGGTACCTCCAAAGTTGCAGCTCCCCGCCACGGCAGACACCACGGTTCAAACGCACGTGGATAGTACTAATTCACAGAAGCTTTCAGGAGCGAAATCCAAAGCCTCCAGCAATGCAGAACAAGCGCAGGCTGGTAAGTTGCCGCATGCAAACGGCGCCAATGAGGGGGATTTTGTTACGGAAGCGCTAATGCGTCCATGGGTCCCGCACGCACTGGACACACACCTCTGCGTACTGTTTGAACAGTACTCTCTACTTCTCGATTTTAGTTATGAATCCGTCCGAAACGTAATTTATTACTTCTATATAGCATATAAAGAGCTGTTTACGCCTCTTGCGGGGCCTGAGAGGACAAACCTTTTAACCGATTCGTTACCGCGTTCGGTGTTCCGCACCAGAACATACTGGAGAGTCTGGCGGTGCGTTGTGCGCTGCGGTATATCCAGCACCTGGACGGGGTGCGTACAATGCTGTGGCACAAGGAGCAGCAGCGCCTGCAGTCGCCCCGTCGCACTGGCGATACCGGGAGCGGTAAGAAAAGGAAAACAACAACCGGCATAAAAAGATCCAAGTGAGTGGGGACCATCTTTTTTCGGCGGTGTATTTTAATCTCCTTCCAAGTGATTATTATCACTATTTATTTTTTTTGTTTCTTTCCCTTTATCGCCTGCCTATTTTATTTATTATGATTTGTTGCGTAAGCGTCACGTCATCCGCGTATATGGTGTATCCACGTACGTGCGGATCTATTTACTTTCCACACCGTTCTTCCTTCGATTATACCCTTCTTGTTGTCTATCACCTTTTCTTTATTTCTTCGTTTTTATTTTTACTTTTCAACAGAAACAAACAATTGAGAAAGGGAGAACAGCGAAACAGGGTGACGATGATTACATATATATTTATATATATATGTTTATTAAAGCCACATACGTGAGCTGTTATTTTATTTTCCTTCCCTGCCTTTTCTTCCCCTTATTTTCAATTTCTCGGGTCGTCCTCGCCGTGTTTCCACATAATTATTTCTATCGATAGTTTTTATTTGACTCGAATGGGACATGTTGTGCATTTCTTTCATGCGTTCCTCGCCCTCGTAACTGTATTGAGCCAACCAAACCCCCATCACCCGAAAGTCTCCCCACCCGGAGCTCCAGGGAGCCGCCCACCGCAGAGAAGATGGGGTGGACAAGGCGCAATCGCTGTAATTATTTATGCTTATTATTATTATTATTACCGTCATCCCCCTCCCTCTACTTAGAAAACTTCATCCCTGCAATCATTCAACTAAGCACGTGCAGCACATCACAGCCAGTGAAGTCGTATCGACTGGGTGTGACTCCGTTTATCACTCTTATTTTTCCTTTTTATTGCTCGGTTTGTGTTTGTGTAGGGCAGTGTGTTTGGGGCGTGCAATGGTACGCTGCCGGTCAACACGCTCAAGGTCCGTCCTCGCTCATCTGCACGTGGTTGCTGCAATGCCACCGTGTGACCGCAAGAGGTCTCGTCACTCCACTGAGTTGGATTTGAGAGCACTTTGCTATGAAATTGGCCAAAAAATGCATTTCCTCGGGGGTCTCGCCGTCGGCGTCACGGGAGAAGGGCTTGATGTTGTGGGCTCCCGTCGGGAGGAGCACGGTGACTGCCGTATTTATAACGTTGTGTTGCAAATAGCACATGCGTCTGACCTGACAATAGCGGCATTACGGGGTGCATGCGCCTCAACATTGCAGGGGAGGCTGTTGGATGCGGGACCCGGGGAGGGAAGGCTAGCGACAATACCCGTAGCAGTGCGGTTTCTTACATTGAACGAGACGTCCTAATTGTGGTGAGGATGCAGAAGTGATGATTCTGTTTTCTTTTGTTTTGTACACTATCGTCATGGGACCGACATTGCTTTTGTCTCTGGGTGCAGCAGTAATTTTTTCGGGGTGAGACATTTGTATGTTGCCTCGACCCTGCATCACGGTGGCGAGCAAGTGCTTTGTCGAATTGCAGTGGGATGCCATTAGAAACAACTGGAGGGGAATCAGCGTGGAGGGGTGTGTACGCCGGTGTTGGGGACATCATCGGTTATGCTAAATTGCGCGGGATCCTGTTGAGTTCCTCAGGTGTGTGCGGCAGTGGTGCTCTCATTCCCCTTCTCAATCACTAGTTATTCATGCCATTCACTTTGTATTGCTATGTCGTAGTGGGTTCGGGGCATTGATCTCACCACAGTAACCAGTGGGAAATTTTTAAAACAATTTTATTGGGAATTGTGTTATTTCTTTTAATGTGGCGCGTGGTTTGTATTTGATGTCTTTCATATTTTTGTTCAAAATGTGTCAGTGAAAGTGCGACTACGCGTGTCAATTCAGACCACTGCATCCATCAACGCTGTGTAGCCAGTGGTGAGATCGGCAACGCGCTACGCAGTTGGTGGCTGATTTTACCTTTTGGGGTCTACCACAGAAGGTAGCGTATTGGTATTCAACTTGTTAGCCGTGCAAAATCGCCATGTCTGTGGGAATCTCTACTTGTGAATATTTGACTACTTAATCATTTAATCCGCCCACACCTCCACCCCCAGACACACTTGACATCATATTGTAGTGTGACTACGAAACCGAAGGTATAGAAACAGTTTTCATCGGAAGGCGGAAGCAGCGACGAACATCCCACTGTTTTGTATATTTATTTATTTATTCCACCCCTTGTCCCGTGTGTGTTTTCTTTTCTGTGTGCAAACTGTCGCTGCTGTTTATCGGCACATGGTGAAAATGATGCGAATGACTAATGGACTTTTACGCGTTAGTTCTAAAGCTTTTCCAACCGCCGCTGATGTCCTTTCGTTCCGCAGTGGGTGGTGGCCTGCCGTTGTGGCGAGGAGGTTCCAATTCACAACAGGTGGTCACGGCCCTCTCAGAGAGGGCACTGAGAGCCGTTGCGGGACGCTGCCCTTAGGAAACGAAGATGAGGGTGTATTTATTTCGTCGAATGGTGATGGCATTGACCCTGTTGTGAGTGCGGCTGACGCTGAGGCGTCTGATGCCTCACAGTTTGTAATAAGTGATGCGGCGGCGGACTTGCAGCAGCTGGAGGCGCTCGTAGCAGAGGAAGAATATGAAGAGAAAATGATCACAGCTCTACCCATCTCACAATGTCATCAGCGGGAAAATATAGCGGCGGGCCATGTGGTGGAGAGCGAGACTAAAGCTACCGATGACAAAAATAATTACATATCGTCTTCAGTTGCGGTGCGCAAAGGGGCAGTGACCTCTACGAACAAGGCGAAGGATCCAAATGTTACAACACATGGCTACTTTAACAAGCAGGACGCCTTGTACCTAGCGCCCATCACACCACAGGAGGCACGGGTTCCCTCTGTTAATCCTCCACAACCGTCTTCGTGCGTAATGGTTGTCTTTGCGGCTAATGACATGCGAGTACATGACAATTACGCCTTGGCTTTGGCAGCAAGACGAGCACAGGCAGCGGGCGGGCTGCCGGTGATAGCTGTGGCTGTGGTGGACTATCGCAGCTTCGCGCAACCCACTGAGATTGGTGGGTTTTTCAAACAAAGCCCAATGCGAGCGCGCTTTTTCCTTGAATCTCTCGCAAAGCTGCGAGAGAAGTTGGAAGGCGAGTTGCGTGTCCCGCTACTTGTTCGGTGCGGGAGACCGGAAGAACACATTCCGCGGCTGGTGGTTGAGTGTAGCGCGATCGACGTGTTTCTAACAACACAGTACACACCACATGAAAAAGAGGTGCACGATGCCATTATGAATGCTGTAAAAAACCGTAGGTGGGTGTGCCGCGATCCCACCTCAAATTTCGGGATGATTGAACACGACGCCACGGTCACCCACCCGTATTATGGAAGTAGTGGAGCGCCTGGTCAAGCATTTGATAAGGGGTTCAGTCTAACGACAGCCGCTGTGCCGCACAGCGTCTGGCAGACAACGTTAGTCCACATCGAGGATCTCCCAGTGCCCGTTGCGTCGATGGCCGAGGGTGAGCGATGGTACCACGACGATGTTACCACGGCTAACATTCGTCCGACAGCCGCCTTTGATCGCTGCATTGACCAACTGCGTAAGTTACCGGTGCGACATGATTTGCTTCCATCAGCCGATGAGCTGAGGGGGTTAGTGACGCCGCCCGCGTACCGGGGCTGCATCCCAACTGTTGCGGAACTCGGTTACGGGAGCCCAGAGGCCTTCGTGGAGGAGGAAGTCATCGCCACTCAGTCCTCCCACCCACCCGGTGAAGACGCCGCCATTGAGCGTCTGCACGACTGGCTGATGGACGGAGGTATGTCATCGATGCTCCGCTATGGCAGGGAGCGCCGAACCAATACAAAGATGTACTCTCAGCGCTTGTCGCGCCTTTCTCCATATTTGTCATGTGGAGCGCTTTCTCCGCGGCGGTTCTACGAGGAGTTACGCCGCTTCACGGCGGAAAATGTGAGGGATAATTTTGTGCAGCAGCAATATCGAGAGGCTATTCTTCGCCTCAGTCGAAGGGACTACTGGCACTGGATGGGGCTACGTTACGGGCCGCTGCTGTTTTACGAATACGGGCCACGTCCAGAGCACACGGATGACATAGCCGACTGGCGCCACGACCGCAAAATTGTGCAGAAGTGGTGTGCGGGATTGACAGGCATCCCGTTTGCAGATGCTGCGATGAGGGAATTACTTCTTACAGGGTTTGTGGCTAGCGAAGGGCGACAGGGACTTGTGTGGCTCCTGTCACGTGGTTACGGCCAGGACTGGCGTCTTGGTGCTGAGTGGTTGGGTCGTTGCTCCCTTGACTACGATCCCTTTGTGTGCTACGGGAATTGTGCGTACTATTCCGAACTGATTCGAGATGATTTTGGTGAAAGCGTGCGCAGCATCCACTGGCTTGCTCATCATCACGATCAGACGGGGATATACGTGAAGAAGTGGCTCCCACAACTGAGCAAAATACCTCCCGTTTACATTCACAGACCACATGTACTGACACCACGAATGCAGGCAATGCACGGTGTACAATTGGGTAGGAACTATCCGTACCCGCTGAAGCTGTGGGATGGGGCGCAGTATGCGTTAGGCAGCGAGCAGCTTACAACGTACTTCGGCAAAGGGAGCATGTGGCAGCTCAAGGCGAAGAACGGGGCTGGGGGCCCCGGTTATGCGGAGGCACTTCGGCACGGGACAGACGTGTTGGAAACTCACCGTCTTCAGCACTCGGCGTTCGATGATGCAGATGAGGTGGAAGCGGAGGCGGCTGCAGCGCCGTTTGGCAGGGGTCGTGACTGCCAGCAGCAGGACATGCTGCAAGCTGCGACTCTGGAATAGTGACTTTCTTATTCATCGCTCAAACATTCCACGCCACTGATATCGATGTGTGTTTGAGTTTACATATTGATTTCCGCAACTATTGGCCTTTTCATATCCTTTTCTTCTTTGTGTTTTCAGCCTTATTTCTGGAGGCTTTGCCTTGTTTGTACATTAGCGGCTGGGCGGCAATGGCTGCGTGGCATGAGTTATAAACACCATAATTACTGTTGGACTTCGCTCCATACCGATCGCTGTTGTTCCTCTTTGATTCTCAACGACTGTAAACCACCATTATGGTTGTGATTACTTGTTCTTCTCTCCGTATATATTTATGTATATATCCTCTGCACCGCGAGGAGGGAAAATATACGTAGTGTTAGTTTAAACGTTTGCCAGCTCTCGTTGGGCGAAGCTTAAACACATTTGATCACGCAAAGACTCACGGCATCAGTTGCGGTAGTAAGAAGTGCGAGCAAAAGATACCGCTGCCTCGCCGGTAAAGCTAAACATGCCGTATCCGTATGTCCTTCAGTGCAGAGAAAGCTGTAACCGCTCGATTGGGATTAAACACGATGTAGCGACAACAGTGGAGGGAGAAATCACTAGAAATTATGCCGCAAGTGCCCCATGCAGCATCAAGGACATATTCACGGCGGCATGTGATGGGGACGCGCCAGCGTTGGGGATGTACCTCGAAATGGGTGTGGACATTGACAGTCTCGGCCGACCTAACAAGCCCTACGGTACGACCTTCAACCGGTGTTCGAATTTTTGCGCCACTCCTCTCTGCTTTGCGGCGGCGTATGGACGGGAAAAGGCAGTTGAGTTTCTGCTTGCAAAGGGTGCGAACCCGTCCAAACCCTCTTCCACAGGCATTAGGCCTTTTGAATACGCGCGACATCGCAGGTACGGTACCATAATGGAGCTGCTCCAACAAGCAGAAAGGAAACAGGCCCATTGTGCTGGGTGAGCGGTGCTGGAGGCGACCGAGGGAAGCCATTTGGAAGGGTTTATTTGACTGTGACGGCCCTGTGTGGCGCCAGATACCGCACAAACTGCAGGCAGCCTATGCGTGGCTGTTCCATTTTGGAGCTGCGTAGGGCCATGTCTTCTTTTGTTGCTGTCGTCGGTGTTGGGGTTGTTCCCTCTTCACATTCTTCGTTGTTGTGTTAGTACTGTTACTGAATGGTGGCAACTGGAGAATTCAGCCGAAGGAACGACGCGGTGGCGCAATACGCGGCAGCTTGTTGGGGCTGTTTGAATGGAAAATAACGCAGGAAGCTTCGGGAAACGGCCATGTTAGGGAGGTGGGCTTTGTTGCACATTCCGCACTACGCCCCCGCACGCCATCGTTACTGACCTGCAGCGCCTATTGGCTGCTTTTGTTATGTGTACGAACCTATATGTATATTAGCCATTTATGCGGAAAAGGATATTTGAAGGTTGGGAATATGCAGATTGAGGAAGATGCGCACTGTTTGGTGGCAAAGGAAGAAGTTTGATGTTGCGGTTGTTGTTGTTGTTGCTGTTGCTGTTTGTGCGTGCAGAACTTGTTGATATGTGGTCATGCACGCGTGGCTTGTGGCATCAACGTTGTTTTGGGAGGTGTTGACAGGCCGATAGGGGCAATAAAGTTTTGTTGTCCCGTGGTTCATGGGTGAGCTGTGGCTGCTAGCATTCCTTTTTCTCCGTCGCCTTTCCCTTTCACTGTGATGGCAGGCTGTGGCCGCTGTATATTTTGTTCATATCCTGCAGAGGAATTAGTCATGCCGTCCTCCTCCCGGTCAGCCGGGACTACTCGACTCGGTGTGGCTTGGCGCAGCTCAGCGTGACATATATATATATATATATTACTTACTTTTACTGCAGTTGTTTCTGCCTGTGTGGATCTCCATCCAACATATGTTACTTGATGCCTTCTAATATTTCTTCTTTTTTCACGTTTGAGTGTCATTATTTGCGCACGTAGAAATTGTGCTTGTTCATTTATTGTAGTGGTGAATTAATGGAAGGAAACTTCTACGTTTCCGACATTGTCATCAGGCGTGAGCTTCGCAGCAACTATGGCCGTTGTTTTGCCAAGTGTCGAGATGAGGTGGCGGCCTACGGTAGATGTGTGGAGGCGGGTCAAATAAACCGCAACTTATCGAAGGACCTCTGCGTGGAGGAGCGGCGAGCGCTGAGGGCATGCGTGGACACACATGCAAAAGCGCTAAAAATGGCAGGGAGCGGTAGCCGAGGCTGACAGCGTCTTTTATGTGCTCTGCTGTTACTCCGATTGCTGTAACATTGTTGACCGGCTCCTTGCAAAGTGCAGTACTGGCAACAATAACAATGGTGTGCTTTGGAGCGCTTCTCCCTTGTGGCTCGCCTTGTTTCCAGTTTCCCTCAATGAAGGTACCGCTGCTGTTGCCGTTCCTTAACCCTTCGCCCCTTTTGATGCGACTGAGATACCCACTGGCGCCAGAGAGCACTACGTGCCTGCATCAGTGAACCATGGCGACTGTCGTACCGAAAGTTTTATTTCATTCCGCTCCCTTTTTTTCTTTTTTTTTGCGCCATTTTTCCGCACAAAGGCTTTGGGGCTTTATATGAACTGCCGGATGAATGTGATGGTTAGCGTCAGGCATGGTTGTACCCGTCGGCTTCAGGTGTGGGGGCTGCCAGCGTCGCCAACGGTGGGTGCGACATGCGGGAGCTGCTTGTGTTTGCCACGGTTCTTTGGGTATTCTCCTTTTGATAGCATTCGTAGACCACCTAAAGGCCCTGCGGGGTCGCAGACATCGTGCAGCCCAACCTCGACCTCCAGCGTCGGACGTGCAGGTGACAGTGACGATCATGCGCATATTTCTTCTAAGCCGTGGAAGTTTCCTGAAACTCTCAAAAGCGGTCGTTACAAGCACGACCAGCAGCCAAAAAGGCGTTACGAAGGCCCGAAGGCACACGGAGTTGGGGGCCCGGACAGGCGCTTCTTTAGGCGCGTAAAGGATTTTCGAGAGGTGCAGGACGACGACCCGTACGCCAGTGTCTTCGGGGAGCGGCTATCGGTGAAGCGGCAGCGGATAAAAGAGTGGCAGCGGCAGTTTGAGGAGGAAAACGCCGATGTCGAGTTGCCGTATGAGCGCACGAATGCGCTTGCCCGCCTCGCACCGAACTGGTTTGTTCGGTACTTTGTTAACATAAGGGACCGAGGCGGGGCGGACTCTGTTTGCCACATAATAATACTTGCAGTGGGCCTCCTCATGACGCTGTGGATAATGGGACGGCTCTTCTACACGCCACCCAGTAGTGCTCGGCCCATATCGGAGCTGCGGTAGGAGGTTGCCAATAGATGCGTAAGGCACCGCTGCTGTTGTTGGTCCACCAACAACTGACGGCTTTTCCTCATTCTTTTTCTGTCGTTCCCCTTCCTTTTTGAAATTTACACGTAGCCTAAACATCTCCGCTTTACTTCTGAGGCATGGACTGCTGTGGACATTGTGTAGCCTAGTTTTTTTTCTCTCTCTGTGTTTATATTTCATCCTACACTTGTTGCGCTTTCTCCCTTTCAAAAAAAAAAAAGCGTAGAGGCTAGTTGGGATTAGGCATCAAAGGTAAGGGGTAATACCTTTTGGGGTCCTAAATTGTCTCGTGTTCCGCTACTTCATACTCGTGTGGTCGCTTCATACGTTAACATAAAAGGTATAAAATAATTAATAGAGCGACGGATAACCAAAGCCAGCGGAATTAATGCCCACCAATTACGGATTAGCCGCTCAATGCCAACTTCGACGCGAGGATTTTAGTGAGCTATTCGCCCTTGTGGCGGGAGCAGAGGCTGATTGTGCGGTGCCTGACGAGTTGAGCGATAATAACTGCAGTAGCGCTGTGTCTCAGAGCATACCACTCCGTTTGTGGCGCACGCTTCTTACAGGTGCACATATTCGATCCCTTATGCTTCACACTCTAGTGCGCGTTTCTATACCTAAGAGCAAGCAGGCGCTGCTCGTTCACGGTAACAGACACATGAATTCGAGTGCCCGGCCAGGTGACTCGAGCAGCAGCGGCAAGCAGCAACATTACCGTGTGGGATGTGTCGTTGCCGTTGTACCGCGTCCTCAGAGCTCTGAGTCACGACAGGCGACTGCGGCAGCCGCCAACAGTGAAGACACAGCGGCACTTCTTTCTAGTTGGCTGTTGCAGATAAACTTCGGCGAAGCGGCTGAACTGCTTGCCGCAAAATACGTCTCTAATGAGCCCTTCACAAAGGAGGAACACTTAGTTTATGTACGATCATGCGTCTCCAAATGCGCCAACGCACCGGTAGCCCTCTCCTCCACGGGCGAAACAGATGTGGTGGCGCGGAATGTGCAGGACATCCATCGCTTTGTGGAGGCTGTTAGATCACAGCGAAACGAACCGAGTTATTCATCCTCGCAGCAGAAAACAGCCAACAGTGGCGACGGTAACACCTGCCATGCTAAAAAACGGTTTCGAGCAGAGCCAGGGGCGGTTGGTGACGGAATAGACAACAGCGATGATGACGACAATAACGAAAACGGACATGGGGTGGTGAGGGGTGTTTGTACCGCGGTGAAGTGCAAGCAACAGGCGCGTCTCGTGGAGGACCAGGAGCGACGACTCGTTGCACTGCGGCAGCATCTCAACAATAAAAACGATGAGCTTCGGCAGATCCTTCAAGAACAAAAACAGGCGACTCGTGATCACGCCGCACAACAAGAGCAGTGGAATGCAAAGGCTGAGGCTCAGGGGCTCGCAATGCGTCGCGTAGAGAAGGAGCTCGCCGAGGAACGCGCTGCGAAACAGCTGCTGCAGGAGAAAACGGATCAACTCGTCACCAAAATGAAGTGTTTGGCGGAGCAGACACGAAAATACAAGAACGTTTCAGACATCGTTGCGGAGTGGCTCTGCGTGACCTCACGGAAGCCAGAAGATGTTCTGGAGCGGGTTCAGGAAAAGATAGCGGAGACGAAGACGTGAATTTTATTGGGTTTTGTTATTTTCCCGTATCACGTCTCTTTGTTGCCGCTTACCTTTTCAACCTCCTACCTCTTTGTATGTTCGTTTATTTACACCTCAGCTCTTTCTTTACCACACGACATTCTTTTTTTTTACAAGGGTTGAATGGTATTTCCGTACTCGATACGTTTTCTTACACGTGCTCGTTTAAGTCACCTTCACGTATTTCATTTTTTTCTTTAAATCCCCTTTCAAACATCTTTAGCTGGAGTTAATGAGCGGGAGCTAGCCATATATTTTATGGTGCGCAGAAGTCCCCCCTTCTTAGTTATTTATTATTTATCAATCACTTTGCTTTAGAGCCATCGCGACGAGTTGTCGCATATTCACACCGATTTGTTGCGTACACGGATTAGGAAGGGAAGGTAGGGCCCTTGATGTTAGAAAAAGCGGTAGCTATATTTTTCTTTGTGGATGAAAAGTTGTTATTCCGCTACCCATTTCGGAACCCCTTCACCATCGACCTCAGTAATAATACTACCGTGTGTGACAGTGGCGGAGCGGGCACAGTGCCATGGACGACTCGGGTTCAATCCAGAGATGCCGGAAATGTATTACAGCATGACGCCGCGACATGTGGGGCTGCTAGCACCACGTCCAGATCCGCCAGCCAGACGCAGATTCCCGGCCTCGCGGAGGCTGCTGGCGTGCGATACAAACCGCGAAACGCCAGGAGGACGCAACCAGTCACCTCGGCTGTGGTGCCTACGGCTTCCAAGGGCAAAGGGGGTGACGGTGAAGATGAGAGCAGCCGCGTGGCGGGCTATATGGCCTCGCCCTGCCCCGCGGTTTCGGGAGGAGGGTCGCATCAGAGCCGGGGCTCAGGAGCGGGCTTCATGGAACGCGGCAGCGTCGGTACGAGGGGTTCTGTAGCGGGACATTTGGTGGACGGTGATGACACGTGTGTAGGAATTGAAACCCCGATGTTGCTTCATTTGCTGCGAGCGAGTTTCACCGCTTGCACAACCATCCAGTTTGCCGGCGCAACATTCCTTATTTATCCCCTTCAGCCGACCTCCACGAGGATGCAGCGGATGTCAGCGGCCGAGAGGTGGCTCGGTCACGAAGCGAGCTCCGAGCCCACTGATAGTAAGGAGGCCTCTGCCACGCACCCGCTCGCGGGCTCAGTGGGCACATGGTCTTTCAGCGCAGAAGAAAATCCAATAGCTTCCCGTTCGAGTCGTGTAGTTCTTGTGGTGGCGATGAGTCGACCCGACCGTGAGGAAGGTGCCATAACAAACTTTGTTCAGATATTTATGAATGTGCTGCTGCGGGAGGAGTTGAGGGTGCGGTACGTGGCACGCCAGATATATCGCATGGAAGACCGGCTGCGGTGGTGGAAAAGACATAGCGACAAGAGTGAGGTTAATGATGACAACGTCAGGAACTGTGCACCAAGTTCCGGGGGCGGTGGTGGTGGCAACGCTACGAATTTCCCACAGACATCAGAAATGTTTGCACAGCTGTTGGAAGATGATGAACTAACCCTCTGCAAAGAAATATGTCGACTCGCACAGTGCATCGCAGCATCCGCGCCACAGAAACAAGGCAGCGCTAATGCCAAAGCCGTCACTTCCTTTTCCAGTTCTTCGGAAACGCGTCACAGCTACCGTGGACAGGAAGCCATTAACGAGGGCAAAGGCAATAGTAAAAGAAACCGGGTGAGGATAATATTGAGCCCGTGGAGTTTGCCTTACGAGGACTTTTCAGTTTGCCTGTTGGTTTACTAACGGGCAGCCGTAGCACGAGACATTACCATGTTGCAGCCAACGCCAAGCTAAACCCCAATTATACCGTCAACCTTGTGCATGAAAAGTTTACTGAGAGACTGTCGAAGTCGTACGGGGAAGCGGTTGGGCGTCGGGCAGTGCAGCAGTTGCCTCTTTCCACCATACGCTCAGTATTTAAGACCCTTCCTCCGCCAGTGAGAGCGGGAACGTTGTACCGTGCACTGGAACGTGCCTACGCCGATGCCTCCCACTGTCGCCGCGCGGGCAAACTCCACCAAGCAACCCACCCGACGTGGGCCGGCAAAAGTAGTGCAAGTTTACTTCACACCGCCAGTGAGGAACAAAGCTGCATCGCTGACTGTGAGATTTTGGTAGTGGAGGCCGTAGAGTATCTGCGCGTATGTGGTGCAGTGGTGGTTGACACTGGACTGACAATCGTCTTCACTCACTGTGGTATCACTTCCGCCTCCACAATGCCTGGCATCTCCGATGAAAACAGAAGAAGGAGCTGCATTGCACAGCTGCCCCAGCCAAATCTTTGGCCCTCTGCCTCCCCGGCGGCGTCAGGGCGCGTGGCTCCGGCATCGTTGATTGGTGTGATGCTGCTAGAGGGTGTTCGCAAGTCCTTTTCACTGGATTGTGACAGGTTTTGGAGCTCTGCCGCAGGCGGTCACACCGCATCAAATGTAAATCCCGACAATAATTTAAGGACGCCAACGACCCCTTCAACGGCCAAAACGCAGTCCTCTTCACCGTCCTCTTCCTTTCCCACGGGCTTTGATCAGCGGTACAGTGATATCCAAACGTACGAAGTGTATTGTGCGTGGGGCGACGCCTGTCCAATGTGTGAAGAACTTGCTGCGGCACCACATCTCTGGAAAATTGGCGAAGCCTCTGTTCGGTTGGTGTTTCCCTGCCTCAGTCCTCCTGTTATGGAAGCAGCGGCGCGGCGAGCGCAGCGGGGTACTCGCCCAGTTGACCCCGACTGCTGCAGCTTGCTGGCTGACCAGGTGCCGTGGTTTGCAAGCACAGAGGTGCCCGAAGCCAGTTCTGCGTTAAAGGGCACAACACCGCATCAATTCTATCGTAAGCTTACAAGTGAATGTGCCAGCATCATGAGACAAGGGATTTCAAAAGGTGATGCGGTTGATGTTGGTGCTAGCATCAAACCCGCCGAGGAGGAAAAGGGAGAAGGTCCGTTGCGTGACAGTCTTGGGAAAACAAATGAGCCTAGTGACGGCGAGATAACTGCGCTTATGCCGGGTAGCATACCAGTCGATGCACGAGCTTGGTTGACTGCTAACTGTAAAATTATTGAAGAGCGACTCAATGCAGACAGGCGACAACGTCTCATGTTGTGGGAGAGAGCAAAAGGGTGGAAAGAAAGGCAGAAAAAGGAAACAGAAGCTGCTTCGCGCCCAGAGACTCAAACTGCTGGACAAAGCAGCACTGGCGTAGCATTAAAGCGGCCCGGGCCACATCCGGGTCAGCGGTATCGCAAGCGGGAAGTGGTTGTGTCCAGTACTGTGCCCAATGCGTTCTTGCCCCTTACACCGGCCGTTGAGGCGGACCAGCCCATGTTACTGCATCAGCTACAACCAGAGGCGAGTGAGGCTGTGGTATCTTGTGTACCCTTTTCCTCTCCCGTGGATAACGGGCGTGCCGTTCCGATTGATGTTCTCATGCAGTTTGTGTTTCATCATATTGTTGTATTGCTCTGGGGCAAAGCAGGGACGAGTGTTGATGTTCTACTGCGCTTATTGGAGTGTAACTTACGACGACTACCCATTTTCCTGGCTGGCCTGCGGCTGCGGGAACTGGCGACCGTGAGCAGCTCAAGCAGTAACGAACAGGGTGGCGAGTGTGGTCCACTCAGCTCACCGGAGTGCGGGCCGCTTTACCCAATGCCACACTCGCAGCAGGAGACTGGGGGAGATGGCGGCAAAGCTGCAGCAGGGGGTCAGCATGGGGAGGTAGGAGTTGACTCCCAGTTTCAACAAGCTTTCACGGTGTTTTCAGAATTGTGTCTTGTGGAAACGTTAACTCACTGCAGTCAAATGACTCTCGAGATGATGCCAACGAAGTTACTCTTACACAGCGTGGTAAATGCGTTCAGTGATGTGCTTCTTTTGGGGCGTGGTGGGTCTTGTTGAAAAGAGATTTTCATTTTCGCCTCCAGAGCGGGTGGGGGATCTGCATCGGTGAGTAGGGCTACGCAGTGGAGGAGGCAGTGGCATATTCTCCACTTTTCCTCCCTTGAATACGGGCGTGTCTACATGAGTAATGCTGATTTGTACCCTTCGTACGCTGGGGTTTTTCGAGTCTTTTGATAATGTACTGATGATGCGCGGTACTCCTTTTAAGTCCTATTGTGACTTTGTCTCTTTTTTGCTTACGTTATTGAAACTCTCCAACATGTTTTGTCGCACCTGTGTGTGATTGTATTAGTCACGTAATAGCACGAGCAGCTGCTGATATACGTTCCTTTTTCTTTTTTTTTTTCTATCTGACGCCGCACGCCGAACCTGGACAGCACCACGCATAGATACCCAGCATAGACAGAAGAAGAAAAAAAAAAAGGAAGAGGCACCGGGAAACGAGTACAAACGCACTCACAACGCTGGCGGTGGGAAGGCAGATAGCGTTTGGGCCGTGCTCTCTCTCTGCCTGAACTTCATTGCAGTAGAGACGTTCCCGCACTGGGGGAGGAGCGGCTACAGTGGCAGGAAAGGGAAAAGAAAGCAGGTGGTCAAAAGTGGTGGGAATTGGGAAAGTTGGACTTCGTGTTTCCGGGACGCAGGGAGAGAGGACGAGTGGCAGGACGGAGGGTCATATCCGCTGATTGGCGGGATAAATACGCCTTGAAAGTGAGGAAGAGAAGCGAAGAAGAAGAGGGAGCAGCTCAATTCAGACGGTGTAGAACTTTCGTCACGCAAAAGCGTTCAAACACTTTCTGGCAGCGTACACACCGGAGACACAGCAGCGTGGTAAATAGGAGGAAATAACATACTCCTATTTGGTCTTTGGAAGATAGGTGCGTTAGCCCTTCTACGTACTTTGGGGCATGGTTTCCCTCACTGTTGACACATGCTCGGGGTTTATTTTCATAGTTATGTGGTTGGCGATAGCGGCGCTTCCCTTTTCCCGCATTAGTTCCGTCTGTGGGGACAGCAACCACCCGTTTGCGAGCCCGCTGTACCGGATGAAGGTAGCCCTGTTACTGTTTCTGGGGATGTGGGCGGTGTTTTACGGGTTATTGGGCGAATTGAGTCTGCTCTTTCCAGCAGAACATTGGCGTTTCATCCCAGAATTCCTTTTCTGTGCCCTGGTTACGCATTCCCTGCGGCAAACTTCCATCCTTTTGTACTGTGTCATCGTATCCTCACCTGGTGCCGTTTTTGAATCAATAAAACGGGGAAAACGTGAGGAAGAACATAACAACCCAGAGAGCGTTGAGTTGTGTGATCTTTTACTCGGAGGGCCGAACCATGGGCGGAGAAGAGGAAGCGTCAAGGGGCTTTCAGATGCTGAAAAATATCACATGCGCTACTTGTTGACCAGAGGTAACGCCGATGACGCATCATTTGAGCATGGCATTGGCAACAGCGCGGGACTGTACCCAATGGGTCCGCCCATGATGTGGGGTAGCGGTACCGCTCCTCCCCAGTTCGAAGGCAGTGCAACAAGTTTGAACACTCAGAACCAAAGGGATGTGACGCCCAACGATTTCCGCCACTCGAACAAGCTATCGTCTTCCACAAGCGTGTTTAGTCACGTTACCGATGACTATTCTCCGCGGCCGGGGCAGCACCGGGCATCACATTGTGATCCCCGCCACCTGCAAAGCTCACTGACAGAGGCCACAGATGTTGATGTGGCCTCCCCAAGACCCCGCAGGTGTGTAAAAAGCAAGCACGCCGCCCGTGGTGAGCCGCGCCCATACGCGTTGGTCGACTTTCAGATCCCAGTTAACGAGAGAGCCAATGGCAATGTGGATACGAACGTGAAGGGAGAGGAGAGCGAAACCGCAAAAAAGGGAGCACGGGGTCCCTTCTCCAAGACACTAGACATGGCTTGTGCGTGGTTTGTCGGCAGACCTCCGCAAGTGAAGGGCGAGAATCTTCCTGGTGCTGTTAACACTACCAGCGGATGCGACCAGGACGTCGCCGCGTCATGGTCGCATTTAGTGTGGTGGAATGCCTTTCTGAAGTTGCGTTTGGTAGCACTTATGTGGGTATTATTCGCGATAACTGCAATGTACCTATCCATAACAGCACTGCGCGAAGATGCTCAGGATTGCTGGGAGCATTTCTCGGAGTTGGTAATATGTTGGGTGGAACTTGCAAACGGAACCAATCGGCGCTTGTACCCCCCGCGCTCTTTTGCATTACTTTTACTCGTTAGTGATGCCATTCTGCTCGGCGTGTGGATGGCGTCTGGAATGAGTTGCCTTCGGAAGATTGGAAACGTCTCCACGAAGCAAACCTTCCGACGAACGTATGGTGTGGGTGCTGCATTGCTAACACTCTCAATTACGTACTCCTGCATGTCCGTATTTAGCCCGTTGCGGTACAACGCAATAGTGACGGTTCTGCTGTTGGTCTTCAGAAATATGTGTGATATGATGATGGTCTTACTACTGACAGTGCAGATTGGAAGTCCCAATAAGCAGGTGCCATGGTGGGTCTCGTGGCTTAAGAACGTGCCGGTGTCAGAGAGCGGCACTTCATGAGCACTGCGAGGGTATGCGTGTGTGTGTGCGTGTGCCACTGGTGCGTAGGTGGTTTGTAATATGGCGGGCAACATATACTCCTCCCACCACCACCACCACCCTCCCTTCATTAGCAGGTAAGACAGTGAAAAATCAAAAGGAACGGGAAGGAATTAGTCGTTGTTGTGCTTCGAGTGGAAGGGGTTGAGAAGAAAGTGTGTGTGTGTGTGTCGGAGCGGGGGAGGTGATGGCCAGGAGATGTGCAACTCAATTGAGGGTGTGAAGTTTACTACAATGTTGATGTCTCTTTATATGTTTGTTTATCCATCCGTCCATCAATTTGTCTACACTTGGAACATTCATTCAATCATCCAAATCAGTCTGGTTATTAGATGTAACTTGTTGGATTTGTGTCTCTCTTATATAAATAGATATATACACACATGAGCGTCTACTTCTCTTGGGACGGTGAGGGAAAACAGGAAGAAGAGAGGTGTGGAAGGAATGAGCGTGCAACGGAATGAATGGAGAAGAGGGAAAAGATGCTAATAACAACAATAATAATGGGCAGTCATTGAGGAGAAGCGTAGGACGTTAAGTGTTACAATTACCCCCACCCGTATGTGGATATGAATGCGGGGTAATACCAAAAGGTAAGTGGGCCGTGGTAGTTATGGTGATAGTCGCACTATGAGCTATCCGATACAGGCCCGATTCTTTTTTTTTCTACCTGTTCCACAGGATAACTTTTATCGATCAAAACTATATATATTTTTTTCTCTTGTAAACTCCATTTTTGTTTTGCTGCACTTTCCTTTTCTTTATGACTCGGGGTTTATTCTTTCCTTTGCTGTGGGCATGCCACACCCGGCTTGTCTTCTCGTGTGTGGAGTGTGCCAATTGGTGTTCTCATGCGGGACCACGTGCTTCCCTCCCCACTTGATGGTACATTTCTTCCCACAGTTTGCCTTGACACCCCGTGTTGGCATTATCCTTCGGGGATGGACGGTACCAAAACAAAACAAAAATGGGATCGAGTGGGGTGAACGACGCCAGGATACCGAGGGGAGGAGGAAAGAAAAGGAAAAGGGAGAGGAAGGAGGAGGAAAGGCAAAGGCTTCCCTCAAGGGGAAGTGTGTCTGGTGAGGGTTTGTGAGTTATTTGTGGCGTGCGAGTATGAGTTGGCAGTCCGCTGTGCAGGGTTTGCTGAAGGTGATATGTACGCGCGGCTTCCACGTCGGGCGACTATTTGTTGTTGTTCGGGGATTTGAAGGGTTTGAAGAGTGTTCAGATGGTTGTGTCGGCGTGCGTTGTGTGCCTGTCTCTGTTGTGGTTTGTGTATCCTTGTTTTGTGCACAGATGTACGATCTCCCTCTTTGCTCCACAAACCCGTGGGCAGTGGTGCTAAATGGAGGGAGACAAAAGCACACGCGCATAGGACCACAACGTATCATCGGAGTGGTACAGTTAAGATTGTAAATCTGAACAGTGGCCAGCCCCCTTTGCTTTCTTCTGCTACTTCTTCCGATTCGTGCTGAATTTCCTTTCTTTTCTTTACTTCGAGGTTCTTTGCATAACTCTTATTTATTTCTCTTTTTCATTCATTTCGTCTCCCGCTTCTCCCCCAACCGTCGTCGGTTTCGTTACCTGGTAACATCATGTCTAGTCCCCACGCACACAGACGCAAACACAAACACACACGAGTGGTGGCTGAACACAGTTCGATGTTGTGAGTTGATTGAGGCAAGGTACGTTGTAAAGAAGGAAGAGGACATTACGGCCTCTTGCAATACGGTTGCAGATGGGAGGAAATGAAGGAAGGAAAGAAGGAAGAAGTGTAGCGCTGCTGTCCGTGGTGATGCACACCCCGCAGAAACAAGACTTCTTGAAAAATCTGCAAAACGATAAGCGTTGGCTGAGCAAGTGAGCACGGTTATTATCTTGACTCAATGTACAGGTGTGGGAAAAGAATATGTTGGAACGAAATTGGAGGTGGTGAAGGGTTTGAGTGCAGCACACAGCGTAATGAACGGGTGTGCGAGGGTTGATGTACCGCAACACGCTACCACCACTACGCTTAGGAAGTGAGGAAGTTTGGCACTGCAGCCACGCAAAAGTGAGGTGAAGGGAAAGACCGGTGTGCCAGTAATATATATATATATATATAACGTTTTATCCCTCCTTTGGTTCCACTATATCACTACTGTTGTTTACTTTTTTCATCAACCCCCCGCCGTCCCCCGCAATCTCATCTCCGCTTACCAATAATAGTACCACGACAGTCAGCGCAAGTGTTCTTTTTCTTTTGGGACATTTTCTCCACTGTAGAGCACGCCAACTCAGTGCGACAAAAACAGCGCTGACACAACCGAGAGAAAAGAAAATCCGCCACTGGAACCAGAAAGTACTTTAAGGCATTCAATAGAAAGCAAAAAAAGAAAAAAAATCCCACCAAACATTAGAATAAGGTATATTGTACACCACACAAACAACAGCACACAAAAAAATAGCCAATAAAACAGCAAAGGCGATGGATAGCAACACCAGCGGACCTGCCTACAGGACGGGTCTCCAGCAGCTAGACTCCGGCGTCGTCAACGTTAATATGGCTAACAATGCAAAGCCAATTGCAGGAGCGTGTACAAACCTGACGCCGCGAGACACTAACAGCAACCGTCGCTCCGGCAGCAAGCGCGATCGCGACACAATGAATGCAGACGACACCCAAAACAAGGATGGTGGCAAATCCGCCACTGCCGCCGCCAATCCCAATAAAGCAGGTGACCTGCAACCGCCCCCAAAGAAAAAGAAGATTACGTATGCGTTGCCGAACCAGAGCCGTGAGGAGGGCCACTTCTACGTTGTGCTCGGTGAGGACATCGATGCGTCCACAGGGCGGTTTAAAATTCTGTCACTGCTGGGCGAGGGTACGTTTGGAAAGGTGGTAGAAGCATGGGACCGCAAGCGGAAAGAGTACTGTGCGGTGAAGATTGTGCGGAACGTGCCCAAGTATACGCGTGACGCGAGGGTTGAAATTGAGTTCATGGAGCGCGTGCGGTTGTCCGATGTTTCCGACCGCTTCCCACTCATGAAGATTCAGCGGTACTTCCAGAATGAGACGGGACACATGTGCATTGTGATGCCCAAGTATGGTCCGTGTCTGCTGGACTGGATCATGAAGCACGGTCCCTTCAACCACCGCAGCCTCGCGCAGATCATCTTCCAGACGGCTGCGGCGCTGAACTACTTTCACACGGAAATGCGCCTGGCACACACAGACCTGAAACCGGAAAACATACTGATGGAGTCTAACCAGGCGGCAGTAGATCCCTTGACGGGGCGGACGATGCCGCCTGACCCGTGCCGCATCCGTATCTGCGACCTCGGTGGGTGCTGTGGTGAACACCATAGCCGCACGGCAATCGTATCGACGCGTCACTACCGCAGCCCCGAGGTGGTGCTGGGCCTCGGTTGGATGTACCCGACGGACATGTGGTCAATGGGCTGCATCATCTACGAGCTGTTCACCGGGAGGCTTCTGTATGACACGCACGACAACCTCGAGCACCTCATCTGATGGAGAAGACGCTGGGACGGCTGCCATCGGACTGGGCCGAGCGCTGTGGCACGGAGGAGGCGCGCCAGCTGTACGGCCCCGCTGGCATATTGCGTCCGTGCACCGACCCAAAGCACATTGCACGCATTGCACGCACCCGGCCTGTTCGCGACGTCATTGGGGAACCACTGCTCGCCGACCTCATCTGCAATCTGCTGCACTACGACCGCCAGAAGCGTCTGACGGCGCGCCAAATGATGCAGCACCAGTACGTCCGCAAGTATTACCCGGAGTGTGTGCAGCATCCAAACTATATTGAGGGCCGTGCAGGGGCCAGCCCAGGACCCTACTGAGGTGATTCATGTTCTGTGATGTTACAAAATTACTTTTTTGGGGGGAGGGTGCATTATGGTCTGTTGGGTTTTGTTTCGTATTTCTTGATTTTTGGTGTGCAATGTCTTTTTTCTCACTCGTTTTAGATTAGATTTAATTTCTTCTCCATGCCTTTGTCCCAGTTAAAACACATTATATTTTGATTACCCCTTAGAGAAAAAAGAGTTTGTTGCAGTTGTATCATTTCTAGAGGTCGAAGGTTCTCGTGCGTCATAGCAATTCCCACCTCCAGAGGGGGGCGCAGACCTTCTCGTTGTTTTTATATTTATTACAACTTCCCCTCTATTTTCCGTCACTGGGGAGCCTCTGGCGTAACCATACGTGTTTTTGTGCGTGTGTGTCTGTGTGTTGAAGCGTTGCCCCAGCCCTTTGTTTGACTGACTGCTAGATGTTTCCGCACAAATTATTCGTCGTTTTCTCCTCGTCCCTTTACTTTTTGAAGCCCGATGATGCCAGTTGAGAGTAAAAAAAAAAAGGACCACTTAATGGTAGTGGAGCCACTGCACCCTCATTTCTTTTTGCGTTTTATGTACCTTGTACCGTTTTTGAAGTCCTTCTGGCTCTGTGGATGTCACTCCGGACCGTGCAACCGCTCTTCTGTGTCTGATCGGTGTACCAAATGGATTTGGTAGGTGCGGAAGGCTTGTGAGGTCGGATGGGGGTGGGGGTAAAGTCTTTTGCAACGCAGTGCGGTGCGTAGCGTCCATACTCTTCTTGTATCGGGCACGAGACCTCCTCTTTTTTTTATATATTATTTTCACCGTCTCCCTCACTGTAAAGGGTCACAATATATTTTACGTTGGTGCTCTCCATGTTTCTCCTCCCAACCCACGCCCTCGCAAACTTTTCTGCCGCTGAGCATTTGGCAATTTTGAAAGCATTCTCCTCTTTGTGTGTCCTTTATTTCTTTCAAATGTCATTACCTTTTGTTTTCGAAAAAAAAAACTGGCACGTTGGGTGATGCGTTGTGAGAGCCTCAACTCTGCTGGCAGGCTACGAGTTATAAAGGCCGTCTGGAAGAGAGAAGGGCACGAGATGAGCTCCACGGCAGCCGCAAACGTGTTTCAGTACCACACGAGAGGAAGTTGGGGGGGTGTGGAGGAGTAGGGGCGGGGACCGGGGAGCTCCGTGGCATTGGGTGCAACATTGTCGGGGCACATGCGCGAAGAAGAAAAGAAAAGAATGCATATGCGTGGCACAAGCGTTTCTTTGTTTCTTTTCTTTTTTTCTCACATGCTGTGCGTGTCTGTACAGGTGTTGTCCAAAGAAGTAGGGAGGGGTGTGTAAGGCCCGCATATGTTTTGTGCGTATGCACTTCAGCTTTTTTTCCCCGTGTTTCTGTGCAAAACGTCAAATTAAACTGTTGTGTGGAGCGGAAAGGGACATGAGGCGCTTTTCTAACCGTCGTAAGCGTGAGCGGAGAGGGGGGAAAGGAGTGTGATGCGAAGGGGGGAATTTGGAAGAGGGGAAAATCAGCAAAGCAACTCATTGCACGGCGATTGTAGACAAAGAGAAGAAAAGGGGAAAAAAAGGAAAAAAAAACATACAGCAGCTGAACAATCATTCGAACCAGTGGAAGCAAAGCAGAGGAGAGAAAGAAGGAGTGGTGTATGAAGTGGAACAAGGAGAAAATACATTTCCCATCACCCTACCGTGGGGGAGTACCGGGGAAATGATATATATTTGTACACACGGCTTCTTTCCCTTCTTCCTATGTATGAGTTTGTTTTTTTATCTTTTCTTTTTTTTCTTTATTATTATTACTATTCTCTTTATTTCTCCCTTCCAGACTCTCTGAGTCATTACACATCCTTCGAAGGTTTCCTTACCCACATGGTCACGCGCACCATCGTTGTATAGCGGAGGGAAAAGAAATCAGTGCAAAAACTGACGAACCAGTGGTGGATGGAGCTTAGCGTTCACATGTGCTATCGTGTTTTCTTTTATTCATTATTTTCACTTACCTGCGCCGTTGGCGCACATATCCTCTGCCGTCGTGCATTTGACTGCGGTCCGGTCAATTTGGCATGGTCTTCTCACTTTTTGTGGCAGTTTCTGTTAAACCGACATCTGATTGGGCTTTGGCTTCTTTTCCCCATGTGTTCGTTGTATGTTAATTGTTCTGCGTTTGTTTGTTTTGTTGTTGTTTTACTTGACTCTCTCCACACTTCCGTATGCGTATGCGCTTCTGCTGTTCTGTTTTTTTTTTTAACCCCCTTTTGGACGTGCAGCTTTTCACGGGTGCGCATTCACGTGCTTGAGTTTCGCATCACGGCTCACCAAGCGAACTCGTGGCGGGTGGCAGCAGTGCCAGCGCTGCGCACTTTCTTCGTGTGTGTGCCTTCACCCGCCACCCGCTGCGTTTCGCGGAGAGATGGTCAAAAAAAAAAAAAGACGGGAGCGAAGGCGTCTAAGGCACGCAGGCAAAAGACTGCAACTGTCGCCGCTACAATAAACTAATGAAGGAGGGAAAATGAAGAACAAAAAACAAAACGAAACAAAAAAAAAAAGGAAAGAAGAGATCAGTTGTTGAGGGGGGAGGAAGAGAGAAAGGTAAAATGAAAAATGGGAAGCGGGCAGCTGCTTTCTTTTAGTTCAAGAAAAATAAAAACACAACAACAAGAGAAAAAAATATTAAAAATAGAGTGGGAAAGACACCGTCCTCCCGCGTGCCGTTAGAGATGCAAGAAAGGAAAAGAAAAGAAAATGAGGAATAGGACGAAGGTAAAGTAAAGGAACACAAAAAGGAAGGGCTGTGAAAGGAAAAGGGGAATGTTAGCGATGACGACATAAGTAATAATAATAATTGGATGTGAGAGAAGAAAAAAAAAAAAGAATGTACCAACTGCCTGCGGAGCAGTGCAATTTTGGTACTGGCAACCACATAAGAGTCTCTTTCTCTATCGTCCCCAACAGCTTCCATACGCGTTACTTTTGTTGCCCCTCCCTTTTCAAATTACTTACTTTATTTTTCATCTCATCAGATGTTTACTCAGCTTCCATGTATTTTTCAGTTAAACACGAAAAAATTAAAAAAAAAAAAAGAGGTGCGCACGCACGGCCCACCACAACGATAGGGAACTACGTGCCGCTCGCATAAGAGCTGTGAGTATTCTCCACTTCTCCCTGCTCTGCACGTAATCAAATGCACTTCTCCCCTTTTTTCTCTCTTTCTTCTTTTTCACTGTTTCTCCTAACTGATCTCTGCGCTCCAGCACATGGGTTACGACATCAACGCCAAAAGGGAAAATAAATGGAAGCGACCTTCAGTGGATAATGCACTCGCGGTAGGGCTTTATGGGTGGAGCGTAGTCATTAATAGTTGTTGTTGTTGTTGCTTTGAAAAAAGGGGGGTTCTGGAACCATGCACCGGTACCGTTGTTAGGGGGTTGTCGGAGGCGTCATTTGGTGACATCGAAGCCTTACGATGGCTGAGAAGAGCAGTGACGGACGCTGTGGGAGTAAAAATTTTGGGGGTGTGGCGCTGTGAGGCCTCAACACGGGCGGGTGAGGAACTTCGGTTCCTTTAACGTTAATCGCACGGTAATAAGCTCTTCGTGATTCTCTCGATTTATTGCAGCTGCTACGTATGACGCGTGCGACCTGTTAACCTCACCACAGCGTTGTTAGCGCTGTTTTTTTTTTTTTGGTTTTGTCTTGCAAATGTAATCATGGTTGTTTTGCTCTTTCTCTCTTTTATTTTCTCTCTCCGGAAAAAAAAACGCGGCAGTTTTTGCGGCAACTTGGAAAATATTCGTAGCCGAGAGGACCTTCAAGAAATTCTTAAAAAGAAAAATAAGCGCAAGTTGGAAAACAAAAGGGGAAAATTAGGTCGGTACAGACAAGAGAAAGAAAGAAAGACAGATTCTCCTCTTTCTTAAAAGTATAAAAATAAAAATAATAATAAAATTAGCAATTACTGTGAAGAAAGGAGCCACAAGTAACGCGATAAAATTTAACCTTAAGTTCAAGAGTTGCAGCGCGTTGCCCACAGAGTGACCGGTGGACGAGGCTGGTAAGCGAAAAGGAAAAAGACACACATAGCAAGACAGGACAACACATATAAACACATATAAACAGGAAGGCGTAAAGAGTCCCGCGTCCAGGAGCTGCATCGAAGGGATACGCAAGCAAAATTTGATACTACGCCTTTTTTAAAAATATTTTTCTTGTGGATATCACGACAAATTGCAGTGGTGGAAGTGAAGGAAAGTGAGTTTACGGAACTGTCACGACAGCCACCAGCAGCACTCTCAAGGGGAACACATCCAAACAAGCGCCGTTTCGTGCCGCAACGCCCTGGTGGTGCCACGATTGTTTCACACCCAGGAAGAGACATTAACTGCTGTAACAGCAAAAGAGGGAAGTAGCATCTATGAACGGTCAGGCTGCCGTCGTGATTCAGGGTGACGGCCTGACAAGAACAGCTCCCATCGTCACTGCCACAAAGGTCGTTCACGGAAGAAACAATCTGCAGCCGAAGGCGACTGCCGACAGTAGAGAAGTTGTGCACCCTAGGCGCTCAGCCAGCAAGCGCGACCGCGACAACGCCGACGATAATACCCAAACAGCTCATGCTGCTGCAGTAGAAAGACGTGAAACAGCGGATGCCAAAGTGCCAACCAAGGCGCAAGTACAGGGAACTACAAAGAAAAAAAAGGTTACGTATGCGTTGCCGAACCAGAGCCGTGAGGAGGGCCACTTCTACGTTGTGCTCGGTGAGGACATCGATGCGTCCACGGGGCGGTTTAAAATTCTGTCACTGCTGGGCGAGGGCACGTTTGGAAAGGTGGTAGAAGCATGGGACCGCAAGCGGAAAGAGTACTGTGCGGTGAAGATTGTGCGGAACGTGCCCAAGTATACGCGTGACGCGAGGGTTGAAATTCAGTTCATGGAGCGCGTGCGGTTGTCCGATGTTTCCGACCGCTTCCCACTCATGAAGATTCAGCGGTACTTCCAGAATGAGACGGGACACATGTGCATTGTGATGCCCAAGTATGGTCCGTGTCTGCTGGACTGGATCATGAAGCACGGTCCCTTCAACCACCGCAGCCTCGCGCAGATCATCTTCCAGACAGCTGCGGCGCTGAACTACTTTCACACGGAAATGCGCCTGGTACACACAGACCTGAAACCGGAAAACATACTGATGGAGTCTAACCAGACGGCATTAGATCCCTTGACGGGGCGGACGATGCCGCCTGACCCGTGCCGCATTCGTATCTGCGACCTCGGTGGGTGCTGCGATGAGCGTCATAGCCGCACGACGATCGTATCGACGCGTCACTACCGCAGCCCCGAGGTGGTGCTGGGCCTCGGTTGGATGTACCCGACGGACATGTGGTCAATGGGCTGCATCATCTACGAGCTGTTCACCGGGAGGCTTCTGTATGACACGCACGACAACCTCGAGCACCTGCATCTGATGGAGAAGACGCTGGGACGGCTGCCATCGGACTGGGCCGATCGCTGCGGCACGGAGGAGGCGCGCCAGCTGTACGGCCCGCTGGCATATTGCGTCCGTGCACCGACCCAAAGCACATTGCCCGCATTGCACGCACCCGGCCTGTTCGCGACGTCATTGGGGAACCACTGCTCGCCGACCTCATTTGCAATCTGCTGCACTACGACCGCCAGAAGCGTCTGACGGCGCGCCAAATGATGCAGCACCAGTACGTCCGCAAGTATTACCCGGAGTGTGTGCAGCATCCAAACTATATTGAGGGCCGTGCAGGGGCCAGCCCAGGACCCTACTGAGGTGATTCATGTTCTGTGATGTTACAAAATTACTTTTTGGGGGGAGGGTGCATTACTCCTTTTTATTTTTGCAAGTTTTCGTTTGCTTCGCCTTCACTTTTTGTTGTTTGTTTCTGCTATTCTCTGTTGCTTGCTATATTTGCTACGTTCTCTCGGTGTACCGCAGTAATTAGTGGAATTGCTACATAGTCGTGGTTATGTGGACGGCGTTTACGCCTTCAAAGTCTGCCGGAGCCTTGCAAAAGGGTCCGATTTCTCCCCTCTCTTTGTTGTTGATGAATTGATGCATTTGTTTGTTGAGATTTAGCGTGACATTTTTTTTATACTGTTCGTGACGATAGCCGTAGGGATATGCTAGATATTTCTTTTTGCTGCTTCCTTATCGTTTCCCGAGGATATTGCAAAGCGTCTGCAGAATGAATTTTATTGGTTCTTTGTTGTTAAACGTCTTCTTTTCTTCCACGGAGTTCAGGGACTGGATACCGTTCTTCTCCTTCTGCGTCCACTAGCTGATACGATTATTGCATCTTTTTTCTTCTTACTTCGTTGTCGCTTCCCGTTTTCTTTTGTATGCCGTTATATTTTTCTTGTTTTTTTTTCTTTTTGTACGACGTCACATGTTGCTGTTCCTCTCCCTTTTGGTTGAGTGTAACATTTTTCTTTGCTTTTCATTCTCCATTTACGGGGTGGCGCGATACAACGTTAGGCGGTTGTCTCCCCACTGCTCTACAAACTACGGTTGTTATTGTTTTTTTTTTCTCTTCGTATGCACTGTAGTGGTAAAGGGAGCTGTTGAGCGAACTGTAGGAAAGTCTGTGAGCGTTCAGGGTGTGTGCTTGTGCTCGTTGTGTTGTGTTGTGAAACAGCTTCAGGGGTCCTTAAATGTTTGTGTTGGGCTCACGTATCAGCTGCTTTATGTTTTTCTTTTGTCTTTTCCCTCACCCGCTGTTGGTGACCTTTCTGTATTTGTCATATTCTTAATTATTTACCGAAAGATTTTGTTGTTTTTGTTGTTCCGCCACCGGTATCGCGCTGTGCGAGCAGGTGGTGTGGCAGTGCGTACCTCAGAATATCTATGCATGCATATGTGTATGTATGTGTGTGTGTGTAGATATTTGATTATCGACGTGCAATGGTAAAGGGTTTTCCGGAGCACATTTTGTTATTGCTCTGGTAGCTTTCTTCTTTTTTTCTTTTTTCTTCTCCTTTACCCTCATTCCACGCGTTTTTCTTTTCTTTATTTATTCCGCTTTTCATCTTTTCCGCCCCTCCACTTCCACTCCACATTAGCTCGCGTGTATGCTGAAAGTTTCTCCCCGTTTTTTCCGCGTCGGTCCACAGAGAATTTTCGATCGCGGTTTGTTATGAACTCCACCGCTGCGGCGGTCCTGCGGCTGTGTCTCGCTCTCAAGCATCTACCGGGGAAGCGAGACCCCATCGTCCTCCGTTAGAGAGTTTCCGGCCTGTTCCTTCTTTCTTCTTTTTCGTCTGTCTTCCCCTTCTTTTTTTTTTCACTCCCCTTTTGGTTTGTTGCTTCCCGATCAGTTTGTCCCGTATCTGCTCATCCGGTAAGATACCCCTCGTCCACGTTTATTTATTTATTTATTTCTCCTGAGGGTTCGTATTTCTGTTGGTGTGGCCCTGCTTGTTCCTTTTCTCCTTTTTGAGAGCTGGTCCGTTTAACTGATGACCTTTAGATCATATTCTCACTCCTTCCGCAGCACGGTGAAGTCCCTTCTCTTTTACCCCGGAGCACACGCGCGCGGGAGCTGTTGTGTGTCATTTTTGTTTGTCGGTAGGTTTGAGGGCCTACGCTGGAGAGGGGGACTTCGTGGCTGGTGAGGGCGGCACCAAACCGAAGGCGCGTGGTACGATGTGGCGCCTTAAGGACAACGGGACAAAAAGAAGAAGCAAAAAAAAAAACGAGGCAATATTGAAGGGGAGATATATACATATATATATATGAAAAGGAAAATATGGAGTGAAGTGTAGAATTGGGGCGGTGAAACGGGAAGTGAAAGCACAGATTCAGTAGGGATGTATGAGGGAAAGGAGGCAAATACAGCAAGTGGTGTTTGCGGTATTATCTGTTCAGCGGGGAGGAGGAGGAGGGGGTAAACAGGGTGCATTTAACTCATTTTATTACACTCTGCCAAGAAAACAAATGAAAGGATGGAGGGGAAAGGGAAAGGGGCGAGAAAGAAAGAAAAAAAAAGGTATCGCTTTGGGTGTGAGTGCGCACTTATGTACTTAGCATGGAGCAAAAGTAGCGCTGTGCACTATTATTTAACTTCTTCCTTTTCCTTTTAACGCTTGTTTCTCTCTTCCTTAAATTTCATCCGTGATGGTTCCATCAGTGGTCGATATATAAAGAGGCTCAATACATGTACGTTTAATGACTAGTTAATGCTTTTTTTCATCTCTCCTGCTTCCCATCTCAGTGCTTTGTGTGTGCGTGTGTGTTCCTGAGGCAGTTGACCCAATTTGCGCGCGAGCATTTTCTTAGGGTGCAACACAGCTGCCCTCTAACGCCCCTCCCCGAATGCTCTGCTTTGCCACCCTTCCATTAATACCGCTTTTAACTTCGGGCAAGCATCCATAACGACGTTTTTTTTGTGCGTACTTTTCTTCTTTTTTGTTTTGTTTTCCCCCCTCTCACGGAGGGAAATCAAAGGGAGCACAAGTGGCGACTGCTTGGGTCATATCGCGGGCTGTTGTTTTTATCACGGATGCCAAAGAAGCTCAAAGAGCTCCTGGAGCTGAAGTTGGCTCTGGAAGTCATACCGGATATTTTGTACTTTACCTCGTCAAATGACCGGCCATGTGTTGTGCAAAGGGACGTGTTGCGCCCCGCCCCATCCGCACAAACATTTGCGGTGGATGAGGGTGACGACCCGTCCATGATGCATGCAAAGGTGGATATGTGGCAACGGGATGTGCCGGTGGAATTCCACAGCATCCCCACCGAAGACTTCTCTCGGAATGCTGCGTTTCAGCGCCATTTGGGTAAAGTATTAAAAGATGGAGAAGACTGCAGCGGGGTCCTCGAGGACGATGCGTTTTACTTCTGTTTGGCTAAGAATGAAAGATTTACGTACAAACCGTTTTTTGCCGACTTTGGACCACTGGGGCTCGACTGCGTTACGTGCTTTTCCAGATATTTGAAATCAGCGTTGGAGCTGTGTGCCGTTCATGGGGAATGTTACGATGACGATAGCGAGGAGCAGGAACAATCAAAACATGATGTAGGTTTGCAATGCCCGCGGGAGGGCGCAAAGGTCAGAAGTAGTTGTTTTGCTGTTTACAAAGCAGTGCGCCCCATTCCTGTTGTCTTTTGTAGTGGTTTGGGTAACCATGAGCGGGCCAACGCCGCGTGTTTGCTCGCCTGCTTTTGCGTAACGGCCCTGCACTGGAGTGTGGCGGAGACGTGGCGACTGTTTCGAACAGTGTTCCCGCCCATTATGAACTTCCGCGACGCCAGTTACGGTGTCTCCACGTTTCCCCTCTCCTTGCTGGATATTCTTAGCGGCCTGCAGCGGGCGGTTGAACTGGGGTGGTACAATTACTCCACGTTTGACCTCAAAGAGTACGACAGGCTCCGCTGCTATGATTGTTGTTGGATTGTACCAAGAAATTTTTTGACTTTCTCGTCTCCCGTGAGTGGGGATCACAGGCGCACGCCTTTCCTATACGCGAAGCTGTTCCAGGAACTGAAGGTAACGAAGGTAGTTCGCCTTAACGAACCGCTGTATGATCGTCTGTCGTTCACCTCCTGCGGTATTCAGCATGAAGACCTCGAGTTCCCTGACGGTAGCGCCCCGAACGACTCCATTATCAACCGCTTCATGGATTTGGTTGACTCGACGTGGAACTCTCCGTCCTGCTCACCCTCCACGCAAGTGCGAAATAATTTGGACAGCAAGAGAGCAGCGGGTAAGAAAGAAAAAAATTATAAGAAGGATGCAGGGAAGTCCTGTGCGACCACAAAGCCAAAAGGCACATGCAGCAGTGGCGCTGTAGCAGTGCATTGTCATGCAGGACTGGGTCGTACAGGCACCATGGCATGTATTTACATTATTAGATATTATGGCTTTACGGCACGCGAGGCCGTTGGCTGGGTCAGACTTTGTCGCCCAGGCAGTGTGATGGGAGAGCAGCACATGTTTCTCGAGGAATTTGAACGACGGTTGCTGCGCCCGACAAGCGCTGCGTCATCACTACTCGTGGAACAGCACTTGAGAGTCGTAGGATCGGGTGTCATCGACCATCTATGCACGTATTCATACCGAGCCCACAAAGGACGGCAAATGATGTCGCTCAATGAGTCAGCCGCCGGTACCTTACCCTCCGGTTTAGATCTACGGGCGGGCCCACCACAGTCACTTCCATGTGAAAATGCCGCGCCTCTAACTGCTGATGCCGAACCCAGCACTAGTGCAATGGAGGACAAGCCGATCACCGGTGCCACGAAGGAAATGTCACGCAGCCGTCGTGAGTGGCGTCTACCGTTAGCTAATGTGATGAAGAAGGGCTGTACGAGCAAAAGGCGTCAAACACCCTCAGGAGGCGAGTTTGATGTAAAAGCCACATCGGTAAGGCGATGCAGTGCTGCCAGGGCGGCTCATGATAGCCGACTTGTAGAGTTAGAGAAGGAGGAGGTTCGGAATCTTCCCGATGATGTCACTCGCATTTTTCCCGCCATGGGTACCGCTGCGACGAATGGTGCGCTGCAAGCATCGCAATCACGGCCGGCGAGCCGATGTGTGGGGAGTGGTGTGGTCTCCGCCATACCCCTGCGTGTGCAGGCCTTCGTGAATGAGGCCCGCCACTGCCTGAAAGTGAGCGAGATGATGCAAACTATTGGCAGCGATGAGAGCTTGCTCCGTACGAGGGGATGCAGCACGCTGGGGGATTCGACGTCTTTGCCTCCGTCTGCTCTGGGACCCAAAGGCGAGGGCCTCCTCGCAGTAAACAACCCCGCGAAGAGCTTTTGTCCGGGTGTGTACTTCGCGGCCACAATGACCACCTCACTGGGCTCCACCATGAAACGATGTTATTCTCCAGGAATGAATTCAACATCCACGGGAACTCAAAACCAGTGCAGAAGCGGGGCGTCAGGCCCCGGCTGGGGTGGGGAAGTTGCACTACTGCACCCGGGGGCCGGTGTCACCTGCGGAAAGTGGTCACTGCGCTGAAGGTGGATACATTTGTTGCGAATGCGGCGTCGCTCACTTAGTGCTGTCCCAGCGGTGCGCAAGCTACAGCAGCTCTTTGCGTTGTAGTTAGATTTTTACGCTTATTTTATTAAATAATGCTTGTCTGCGGTTTAAAACTGTGTCCCGATTCATGTAGAAGTGTCGTTTTTTTTTTCGCTTTCGACCCGATTTGCCGCGTATAACTTGACAGCGCGGCTTGTCGAGGGAAGGCGAAAGACGGCATTTGTTTCGTAGGGAACAGGCGCGGGAGTACGAGAGTTTGGGAAATATATTTATTGCAAGGGCAATGTGTATAATTGTTGTGCAGCATTAAGTATGTGTTGTGCTTCCGCAACAGGGGAGTGACGCTCTTTGCACGTACATATATATGCCATTATTTGTCGTGTCGCTGGTATCGTTTTTGGTCGCGTTCCTTCACAGTCCTATTGCTTTCTGTTAACATTTACCTTCTCATGTGTTGGCCCTGCGTTCGCATTTTTCCTATTCATCTCTTTTTTCTTCCCTCCCTTTCCTTTAATGCTTTATTTTATTATTTTTTTTTCTTTTTAATCCAACCCCTCTCCCTCTGGATGCCATACAAAATAAGAAAAGAAAATTATTTTACATTGCCCTAGACTCCAAGTGAAAGGTGATGATAGCGGGTGAGGAGCATCAGTTATTCCTGGCGGCAAAGCAAGCGCAGCTCTCACGCAACCAAGCCGCGCAAATAATCATGGCAGACACCTCCCACAGCGTTCTCCAGGGAGCGTTTGTACGTGTGTTGTTGGAGCTGCCGGATCAAACGGAAAATTACGTCGTAGCTCGGGTGGGGGCTGTTACAACAGGAGAGCTTTATGGCGGTTTCGCCAACAATGCCAACCTTCGGACAGATAAGTACCTTCTGTTGCTTCTACCGCCGAGCCTGGCAACCATCAACGGAACGCAGTACCAACTCAATAGCATCAGCAATTCTCTCATGACTGAGAAAGAGTTTGAAACATGGTTAGGAATGACGCGAGTGAATGCACACATGGCGCTCATGGTGAACGCGACAAACCGTGAGGGAGGTGACAGCCAGATGGGTGGTGCTAATTGCTGCATTCCTACAAAGCAGGAGCTCCTTGCCATTGGTGAGCGCATACATACAGTAGGAGCTCAGGTCAGCGCCGCACACGGATTCTCAAATCCCGCAGGCAGACAACAGCGCCCCGCTAACGGGCAGCAGAATGCATACCCGGAGACACAGCTCCCCCAGGGTGACTGGGTAATGCCAGATATGCCCATGTCCGTGGCCAGGCGGTCGGGCACCAATGGTGTCGCCTCACGGTCCGCCGTACCTTCAAATGGATACGGTGGCATTATATTTAAAGCCCCTGCAGCAACGCAGCCTAACAACAACAATAACAGCAATGGCGAAAACGGTCAGGACAATGTTGCCTCGGTGCCATCGGGCACGGAGGATGGTGTGAATGTAGGAGCATCAACCCCGCGACCTCCATCGTCGAAGGGGCAGGCGCATGCCGGCCAACCAACGAGTGAACAGAACTTAGACTTACCGTCGCGGCACCAAGTCCGGCAGGACGTTCTCAATAAACTCAACCAACACAGCGTCGTGTTCCCGCAGAACATCGATGAGCTAAAACTTTCACAGCTCCGTCTCACTGAACGAGACATGATCGAGTATCTTGAGCACGTTCGCGATGTGCTCTCCAGCAAGCAGGAGAATTGTGTGGTATGTTTGGACCATGTACCCACAGTCATATCTTTGCCATGTCGTCATAAAGTGTTGTGTCGCCTTTGCGCATCAGCGGTGACGACGTGTCCGGTGTGTCGCAGTTACCTGTTTGAACTCTTCGAGCCCAAAGAAATTTAACAGCACGCCCTGTTTTCGGCATGTCCACATACTTCACAGTAAGCGGCGTAGCACCTCGCCTCGGGTCTCCGGTGTGATGCATGGGGAAGTTCAGCGGCTGTGCTGAATGCTTTTTAGCAGCATAAGCCGCCGCGAGCACTTTCTGTCTCCGCCTCTACAGCATCCGTCTGCCCCGGACGCCATTGTGTCACTAGTGCGCTCTAAATAATTATCATTTTGTTGTTGTTGCTGTTGTTACTGCGGCTTGTTAGTATGTTTATTTCATCGCAATCGCGCGATTTGTGTACGTGTGGGGAGAGGTCAGAGGTGGGGCGTGCCATGTAAGGGCGCATTGTGCGGGTGTGTGGCGTTGAAATGTGGTGGACAACTGAAGGCGCACAGCGTATGGGCTACCCGAAGGCATCCCGAAAAAAATGTTGACTAGTCGATTCGCTAAAAGTGTGTCGACATGCACGAGAGATGTGAATGTGCGATTTATCATCACTAGTTTATTGCAGGCTACGTAAGGTTAATAGTGGCGGTAAATAGCAAAATGATGTCTTTCATAACAGAGTGAAGGGTAAAATATAGGAAAGTGTTGTGCTGTTTATTTCGTGGTGGTGGCGTGCGTGTGCGTGGTGCGTGCGTGTTTTTCGTTCTGTAGTCACCGTGCACCTGCCTGATTGCCCATGTGCCTCTGTGCGACGGTGTGACGATCGTTTAGGGTTGTTACTTTTTGTGTATCTAACAGCGGGTGGAAGCTTACCCTCGTCTACTTTATTATTTAGAAAGAAGGAAAGAAGATATATACACTTGCGTGCACATTCGTGACAAGTCCCCCACACGTGTGTTGCTCCTTTGTCACCCTTTCGTCTGTCCCCCTCCTCCCGTGCCCTCTCCTCATCGGCAGTTCTGTTAATGGTTGTGTGCGTGTGGGCTCCGTGGCCCTTGCTTCGGCTAGAGAATCCATCAGTGCATCCCACACACACCTTGGCGCCCGCAGTTTTCCTGCTTTTGTTTCTCCATTTTGCTTATGCTTTCAGTGGTGCTAACCATCACGGGGAACGGGTGCGTTGTGTTTCACGCGAGATGACTAAAAAAAACACCACTTCTCTTTTTCTTATCCTCTGCGCCGTTGCAGGCTCATGGGGCCTGTAACGGTGGGGAGGGGGTCGTTGTGATAGTTTTCTTCCTCTTCTGTTTTCTCTAGTGCTGTTTGATTGTTTGTTTTCTCCTTCTTCATTATTATTAGTATTTCTTCCCTTTCCTTACGGAAGGGCATATTTTTGATCGGGAAGGGATCTACAGGAGAATCGAAAATTGGGTGTGGAAGGGCGGAAGAGGGGGGGAGCAAAACGAGTGGAGGGGTGCAATTATTCGGAAACACGTTTTTATTGCTACGGTTACTTGGCTACCTTTATTTTGTCTTTTATTATTCTTCTTCATTGCTTCCTTTGTGTTTGTAGTGTATATGTGTAACTCAACCCCCAGTGCAGCTGGGCGCAACCGTCTTTTGTGAGAGGGACCCGATTGTGAGAGGCTGAACGTTTTGGTGTTCCGCTGTTACTACATTTTCTGCAAATCCATTGCCACTCTTTTTCTCGCTGAGGGCGTCATAGCAGTTATGAAATTGGGGAAGAAAAGAAAAAAAAAGAACAAGGAAGAAACCGATAATGGCAAGTGAAGGAAACTGGAAGATACTAAAATGGTGAGAGCAGGTGGGGTTACACAAAAAAGGCAACATGCTTTTTCAGCTGCAAGGTACAACTGATCCTTCCCCTGTCCACGCTGTGGGCAATACAGCAAAAGAAGTTGATAAGAAAAAAAGAGGAAACAGCGGAACCTAGCGCTCATCCTCAACTCACTTTATTAGTTCACACTATGGAACGGCATTAAAAAAGAAAAAAAACATTCCCGTGCTACCAATCACGAGTCGCTTTACCTAATGAGATATTATTGCTACTACTGCTGCACCCGCATTTCGCCCTTCAATGCATTCTTTTTTTTCTGTGTGTTTTTAGTAATCGTCGGAGAAAGATGGCGGATGCAGCAGGCCTCGGTGGGGCTAACTCCGATGGGGATTTGATGAGGGTACCGGCCGGGATGGACCCGACGTACTACGCACTGAGCCTCCTGCGCCGCTGCCGCTTCGAGGAATGCGTAGCCATAACCACCTCTCACCTCAATGCTGCCATAGCGGCGAAAAATACTGACGAACAGGACCAACAGAGTCAGTCGCATCACGGTGACCGGTACAGCAGCATGGCGGACATGCGGCTCTGGTTTATACGGGCAAGGGCACTGGCGATGCGGAATTGGTTTGAGGAAATTGACATCGATGACGATGGTACAGACGATGCGCTGATGGAAAAAGAGCAAGCCACGCACGCAAACGCAACCGCACGTGACACATCGCACGGGCGGAGTCAGCACTCTGCAGTTGCGAAGAAGAGCACAGACACAGCGAGGCCAATCAGCAGCCGCTGTGCGCTTGCTCGGCTGGGGACGCGGGGGTCACAAGTGTGTAGCCCAGTGGCGAAGCCCATCACATCACGGCTGGTGCGCATTGGGACTGCGTCGGTGCAGACGGCAGTGGGTGGAGCCGGTTGCACTCTCCAGGACCACGACCTCATAAAGTACGCGCGAGAGAAACCCATTACGGGTAAGGTGATTTGTGACTATTTACTTCACGTGGCACATCGGCCGCGAATGGTGTTGGACCTGTGCAACAGCGCGCTTTCACGCGGGGAACGGGACTGGTGGTGGTTGTCACGGTCAGGTCAGGCTTATTATCGTATGGGGCTCCTTCGCGAGGCAGAGCAACAGTTCAAAGCCGCGCTTGCATTACAGGAAAATGTAGGGGATGTTTTACGACTAGCGAAGGTATTTGTTCGCATGGATCAACCACTTAAGGCACTGGAAGTTCTTTCAAGTGCCGCTGAAACTAACACCACAGATCAGCATCTATTCCTCGCCATGGCTCGCTTGTATGAAAGGCTGCAGGATACGGAGAAGTCCTGCGCAATGTATCGCTCTGTGCTACAGCTTGATAGTACTAATGTCGAGGCAATCGCTTGTATCGCAAGCCATCACTTCCACGGAATCAACAGCCGGAACTGGCTCTCCGCCTCTACCGCCGCCTACTTCAAATGGGTGTGCAGACGGCAGAACTGTGGAACAACTTAGGTCTCTGCTGCTTTTATAGCTCGCAATACGACATTGCCCTCAGCTGCCTTCAGCGTGCTGCAGCGGTTGCAGAAAATGATGAACTGCTAGCGAATGTGTGGTATAACATTGGTCACATTGGGATCTCCACGGGTGATCTTGTTTTTGCTGAGCGTGCCTTTCACATTGCTGTAGGCACCGACCCGCATCATGCGGAGGCGCTAAACAACCTTGCGGTGCTGCAACTACGCCGAGGAAATACAGAGGCGGCATATAGCGACATAACAATGGCACTCTCCGCGCAGCCTATGCAAATCGAGTCCCTATACAACGCGGCACTCATTGCGTTTTTATCCGGATTATTCGAGCAGGCGCATACTCAAATTCAGTTGGCGTTGGATGTGAGTCCTGACCACCCTGAGAGCGTTGAACTTCAGGCAGAAATTCGGTCAGTGCTTGCCACCCTGTAGTGGTAAGGCTGGGGCGGGTCTCGTTATCCGCAGAGACGACATCTCAATCACATGTTCTTAAAATGCTCATGCAGATACACACGTATGTGTATGCGTGTTTTTCCCCCCCTTCCTTTTGCTGCAGGCTGCTGCCTTGTGTGGTTGCTGGACTTGATTTGATAGCCCTTACAATCTGCAGGTCCCCAACTCTCTCTCTCTCACATATGCATGTGGTTATCACATGGTGTGCAGATGTGCGTTGACAAACTCTCTGTCTGGTTGATTTCTTTTTTCCTAATCTTTTTTTTGTTACTATTTTATTTTAGCTGCTCTGCTGTGAGACGCAGGGAGTTGCGTGTCTGTGTGTTCGGGAGACCTGCACACACCGTAGTTGAGAGGTGCACCGCATATCGGATCACGCACCTACAAAAATAGACCGTGCGCGTAGCGTGCGGCCTCCTTTATAGAGAGTATTAATAGACCCGAAAGAAAAAGGAAAAGCGCAAGAAGAAAAAAAATACATATAGATCTGATCCAGCACAAGGTGTTGAAGCAGGAAGTTGGTCACCATATTATATTCACAATCCATACGATTACGTTACACATAAAAGCTGAAAAAGAATTCAAATTCGATAGATGAATAACGTCTCTGCCGACGGTCAACGGGCCTCAGAGATTGCTGGCCGGGTGTACGACAAGCTTTGCAGCAGCCCGCATGCGGAGTCCCAGTGCGCTCGGCAGCAGAACGCAGGGCAAACTGGAGGAGCCTCTCTCGACTATGACACCGAGGCGGCTTACCTGAGCAGCCACAACACTTCCGTCCACCACCCATCAAAGCAGTTCCACCATGCGAGTAGCTGCACTGGGAGCTCTGCGGTTGAAATCGCACGGCGAGAAGCTTTTCTCAGACGGGTTTACAACGAGAAGCTTCGAGGAAGCATTCAGGCCATTTTTGGTGCACTCATGAACGAGCTTCCACAAGACCACATACTTTTGCAGCTCATTAGCGATTCATCGACGGAACAATACTGCCGAGTGCGAGTGGCTGAGGTCGTGGAAAACTTCCTCTTCTCCATGCAGCTCACCAGTACCACAACCTGGCAACAGAGCTTGCCAAGCGCGATACGGAGTTATTAGTCTCACGGGCCAGTTGGAAACCTTAGAACGTCGGATGCGCGCCGTACAGCCCTTAAAGACCTACAAGTGCACGCAAACTGAAAACTGCATGGAGGGTAGCGAGCCGGTGGCGGGGAGTGGCACAGCAGTGGAATGGGATGATGCCGAACATCAAAAAAACGCAGTCCAAGCTGAGCTTATCGCCATACTGGAAGAGGTCATGAGGGAGCATGAGGTTACTAGGTTCCGTGAGTGTCTTGCAGTACCCACTTCACTGGTGGAAATGGTGCAGTCATCAGTTGGACATGGCGATAAGTACGAGTACTTATCAAATGTTGTTTCGCAGCTTTTCCGCGCTCTCAATTGCCTCGTCACATACGCCGAGGAGTCACTCCGAAGTGTCTCCACATCCTTCCTCGATGCCCATGGCGCGGTGGGCCTAGGCGCAGCCGCGGAACCCACATGTCTGCCCCAACCAGTGGAACGCAATCTGTTCGATGAGTCGCAGCTGCCTTCTGCGCCCTCCCACAGAAGGTTGACCGATGTAGAAAAGCAGCACAACGGGCACCTTGCAAATCCACTGGAGGAGGAACGAGGTAAAATCACTAAGTTGATGAGTCAGTTAAAGCGCGCTGAGAGCAGCTGTACAAAAACAATTCACGACATCTCCACCTGCCACAGGGATTTGCTTCAGAAGAACAGCACACTGCAGCAACAACTGCAGCTTGTAACGTCACGGGACAAGTCACACCAACTTGCCCAGGCGCTAACGGAAAAAGAGATTGCACTATCAAAATTAGAGGAAGATTTACACAAGGTGATGGCGGAGGAGCGTCTTAACGCTGAGAAACGCTACGAGGAGCAGCTGTCGCAGTACGCTAAGGAACTACGGGACGTGCGTGAATCACTTGTGGCGACCCGACAGAAACTGCATGCGGAGGCAGAGCGTCGTCGACAAACCGATGAGCAATTGAGGGAGGAAGTAGAGCAGCGGCGAGTAGCAGAGCACCGTCTGCAGTTGACGCAAGCGATGCTTATTGCTGCCCAGCAGGGGAGCAGGCAGCCGGTGATGTATTGGTTAGTGAGAGATCCGAGCTGTGCAAGAGAGTTGAGGCGCTGCAGAAGCAGCTGTGTGAAGAGCGATTGAGTGTTGTGACACACCGCGCAGAATCTGTTTGTGCCCGGCTGGAGTGCAACATGCTGAACGCCTACACAGCAAAGCTGAGCCTCCTTCAACATGGCCATGAGCAACTAGTGTCGCAACAGCGCCACATGGTGCTGTTGAACAGTGAGGCAGCGCGTCACGCCGAAGATCGGGCCTCAGCCGCCAATTCCTCATCATGTGAGCGAGAGGAAGTTATGCAACAGTGCCGCGAGGACTTGTGCGAGCTACTGGCACTTGTACGGGCGGACGAGGGGCGGGCAAAGGCAATTCAAAATGCGGTGGAGTCGGTCATTGAGGCGCAGGAGGGCACAGCAACTGGTGCGTGCAGCCCCTTCAAGGAAGAAAGAAACAAGGAGAGCAGCACTGGGGCAAGCTCTCCTCCACACGGTGGCATTGCTCGGCAAAGCGGAACGGGAAAGGAAGGGACGGAGGTCAGGGGTTGGGAATGTGCGGCACCCAAGACATTACCCGGTGTGGCAGCCACGCTGCGGATCGAATACGCAGCGCTGCAACTCCGGCTCTCGAGTATTCAGCGCACGGCAGAAGCTGCAGGGAGTTGTATTCAGAAGCAGCGGAGTGAGCTTTTAGAACTCCATGCTCGACTAAAGCGGCTTAATGCTGAATACAAACAGCATCAGGCGGAGGCTAAGAAATTGTGGATCAGTCAGACTGAATTGTCACGTCAAGGAACACTTAAGAACTTGTTAGCCAAGCAGCAAGAGCTCCTTGCAACCGTTGAAAAGGAGCGGGAGGACCTGCGCCGACGGTGGGAAATGCTCAGTGAAGAGTATTACATCCTGGAAAAGCGTAATTCGCGACTACACGAACGGTGTGTTGTGAAGGCAGCGGAGAACACAAGACTCATGGGGGTTTTGCGCGCCAAAAGCATGACACCAACACCGACGCAGTCCCCTGAGCAGAGTGACAGTTCTCCTCAGGGGAGCGACGTTGTACATCGTGATGAATCCACTGACTCCTCGCAAGCTGGCTCGCCTGAAGCCCCTGTGGCGATTTGCCTTCGCTCTCCGTCTAGTGAAGAAGAAATAAAGCCAGCGCGTCACAAGAAGGTGGATGGTAAAATGTCCAGCAAGCGCAGGCTTTCAAACATGATGACAAGCGCCTCCCAACCAGGGAATAGCGGAGGTGGCGAAGCTGTGCGAGGTGGGGGATGTGTGGCCCACATCGAGGAACGTGGCGCCTACAAGGAGGAGCAGACGCCGTGTGGTGGTGCGCACTTTGAAGCTGTGACGGGAGAAGTAGTGGTACGCAACCCAGACGGGGAAGGAACCCCCACTGGTAGTTCGCATTGATTGAATTGGGAAGAGCTTCCTTCTCAACGATGAAGGCCACAGCTCGTTAAAAAAGACAGTGGCCCACATCGGCAAGCGACCTTTTGAGTTCTGTTGGGATGTCTATTTTGGCGTGAGAGCATCTATTTTCGGAGTAGGTGTAGCCACTGACGAGTGGCATATTATATTTTTTTTACGATCTTGATGGTGAGAGTAGTGCGCTCAACATCGTCAGTGTAAAGTGTTTCTTAGTGATTTCCTTATTTCCGCCTATCTAATACAATCGCTGTTTCAATTTTGATTTGTTTTTTTTCTTCAATATTCGCACCTAGATGCCTCATCTACTTATGTTTTGTACGGCACCGAGCTGGGGTAAAATAATTTAATACAGCCTGCCTCGCCCAGCGAAATTTCATGGGGAAGTGTGGTAGTTGGCCAATTATAATTATGCCGCCTGATCGTTGCTTTTCCTAGCGTTACTGATATCAATTTTCTCCATACCTATTCTGAGTTTTTTCTTCTCACGCGTCCGCACGTGATAAACGACGAGGGTGACAAAGGAAGCATTCATCACGGGTATTTGTTACCACGGTGCAAAGTCCGTCAACCGTAGGAAGCAACGGTCTTTGGTGGAAGTGACAGACGGAAGATAAAAGGGAGGGAGCGAAAAGAACAGGAGGGAAAAGGTGTGGAGTGGGAAGAAAATTGCTTGCGTCCCCTCTCTTCACACCTCAATACAGCACTCGTTGGCGCCAAGTGACTAATTTTGTCAAGTGGTGACGCAGCCATGAGGCGGAGTAACGACGCCCCGGAGGACACTCACTCGCTGGCGGGGCCTAACTCGTCCTCCTCGGCCGCTAGCAAGCCGCTGGCAATGGTGGCCTTCCGCACGAGCCTTGACAATTTAATGCTGGAGGCCACACGCCAGCGTGTATTGGTTCCTCTTCGAGACGCTGTGCATAACGCGCGCATTAACGGCTACGCTGGGAGCGACATTTTTCATGTATTTGTGCTTGCTTGCGATTCCCTACATGGGTTGCCGCAGGGGCGGCAGCTCTTGTTACGGAGCTTAAATGACCTGGCGAAGATAGCTTCACTGCAAGTGATACCGATAACATCCAATGTGGTGCAGATTGTTTGCAATATCGTCCGTAAGTTACTTGGGAGCGGTTCTTGTCATGCAGCCCCATCTGGAGGTGTTAGCGGCAGCGGCGTTGCCACACCATACGAAAGGCTCGCAAGCACGTTGACGCACTCCCCGTTTCCTAGTGAAGGCACCTCGCAGCACACCCCAAATGACGCGGCGGACGCCACATTACGTGCCTCCATGGAGGTAAAACAGCCCTCTGCGATCCCTACAGATGCGACGAAGCCGGCAAGCCCTCGACACGTCGGGGAGACCTCTTTTGCCAGCACTGGAAATTTGAGTGAAGATACGGAAGGGGAGTCAGCGGTGGTTCCAGGTGTCGATGATGAGTTGCTAAAAAGTATTTTGCAGATGCTCATGTCTTTTCTGTCGGCTTGTGACTTTAGCAATGCGGGTTTGGCGGACCTTATGGGCGTTATTTTCACCATGCACATACAGTCCATGCCCGGCTCTGTAGTGGAGGCGTCTTGCGCCGCCACTATTGAGCAGAGAACACTTGCCGTACTACGGAAACTTCGCGGCAGCGGGGAGGACGATCTCGAAGGCGGTGGCAGCGAGTTGGATGACAGTGGTAGCACCACCACCGCCATCAAAAAGGAAGAAGTGGAATTGCCACACCTGGCAGACATCACCCCGCCGAGCACCGGAGGCGACGTAGGCGGAAAAGATGACTTCCTCACGGCACAAATGCAAATGGCGGCGTACGTGAAGGATATATGTGGTTTGTGCCTTGACATCCCGCCCAAGTGGCTCAAGCTGGGCTCACAACATACGGGTAGTGCAAACTTCTCAGAGGAAGCAAAGTCTGTTGACAACACTGGACCCGTTGCGACGGGCCGACTGCGAACATTACTGCTGAGGACGCTCACTAAGTACTTTGAAAGTTATCCAATTACGTCACATAAAATATAAACATATTTTTTGCGCAGTGTGTGAATCAAGACATCGTGCCATTGGTGCTGCGCATCGATGGCAATGCGGACGGTAACTTGAATAAGTTTAAGACGCGCGGGCGAAGGAGAAGTAGCGCTGTGGAACTCACTGCCCTCGGTGATACCAATGACGCCAACGACAGTGAGTTCAACGTTTTTCTTTCTCAAAAGTTAGGCGTGACGATGCTCTCCAACGCCCTTCCCATCATGCAGAACACCATGCCTACCATTCTTCGACACAGCGTCAAATGTGTGGAACGCAGCCTCTTGAATATTGATGTAAGGGAAGATATGAAATTTGTGGCGATGCTCCTGTCGTTGTGGCGTGAGAAGATAACAGACGCTAAGGTGCTGCAGCAGCTTTTGCTAGCGTCCTCTGACAACAAATGCCCCATTGCAGCGCAAGACAACGAATCACCCGTACGGCGGCCGAGCTCACCGAAAGCGTGGTACGCCGCTTCAATTGCTAGCGACGACGACGGAAGCGCCGATGGCGATGACAGGCGCAACGTATGCTCGCCCTTCTGTCGGTCCCCTTTTCTGAGCCCTGACTCTTTTGAAAACGTTGAGAGGCCGTCACAACCCTTCGCCGAGTTTACCGCAGCGGTGGCTCGGCTCCTGTTGAGTTTATGGCCACTGCTGATGAGGTGCTGAGTCTCGATCCTCCCGGCACGCCGTCCGAGGGAACAAAAGACACATATGAGCCAACCAGTTTTTCCATGTCAGCGTTGTCGTACCTCAAGTCGCATATCACGGCGGCAGTGCGGCCGGCGTGGCCTCTGAATCAGAAAAAGTGCGTGAGCGGTCGGGAGAGCGCAGCAACAACAATGAGGAGACTTTGGCAAACCTTTCTCTTACGGCTTTCACTCTGGAGGAGAGCCCGCCTCCTGCGCCCGTAGCAGAGACACGGAAGTGCTGGACTTTCTCACTGTGTTCACACAAAGCTCTTTCCATATTGCAGAGACGCTGGTGCATAAAAAGGATTCGGACGCGATTAGGGAACTGAGGACCATTTTTCTCAGCCTGCACCCTTTTCTTTTCCCCTGCTTTAACATGTCGGCGCAGAGGCTAAAAGGGAACGGCGTGAATTCCACCGTGATGAAGGGCATAACCAACCTGGTGTACAGCTGCTGCTTTCTACGGCTTTCGAAGGAACGAAGCAGTTATTTGAAAATATTTCATACACTGCTGTCTCAAGGGCTCGAACGGCCTGTGTGTGATCAAAAAGCACTACAAGAGATGGAATCGTTAAATGTGCGGGGCCCTGAAGGTGGTGCTGCATCGTTGCCACCAGCGTCACACTCCCAGAAGCCGTTTAGCACGGCAGCTACTACCGCATTAGCAAGCGCCAGCGTCACGATGAATCATGTGGATTGCCCGTTGGACATGCTAATGGAGAAGCAGCACATACTGAACTGCGTTATATCCATAGCAGTGAACATGGGTAGTTCGCTTGGTGATGGCTGGCGCAGCGTTGCCGCTTGTCTGCTCTTCACTCCGTCTGTCTCGCACGGCCTACAAAAGGCCGCCCAGCAACGACATCAGCACAGTGGCTCTGTAAGGGAGCCAGTGGCTCCAGGCGCTGTGCACGCTGTGGAATATTTGCCGGACGCACTGCGCGGTCTCTTCATCAGCTGTGCACTTTCTCCATATCCTGAGGTTTTACAGGGGCTGTAACGAGCTTCGTAGCGGATGCTTGCCGTTGTTTGCTGCTCAACCACGAGGAAAGCTGCGCTGATGGCAGTGTTAATGCAGGTTACGCATCTTCGCTGCACTTAATTAGTGAGTGTTGCACGCTAGCGTTGCTGGTTGCAGTGGGGCGTAGCGATGGGCACCCCTTAAAGAAACTTTTGCACTTATGGAAAACGGTGCGGGTGTTGTATCAGCGAATATTTCACCCCTCGCATCTCATATTATTGATGCGGGTCTCTAGCACCATGGAAGAAGTGAAATCAACACTGAAGCGTTTGGTGGAGGACATTGCCGTCCTCACGGCGCAGTTTTGTCGACGTTGTCAAGTTGAAAATGGAAGTGAAAATTGTCTGATCAATAGGGCGCACATCACGGATGTGGAGGGAGTTGTAAGTATCTGTTTCCAACCACTCACTTTAGGACCGTATGCAACAGCAGATCTCGTGACACGGCTCTTGCGGTTGAGTAATGAATTGAACCAACATCAAATATCACCCCGAATGACACTAAACTCCTCCAACCTCATCAGCCCACCAAAGATGCGACTACCTGCCAGCGATGACAGCAATGACGTCGACCTGAGGCCTCACTTACTCGCATCGGTAACAGAGCTATTTGATATTATTTACAAGGACCTGAGGAAGGTTCCATTGGTTTTTGCTGATCCTGAGGACGCAATGGGAGGCGGCGGCACAAGCTCAGCAGGTGCGGAGATGGAAGCAGTGGTTACGCTCTCAGGTGATCTTTCTTTACTACTCCTCAAGGAGGTCCTGAAACTCATACAGGGCTTCGGCGAAGACCTTAGCGGCATGCCGTGGGTTTATCTCTTGCAGCTACTGCGCCGCTCCGCGTCCATGTACGAGACCCTGGCAAAGAGCTTCCACTGTTGCCCGATGATGTTTCAGAGCTGACGAGCTCCGCGAAGCAAGCAGAAGCGCGGTTCGCCGTCTCCGCCGGTGTGAAACAGGGCATTGGCGTGGCATTCCGCACGCTGGAGACGATTCAGCACTCCTACATCACCAGTTTGAATGACGCTGGGTTGCGAGAGCTGATTCGCTGCGGTGGCACATTTATGACACACCGCCTGCCGCACGGCGAGGAGCAGCGGTTGAACATTAACCTGAGCGCCGTGCAATTGCTGTGGTCTATTGCTGATTACAGTGCTTCGTTGGATAATATGGAAAGCAGCGGAGGAACGGCGCAGGGGAATGCGCTGGCTGGGGCTAGTGTGGATTACGACGTGCTGTGGTGCACGTTGTTACTGCAGCTCTACCAGGGGTGTCTCGACTTACGTCCTGAGGTGCGGCAGAGCGCTCTTAAGACACTTTTTTCTCTTGTTCAGGCTTACAGCGGCAGACTCTACACGGACTCGTGGCGCACGTTTTTGCGTGAGGTGTTGGGTCCTCTTATGGACATCACTGTGGAGCGACAGCTTTTTGTACCACTTTCCCCACCACCTCATCTGGGATGGGGACCCAACTGCAGGAACCCGATCAATTTGACGGTGCCGTAAAGTACAAGAACTATGACCGTGGGGGTGGTGAAGGACGTTGTGTGGCACAGTTGCTGGCACATTTCGCCAACAACCCAACTTTCTTCGATGACATGCGCGTGACGATTATGGACTCTGTATGCCGCGTGCTTGTGTCGCATTACCACGTCATGGAAGCACAACTTGTTACGCAAGTGGAAAATGAAAAGCAGTGTGGTGAGGGTAGACTTATGTTGCACAAAACGGTATCCCGTTTCATTAAGCTCTGCGCAGCGGCTCGATTTGTGTCACGAACGACAACTGGTGAAGCAGTGGCTCTTTCGGCAACACGGGCACTACACAGCCTCATGGTTGCATCTCGAGACCCAGTAGAGCGCCGAACCGTGTACCGCTGCTCGAGACGGACGAGTGCGAGGCTGCGTGGTCCGCTGTTGAAAAACTGTTCCGGCGGGACAGCGACTCACTTCACACAGCAGACGCACAGTGCACAATGGCCATTGTCAGCATCATTGTCAGCGCTTTAGGTGATGTGGTAATCATGCAGCGCAGCAGTGCAGTGCATCCAAGCGTGACACAAGCGGTGAGTTCCGAGAGGCCCGCCATGAATTCCTCGACTTCCGACAATCTCACCCGGCGGTAATGAATGAGTCCGATGTTCGGGAGAGTCCGCAGGACTCGTGCGGCTACTTATTGCGGTATTTCAACCTTGCGCACGAGTGCCTTCGTTCGCAAGCGGTTACAGATTCTTATTTCTTCCCCTCGAAGGTGCAGGTTGCTTTGATTGACGTTTGGAAAAGGTTGTGGCCATTGCTGAGTGCAAAGGAGCGGGGGACCATTTTGAGCGACATCCTGCAGCAGTTTCCTAGCGAGCCTCCAGTGTATAGTTTTGTTGTGCAGAAGCTGGACCCACAGTGGGAGGCGTCGGGTTTCCCATACCTTGCAGTGAAGGATGGACGTCAAGACTCCACGGATGGGAACACCAGCACTGCCCTCCGCAAAAACCAACGCCGCTGCGCGACGCACTTCCTCCTGGAGCACACCCGAGCTACCTCATGGAACTTATGAATTTCTTTATCTTCATCATTGATAATGAGAAAAGGCCGAGACAAGAAGGGGTGTTTAGTCCACCGGGCGATAGGGTGGGGGATTTCCCCATTCATGCAGTCTCTGCAGCCATCCGTGCGCTAGGAATTTTGCTCTTGTTGGAATACGCATCTCCTGACGTCCTTGCCATACCGTGTCGTAATTGCATTATCACATCCCAAATGATTTCTTTACTCGAGCCGAGAGGTGTCTGGAGGCATTCCTCGCCATGTCCTGGTGGGACATGAGAAAAGAGCATCCGCAGAGTCCGTCTCCCGCTCCGGCGCAAAGAGAAGCTGATGATGTGGCAGCCTTGCTCTCTGCTACCCGACGCGAGAGCTTTCTGGCGTTTTGCTCCTCTCTGGCCTCTCTCATGTCACTTGCATGCACCGTACTGAGTGCTATGGCGCCTGAACAAGACACAACAACTACCAAGGCGCCTCCGGAGAGCCTGTTGACAGCGCTGGAGCGACTGGAACGATTGGTTTTGCTTCTTGGAAAATTAATACCTCACGCCATGCGCCATTTCAGCGATGTTAGTATCGTTGCCGATGCCCTACACGTTCTCGCGCCTGCTTCCTCAGTGGAGTTTCCGTTGTTTTCCAACGTCGCACGCCGTAGTTTTTCTCTGCTTCACCAGTGGTCGCTGTCAAGTGGCACCAGTAAGCCTGCGGAGAAGGGGGCGCGGCAACAAGTGAGCTGCGTCAGAGTCCCATGGAGGGCGTAGAAGCTGGAGGGAGCGAACAACAGGCGGACGGGGAGGGCACTTCTTTGGACAGGAGGCTTCAGGGCATGGCTCGTGCCTCCGTGTGCATTCGCAACCGTGCGATGCTCCGTCGCTACCTTCACGACAGCAGGAACGAAGAGGCGAGACGGATGGCTAAGGTGGCACTGCAAACCATTGCGCTGATCCACCCAATCCACGATGGTGCAGATCAGGTGGCTGGTGAAGAGAGTTCAGATACGGACGACTTATTCCCGTGGGATGATGACGATGATGACAACGTTAAGAGTACAAAGTCGCTTCAGCGCACCCTGTTGCAGTTGGTGCGCCTCGTTGCCCACACGGGTGACGACCCCGAGCTCAACACGCTGCTTTCCAGGGCTATGATGGGTGTCTGCTCTTCACTTGGTTTCTCAGAGATCCCGTGATTATGAGGACTTAGTGTATTTTTTTTTCTTTTCCTTCACTTTTATTACACTACTCGTCGTTATTAAACTTCTTGATTCTCCTCCTTTTCTGTGTGAGTCTGTGTTCATTATTGCTTATCATTTTGAGCTTTGAAAAGGAAGTAAAGGATGGGAAGAAGAAGAAAAACTCTGCGCGGCGTCGGTTGCTTGGTTTCTTGCTTACACGATCAAGGGTATCCCTCTCCTCAAAGTTTAAAACTGTGGCGAGATGATTTGTTGTGCCGCATTCTCTTCCCTACCTCTCCGTGCTAACAGTTACTCTCTTTAATTGCTCTTACCTCTTTATTTTACGCCTGCATCCCTTTCAATGGAAACAAAAAGTGGGGTAATAGCAATAGTTCGCTGTACTGCAATTCGCCCTCCTTTCGGCTTGCTCATTTTTTTTTTTTTGATATCATTATTGTTAATTCTTTAACGATATTAAGATCAATATCTATTGGTGCTCGTAGGGCTGCTATCGAAGTGACAGCGCTTGTAATCAAACGCAGCAGCTGAATAAGTTGGAGGTGTCAATTTTTGCGGCGCGAATCCGGGGATTTAGATTGGAGTCCATACAAACAACGGCGTTCAGAAGGTGCATACAGCCAGCATGAAACCCCTCTCACTGCTCTCGAGAGAGGAACTCATAAAGTTTGCGCTGGACCTGCAAGAACAAAATGACAGGCTGCGCAGCGAGGTGGCAGACCTCCGGCAACATGTGTCCCAAAGCAGACATGTCGACATGTGCAAGGGCGACATTCCCAGCAGGCAATCGCACGGTATTCGCTCCATCTCGCCCAGTTGTGTAAGTGCTGCGACACGATGCACAGGTGGCGGGGAGCGCCACGGGAGTTACGCCATATCCCTCTCGGTCCTCGTCATTGAAAATGGTGCAACAATAACTGTGCCTCTCTCAGCCATTGTAGATAAAAGTTACAAGCGCACAGATATGCGCGAAGCGGATACACCTGCCGTATCAATGTCGACAGTACGCGAGGAGGCCGAAGCAGTGGCAAGACTCTCCGCCAATCACTCGAGCGCCCTTGGATCTCCCAGCATGGACATTGCAGTGAATGGTAGTGAGGCGGTAGATAGGCACCGTGCTAGCTTTGGAGTTGCCGCCGCCGCGGCTGTCACTGCTTCTTCCGCTTGCGGGAGCTGCAGGCCATCAATAATGGTTGGCTTCAATCGCGCCGAGGACAACAATGAGCCCTCCCCACGTGACCCCGCCTCGTGCCGGCTAACAGCATCTACGCAGCCAAGTTTTGGCAGCTTTTGCCCCATCCGCGTGGATTCGCATCGGTTGAGCGCAGGGCGGGCGTTCTGCATGCGGGAGGGCTCTTTGGCATCGGATGCACTCGTCTCTAACAGAACGTTGCGTACATTTAACCAGCAAGTCCTTGAGGGCTACAGCGCGCCCACCCCCACCTCCTCCCATGGCTCCGCTATCTTTCATTATATCGTTAGGAGTTTCACATTGAACAACGGCTGCAGACACAACAGCGAGGATGTGGAGGGATTTGGACGTACCTTGTGCAGTCTTTCCGAGGAGGTGAAACGCGTGCTGAAGAGTGAGCCACGACACGGCACCAGCCACTCGCCATGTTATGTCTTTGGTGATATTCACGGGAACTTCCTCGACCTCTTCTACTTTCTCGACAACTTGATCTCATTTCAAGACCTTCGCTACACACCTCACCGATTTCTGTTTCTCGGAGACTACGTGGATCGTGGAGAGTTTAGTGTGGAAGTCGTTGCGTACCTCTTTGCCATGAAGGTTCTGGCACCCGATAAGGTGCTGCTGCTGCGTGGTAATCACGAAGATAGCCTTGTTAGTGGGGACATTGCGGGCTACGGCCGGACAAGCTTCCGTGCACAATGCTGTGAGTTGTTTGGGCAAGAGTTGGGTGATGAGGTTTGGAACTGCGTGAGTGATGCCTTTTCATATCTTCCGCTCACTGCTAACATTGACGGAAAGATATTTTGCACACACGGTGGCATACCGCGGTACAGTGGTGGCGTAGATAACCGCATGTTCAACCTCACTCGCGATGATTTTCCTAATTTTCGTACATTTTTCCAGGCACAAGAAAACGAAACGGCACAACAGAGGCAGTTACGGCAGCTTGCGATGGACACCTGCTGGGCGGACCCGGCGGAGGACGAGAGCCAGCTCGATCAGTGGGGCTTTGGTGCCAATCCCCGCGGTCGGGGTGTTATTCTGTTTGGTAGCAGGGCCGTAGATGACTTTTTGGACCACTACAACTACGAGTACATCTTCCGGGCTCATCAGGAGAAGTCGGACGGACTGAAGCTTAGTAAAAATGCGCGCGTGTTTACAATCTTCAGTACGAGTGCGTATGTGGGCCACGAGAACGGCGCTGGTGTAGTTCTTGTTGCGGACGGTAAAATTAGGCTAATCATCAAAAATGCAGATGCTGAAGAGGGAACTGCGGAAAGGGCCGAACCTGTAGATCCTGGAAATGAAGAATAGAACGGCATTTGATGACTGTGAAATACGGTCGGTTGTTTTTACGTCTGGCTCGTTTTACAGTTGCTTTTTGTTCATTTATTTTCTTCCACGTATTTGCCGGCTCCTTTTTTGTTGCTGTCTTTGGCTTAAGTATGCGCTGTGGTGATGGCAAATGGAGCTTTGTCTGAGGGAGGACGCATATCAAGAAAAGTGAAAGTTGAGTTTCAGCATTGTGTGAAGCTTGAAAATATGCCAGCACCTTGGCAACGAATTATTTCCCCCTCCCCCTTAGATTAGTTTTTGCGGAGGCAAAGCCACGGTGAGAGGCTCCGGCGGTGTTCGGTGATCGCTTTTGTGAGTGGTCCTTCCCACGCGTCTGGCAAGTTGTTAGGAAACGCGTTGGGAGCAAAGGAAATCAGCTGAAATGTTCCAATACCGCCGTGTGGCACTACCACCTGCGGAGACAATATGGAGACGCATATGACGTTGGCCTACTAAAACATTTACATTACGTTTCATTATGTTGTGGCCTATTTATTTTTATTTTTTTTAAGAAAAAAAGAAAACTTTCTTTCCTTCCCTCACCCTCCGGCTTCGTTTTGGTGTGCGAGTGGCTACTTTCTCCACTCCTGTTCCCCTCTTCCTCCCGGGGTTTGGCCATTTATGACCGGTATTATTATTATTATTATTCACGTGGGCCACCGCTTTCAATTTCTGGGCTGTGGCAAATGAAAAGGGAATGAGGGGAGTAACAAACAAGCCAGCAAACAGCGGTAAAGGGCGTTAGATACTATTTTTGAAGCACAATGTCGCTTCCTCTTCTTTGTTTTGTAGGCTATTTGTTCCTAAACAGCTCAGTCTGCTTGTCACACGGTGTACACGTCACTGCGTATCGTTCATTTCCACATACCTTTTGTCTTACTTCTCTTTACACCTCCTCCCATACCGCTTGGGGCGTTGTGACTCGCTTGGCACCCAATACCAAATAGCTCACGTGTAGTGCCCTGGAGGTTTGACGGCGGCCCCTCACCGCAAAAGGAAGGTTTTGGGTCCACGAGAGGAATCTCATTGCGACACGACGTAATACAGCAACAGAGAAATTAACTCAGGGGCGAGTGGGGGCAGCCAACAACAACTGCAGGCCCTCAGCAGCACGGGAACAGATAAAATTTGGTGGGCGGGTACCCCCGATTTTCAGCCCTCATAACTGATTTCTGGGTCTTACTCGCACGGGACAGCAGACGTGAGTGGGTGGTATCAATCTCCTCCGGTGTCGTCCGCTGCTGTCGTTGACACTATATATAAAATACGCACATCGCACATAGAGCTTATCGCCATTGCTATCGTTACTATTATTATTATTATCATATCACTTGAACAGTTATCCTCGTTATTTAAAAAAAAAACATTTATCATGGGCTACAGGGTTGAGCAGAGGGTCCGCGGGTATTCCTTAGCGCCGCGTCACCGCAAGCGGGCTGTGGAGCCGGAACTGCTTTTGTCATCGACGTTGGGCGTTTTCCCAGGCGAGGGAAAACGATTTGTCCACGTGCTTGATGGAGACGGGAGCATCTCCGCGCGGGAGGTGGGCGTGCGGTGGATTAACTTTGCGCTGCTTTCAGTTTTCTACACGATGCGGTCCCAGCCGTGGCCGCTGCTTGTGGCCTACTCGTTGCTGTTGTACGTTGGAATCCTTTTTGTTTTCTCGGCGGCGTACATGTCATGGGCTCGTGCCTGCGGGGCTGAGGAGGGGTCGTCGTGGTTGGCTGCTTTGTACTTCACCGTCGTGAGCTTTGCAGCGAATGGTGGTTACGTCGGTGAGCAGCCAACCACGATGTTGGACCCACAACATACATGCTTCAGCGGCCGTACGTTACTAGTAACATTGCTCTCCTATGGAAATATTATATTTGTTGGACTTGTTGCATCGCTTTTTGTCAGCAAGGCGGCGTGTGGTGAAGAGTTGAGCCAACGCATTGTTTTCAGTGACTTTTGTTCCCTGACAGCCGCGCCTGGGAGGGAGGACAACGACTGCTGGGAACTCACGTTTCGTATGGCTAACAGCAGCGCGAGCAAGGCGCTGACGGATGGACGCCTGCGACTTTTTGTTGTGTTCCTGGCTCCACCCAGTGGCTCCCCCGCTAAGCGCAAGGGAGGCGTAGAAAGTCCTCTCCCAATAAGAAGGCTCACGAGAGTGGCGTAGGCGCGGGAGGAGATCCATGTGTCGCCGGTGATGGCACGAGCAAGCGACGCGGTCGCACGCTGAAGAGTGTCGGGAGGGGATGCCCGAGGCATCACCACGAGCGTCACAAGGGCTTCCACGAGGTGGAGAGCGCTTTGGCGAGCGAGGAAAGTAGAAGGCTGTTGGGAGAGAGCCTGTGGAAGGATCCATTTGATGCTTTGGAATCGCGTGGCGCTGATCCAACGCCTTTAGAAGCGGAGGTTGAATCATACATTGTAGAGGTGTTAACAGAAGAGCAGTTGAAGCTGGGGGCGCAGCAGCAGAAAGGACGAGAGGGTGCGGCAGACAAAAACATTCCGCCATCAACTGTCACGAGCTCCAGTGGCAGTTTTGTGGATAGCAAAGCGAGTTCTGGTGGTACAAGTCGAGTTGTTGGTTCGCCACCCTGCTCACAGTCACCCACCAAGAGGGAAGGAAGCAGCTCGAGTGAAGTTTCTATTCGTGTGGAAGAGTTAAGCTGGTCGTGCTCTGAGGAAAAGCATACCAATGGAAAAGATGGGAGGCTTTTGCTGTGGTTTCCCGTTAACATCACCCACACAATAAATCGGTATAGTCCGTTGTACCGCTACATGAAGAACAACGCGTTGTGCTACACCGCCGCACCGCCAGGCACGTCACAATTGGAAAGTTGTTCGACAGCGTCGCCGAAAGGGAAAGGAGACACCGACTCCGGGACGGTGTGTCCATTCAACTTCCAGTTAGTTGTGATGTTTGACGCCTCAGAAACGGATATCGGAAGAAGCCTCACCGCTCGCCACACGTACAGCGCTGAAGAGATTATAAAACACTACCGGTTCTCCAACAAAGTGATCCGTGTGGCGCCAGATAAAAGCGAAATTGTTGTTGATTATCACTACTTCAACGAAATGGTGCCGGATTCTCTCTCTTCACCACACAGGGTGCACTGAACCGCTTTGCCAACAGGGCAGCACGAAAGAGCCACCGATTAGTTAAAAGGGGGGAAAAGGCCCACTAAGAGCATTACATCGATCTGAAGACGGGGGCCTGAATGTGATAGCGAAAGGCGGGGTCAGGGAAGTGGCTAAAAATCATTAGAACTCATTAGAGAGCGGGTGGATGGGTCATGGGACTAATAGTCCCCGCGAGGATAACTGCTTGGATGCATTGCCGACTGCATCATCGGGGTTCCATGGGACCGGAGACAAATTGGTCCTTATGGTCGTGCTCTCTTGCTTTCACTCTCGTTACTCCATTTTCTTGCTTATTTCCTTCGCTGCTGCCACCGCCGGGGCGGTCCAGACCGAAGTGGGGCGGTCGTACACAACCGCATTTCGTACATCGCTCTGATTTTTGAGGGTTGCGTCGTCACTCCACTTCCATAGCAACATTTAGAAGCACGTTGTCAAGCACTCTTGATGTGCGCAACGGTGTTCACAAAAGCCCTCCGGCGTATCTGTCTGTGGTGGCACGCGGCACAACTGACCGCTTATCGGTGATTTTTCATGCACGCAAGGGTCCATGTGTTTTGTTCAGCATTTTTATTTTGCTTTGTGGGGGGTGGGTTCCTTCATGAATCCCCCAGTTGGTAAAGCGGAGTTGTGGCTGTTTGAATGTATTTCTTTTCTGTTTTTATATCCGACTTGTTGTGTAGCCAATGGGTGTACCCCATTTGGTGTTTCCGTTTGCCTCCATAATGGTCAGGTCGTATCGCGTTTCTGAAGGCTTTGCCGTCCCTCGTGCTGTTGTGCACGTTTTTCTGACGTTTCATTATATCAGTTTTCTTTTTTTTTCTTTGAGCAAAACATGCGAGACTCTCCTACTGTGTCGATGGTTGATCGCTTAACACAATTACTTTTATCTTGGCTTTTTTTTTCGTACAGTGGAAGCGGTACGTTGAAATTCGCTAGACGGCTTATAGCTTGATAACACCATGGAGAAATATAGAAAATTTGGTGATGCGTCAACGGGGATCAATCCCTTCATCTCCATGCAAACCCCAACGACAATATCGATGGTTGTTTCGGCATTTGTGTTCCACTTCGTTGTGTCTTTGCGGTTGGCTTTGTGCTGCTGCTGTTGGTGGTAGACGCCTTTGCTTATTTGTTTTTCGTTGTCCCAGGCCTCTCGTTGTTTCGCACCAGCTGATTGCAAAACTTCAGCGATTGTTAGTGCGCTGCCTGTTATTCAGCCTCGGAAACATTTGTGTGGCGCAGGGAGAAACACCCCGTCTTGTGGCGCCATCGGCTGGCGATGTTGTGGTTGCTAACCTGCAGTCGGTTTGGGATATGTTCGTCATTGAGGTGGCGGGGCGGCTACCGCTCTTCGTTGTCGCCTTTTATGCTGGCGGAGCAGTGCCGCCGCGTTCAACAGGCAAAAAAGAAGTTAGTTCGCTCATTGTGATGGAACCATCCCCCCTCAGCGTTGGAGAGTGTGGTGGCACATTTACAACACGGGGTCGCTGGCTTTCCTGCGCGCAGCAGCAAGCGGTGATGGTGGCACAGTGCCGCTCGACGTGACGGCTCTCCAGAAACGGTGCCGGCGCCTTGGCGTGCCGCTGGTGCTTTTCGCAGAAGGAACGTGCAGCAACGGAAAGGGGGTGTTGAGCACCCCTCCCCTTGTGGTGGGCCACCACCTGCGCGTATGGTCGCCAGCGCGGTGGATTACGACACGGCAGCCCTCCACACTGTTGTGCGCCCACGAAATGTTTTTGTGCACCTTTTTTCCATGAGCGCGTCGCTTTATGGAAGCCGCGACCCTGCGTGGTACAGTCCACAGTTCCCCACTGCCACAGTGCGATTGGCGGCTGTGACGCTCAACGCCTCCTCTGGCGCGGCAGAAGACACCGTAATGGTGGATTCCGTAAAGTTTCGGCAGACACTTTGTGGTGTCTCCCGCTCCCGCCGCGTACTGGGCGTTGGGTTGCGTGATAAATGTGGGTTTGTTGAGGCGTTCGCTGCGCGTTGAGTTGTGTCACACCTGGAGCGTGCCTCACGGAAGGGTGTAGGGATGAAAATAATTTGGGGGTTCTTACACACGAAAAAGTCCTTTTGATTTTGCTGCGACTGAGCCAATGGTGAGGTCCCAGCTTTCACCCGGAGGGGGCTGGACGATGCGGAGCACGTCTCCATGAAGCGACGCGGGTGACGTATGCCGCGGGGAGGAGAAAACAAATAAAAATAAGAAAGACGTCTAAACCAAGCGCCTGTCGTCGTGTTTTGTGCTCTCATGTGGCTGGTAATATTACCGCTGTAACAGTGCGACCATTACCTGTGTGCAACTGCTCCCTATTATTTGTTCCCTCACACTCACATCATGCTTGACTGACCCTAACGCTCCCCCAGCTTCTTGAAACCGTGACACTTTAGTTCGTAGGGTCAATGAAAGCAGGTGGTTGTGACAGTCGTAAAGTCCCCAACGAGCTCCCGCCGGTGTTACCATGGTGGAAGCGGTTGGCGCTCGACTCCGCGTACAGAAAACGCATTAGAAAGATAGCGACAGAACGTTACAACAGTGAGATGCGCCTGTTGCACCACTTCCCTCACGAGTTGTCAGCGGCAGTTCGGGATTTTGGTGCGGTTGTGCCGGTAGCTGCGCAATACATCTGTCTTGAAGCTGATTGTCAGTGGTCTAACAAACACCCATCCAACGTGGTGAAGGCCTCTTCCGTTGAACAATTGCGTGATTCCGCAAACGTTACCGTCTTGCCGGCCCTTGGGGAAAACCTCGAGGAACGCATTGACAACGAGGTGAAACGGTTGTTTCTTTCAGAAGAGGAAAACAACCGGCTCTATGGCCTCTCATATATTTGGGACAAGCAGTTTCCACCAATGGGCTTCATCCGGCAATGGCCACTTCCGCACAAGGCGATGTGGCCGTCTTCCTACGATGAGACACCATCAAAAATTCGGCTCCCATCAGATAAAGCAGCGCTGCGCAAGCTCATCAGCAATCCCTTGTGCATTCATATCTATCGACGTAATGGTGAGTTCCTCGGGGTGTGGCGGCAGAGCCTTATGCTGTTGCGGTACAAGGTCATTTGTTGCGCCCTGTACGAGGAAGCTGAGGAGAAGTCTCCTTACTGGGCAAATACTGACGGCCCCCAGGACACTTCGCACTTGGAAGGTGTGCCACGCTTTACGGTACCACTGCTAAAGCTTCAGCAGGGTACCGCAGTCATCGTCGGAAAAGGGAAAGTAGAGCTCGATAGCATTCGCTCACCGACTAGTTGGGAGGGGATCGCCCCATCGCCGCCCGACGTGCAGGTGGACCAGGGATATTTAAACTGGTACACGCTACACAACAATTCTCCGATGGTACGGCAGTCACTTCGGGATGTATATAACATGTTGCCGCATGACCGTGACGGCATGCTGTCAAAGGAGACGTTTGTTGACTTTGTCTTAGACCTGCTGAATTTATTTTTCCCCGTAAACGACTCAGCGTCCAATATTGCAGTTGCTGAGGAGGAGTGGGCGTTTCGCGGAACTTCAGACAAGATGTCATTCGATGCCTTCTTTGAGAAGTTCTTTCATTTTCCCTTCATCTTCCTTCGTAACTTTGAGGGAGTGACACGGGACAAATACATTGAGGTGTGGTGTTTGATTCGTGTCTGCCTGCTGGAAACAAAATACACGATACACTTAGCCACGTCCGATATTACACACAGCACGGAGCAATCACCGCGATATTTGGCGGGGCAGGATCAAGGGAGCAGCTCCCCGAGGGTGAGGAGAGGCGTCATTGCATTGAATAAATCCGACCGAGGTAGTGTAAGTACGCTTTGCAGGATTAAAAATCCCGCAACACTGCGTGCAACCCGCCTTGAAAACAGGAGTCGTGAATTTGTTATGCGCCAAAAAAATATTCCGAATCTGATTGGTGGAATTGAAGGATTAGGGCCTCAGGAGATTATTAATCTCGGTTGCACAAGCTTTTACAACACGGATAATTACAAAATGTTTGTCATGAAGCGGGATGCACTTCGGGAGTTCGAAAAAGGCCTGAGGGTTGCAACGCCGGGTCGACAGGTACTTTTGGCCCACAAAAAGGCGGAACGGCAGCTCGTTCAAGAAGTAGAAGAGGATGAGTACAGCGAATACTTGTCCACATCTGTTTGCGTGGAAGGTGCTCAGGGTGAGGCGGAGGTTGAAATCCCGTCGGCTTCAAGCTCCTCTGTGTGCAGCAGGAGTGCGACGCTGTCAGGCGGCAATGGCGTGACGAAGACACGCCGCGCTGTCCTGGAGGAGCTTGAGGACCGCCACACCCTTGGTAAGATACTGGCCACCTCCACCTGGTACAGGAGGCGTCGTGAGCAACGAAAGAAGAGGCTCAATGATGCCTATACGCTTGTCTCTCGCTGCCATACCTCCTGGGACATGTACGGCTACGACATATATGCGCCACCAGAGGGGAATGTGACGGAGATCAACAATCTGATCACGTTCGTCCTGGAGTTACCAGATGACTTCTTCGAAATAGAGAACCCGCTGCGCATGCGTAATGCCGTGTACAGAGCCTACGAAAACTTCTCCGAGCGGCGATTGAACAAAGTAAGTCGAGATAATGAGCTAAAGGCTATAGAAGAGAAATTAAGGGTGGAAATGGAGTCAGCTTGGCTCGGTCGAATAGCAAGTCCCATGAAGCCAACGATCTTAAACGACAGTGATCCCCCCGCGTCTCTGGAGAGGGAAAAACGGGAATCAACCGCCACTGCAGCGCGCAGGGATCCAGTGGACGATGAATGCGATTCCCCGTGTGAAAGGACTCACCTCCTACCGAAGTCTTCGTTACTACCGGCACCGTTTCAGCCGCAGAGTGCGGCATCCACCGGGACAATAAGTCTTTTTAAGCCTCCTACCGGCACCCTCCTGGGCCAAAGCCTGCAGCAACAGCAGCGCGTTGAATGTAGCCTAAGTGTGACTGGTCGCGTAACCGCCCACCAGCACAGAGCCCAGTTAGAGCGGGAGGAGAAAAAGGCTAACATGAAGGAAAAGCGAGCCATAGAGGCACGGTTGGACCTGGTGGGGAAGTTAGGCGCGGAGTTCTTAAAGCGAACCAAACCCAAGCCCAAGGTCCGGGGCCTTTTCCGCGCCATTAATGCTACCCAAAGGAAACTGTAGATTAAACCGATGAAGCGTATGGAAATGTGCTCGTTCGGGTTTTGTGGGATCATTGCATTGTGTATGAAAACAGGACGTTTTTAAAGGGTGTAGCAGTGCTTGGCTGTTTTCTTCACCCCGTCTTTTTGCTGGTGTGACATTGTTTTATTACGACTTATACGGCTGATCCATGCCGACTGTTTTTTGTTTGTTTGTTTTTTGTTGGGCGGAGCCACTTTCAACTCCGCGCATCCGCAGAAAAGCTTTCACCGTGACATTGCTATTATGTGCGTCAGTGTTGTCACGTTCCAGCGCTTGCTCTATCGTGCAAGGTGCTTTTTCATAGTGTTCTTTAGAAGAAGAAGAAAAAAAAGAGAAAAAAGGGGGATGCGTTGAAGGTCTTCCCTTTTTTTTCCCTCCTCCATCTGAATGCTGTGGGCGGCGGGCGTTGGGTTTTCTGTTCGCTCATTAGTATGATGTTATAATGTGGAAATATGTACAGTATCGACGGGGAGGGGGGTTACATGTTTACTACTCAAGGGAAGCAATGAGACTTCCACGTGAAAGAGGGTTAGTCAGAATAAAGATGTGGAAGTGCATTATTATGGAAAATATAAGAGATGTGCATGGCGTCCAGAACGCGATGAGTTGAAACATTGCAGGATGCGTATTTATTTCTTCATTAACGTACAGTTTTTTCTGACGTGAGATTGGCCGTGGCTTTTCCCAAACATCTGCCCGTACCGCCGTTCATGCATCTCATAGATCACATGAGGGGGTTACGTTGCGTCGGGTGTTTAAGGCTGCTACGTGCATTTTTGTTTTTTTCCAAATATTGTTCGTTTGTAATGTCGCCCACCATCACCATGCACACTTGGGGGCCTGCTGTCAGCTTTTTTGGACATTTTCAAGTGTTGCTGGGGTTTAACCACCGCTATTTACTTTTATTTTGTCCCCTAGTTGTCTTGCGCAGTGAAGGCCGAAGTGCGTATTTGAGAGTCTGACAGACAATGGCGGCTGGCACTGGCAAAGCGCTAACGCTAACGCCCCTCTCAACGGGACTGCAAGTCATTCATCTCCACTCAAAACTTGTTGTGGGGATTCGCATGCACGGTTCCATCGCAGCACCACACCCACGCATACCCTCGCAATTAAAGTACCGGCCTTTTCTTCACTACTTTGGTGAAACGCTGCGGCGCCTCCGCTGCGATGTGACGCTGTTCTCTCCCATTGCGGAGTTCGAACGCGGGCGGCAGCTACTTAGTCCGAAGGAGTTCCCCTGCGAGTACCGCGTCTTACACGACCCGACAGCAGGAGCCAGTTGCAGCCAGAACGGTGTATGTGGCCGTAAGCAGCAAGAGAGAGCCAGCCGTGGGAACTTCCAGGATTACCTTAGTGAGGTTGCGGCGGAGCTGAACACATCCCCTCAGCGCATTATCTTCATAGATGCCGAGATAAACTACCGCTTTTCCCCTGTGCAGACAATCGTGTTGGAGGCGTTTGAGCCACGCCGCATGCGCCAACGCCAACCCTCCAGCCAGAACGAGCTCTGCGGTGACATCGCCACGGCGAGGGAAGTCAGCCGGCGATCACGGCAGCACACTGCCATGCTTGACGCGGAGTTTGAATGGGCACAAGGGCAAAAGCGACATCATTGCCACCGCAACCTCCCCTTCTCGCCAGAGGTCTGTCCGGAGATACCACGACCGGTGAGTGACGGTGAGGTGCGAGAGGCGGCATTGGCCATCAGGCGGGAGGACTACACGCTGGTAGCGCTCGCTGGTCTGCTGGTGGAATTGGCTGCTGCTGATGTGAGTGTGGCTGACTTTCTTCGTGTAGAACCAATAGTAGAAAAGTTACGTGTGCCATTTCACGGCAGTGTAAATTATTTACCGATTGAAAACTGTGATGACATGGAGCAATGGAACTGGGATGCGGTAGAGGTTCGCGAGGCTGAGGCAATGGAAGAAGCAGCCGCCGTTCCTGAGGTGGAGGAGCGCGAGGAGCACCGCGGGATGTTCAAGTGACGGCCGCTCACTGGCACCCGCCCCGAGTTGTCACCCATTTGAACCTCCTTCATCCATCAGCCCTCCCTAACCCCGCATTGTTTCCTCCCGGGTAGTTACTGACGCCCCACCTCCTTTCCAGAACTCCCATTATGATTTCGTTGGTGGCATTATATGTAATTGTGCGAAGTTGCTGGCTACCTAGCCCGAGTCTGTGCACTGCGTCAAGGGAAGGTCATGTTTGGTGGATGGGGGGTTGGGGTAAAGTGAGTGGGTTGAATCTGCTGGCGAGGTGGACTAAGCACTTCCTCCGTTCTCACTGCATAGTTTGTACTATTTCTCAGCTTACGCCCTTTTGGGTTGCTGTATCTGTTGATCTTCAAGCATATATGTCGACTCAGGTGTTTCTCGGCCTGTGTGCTTGTTATTATTTTTTCATCCTCTTTGAAGTTCACCTTCCCGCCCCGCTCTTTTCGTAATTTAGGGTCCGCTTTTTTTTTCCGCGAGGGGAAAGTACACAAATATACAATTATATATATATATATATATTCTTTCTTCACCAGCTGCTTTTTTCTAAAGTTTTAGTCGATTTAGGGAAAGAATTGAGCTACAAAGGTGAGAACTTTGGCACAAGCAGTTCACAAGGAAAGAAGACCAGCGTCCCACCGTACATATATAAAATTATTTGACACTGTTTGCTCTGGAAACAAAAGAGACAGCAATAAAAAGCAAATGAGCGCATCACTGGCCACACTCGCTAGTGTGTTGTCATCTGATTGCACACACTATGCGGGAAATCCCAATTTGCTAAAGGCGGAATACTACGCGGAGCGAGTGTCGAAGCTGCTGCGTTCGGAGCAGTCCGACCTCCTTGCAGTGCGCGTTGCCATTCACGCTCAACTGCGGGACGCATTTAAAGATGAAAACGTTCAACAGATGTTAAAACCATACCTTCGGAGCGATGAGAGCTTCGCACGCCTTCTAGAAGACCCCAAGGCACGTGCAAAGTTCTTCATGGATAAGCAGCAGGAATTACAGGCGGTAGTGATGGGCAGTCCAGAACAGGTGGCGCTCCGCGATGCGCACCGGGAGCTCTCTATTTGGGAACGCGAGAACGCCGTCCTACTACGACATCAAATGTTCATGCCATATAAGCCGTCCCTCGCGCTCCTACTGGAGAGTGCCGCCACCATTGCCCTCTACCGCCAGTACGCAGCACTAGAGGAGGGCAATTACTCGAGCGATAGCAGCAGTGGCGAGGTCCCGGGGGAGCTGTTGAAGATGGGGGGAACACCGTTCTTTACCGTGGCATCCAAAAGCAAGTCGTTCGAGGTGGACAAGCACACCAAGATGTTTTCGCAGCAGGTACTGCAAAACAAGCGAGTAGAATATGAAGAGAAGCGAGCACTGGTTGCACTTCGTCGCAAGGCGCTAGAAGAGTGCCCCTCGTTGTTCCGTCTGCAGGAATTCATCAATGTTCGTAACGAGGTTATGCGGAAGTTCGGTATCGATCGACTTGTCTCCCTTCGCGCACGTCGTGACAGGGCTCTCGCCGAACCCTTCGAGGGCGGTGAGGACATTACCACGCGAGGCCTTCCTGTTGATAATGAAATTGTGAAGAGCCGCCGTGTTGCTCAGTACTCCTTGCCGAAGATCACTGAGCAATGTCACAAAAACTACGTCGCGATTATGGGGAGCGACACGGCAAATGCACAACTGGAAGATGGCCCCTCCGGCAGTACGGTAAAGAAAGCCGTCGGTCCGTTGAGGGACCCAGAGGCGTTTCGATATTGGTTTCTCGCCTGCATCACGGCGGACACACCGCAGCTTGGCCCTAATAAACTAGTAGGAAAAGGTGTACCCACGCCTGAGGAGTACAGAAAATTATGGCAGGTGCAAAAGACCAACTACGTCCCGTCCCTCAACACCGCACACAGGCAAAGTTTCATAAAAAATGTTGCAGAGAAAAGTGGTCTGCCGTTAATTTACGTGCTCTCCCCAGTCACCTATTCCTACATGCAGAATAACAACCCTGACTCAGTTGTTAAAGGAGAGCTCGACATGGCTGTGTACGATTCCACCAACGAGAAGGTGCTGCTGATGGTCGCCAACTCGCACGATGAACGCCGGCCCCGTACGGCATTTTTGAGCGCACAAGAGGAACGATACCGTTTTGCTGCGGTGATCCGTTCCGCTATTGTAAATGACAATGAGTTTCACGGGTTTCAGTGCACCGGTCTGCTGGCGGAGTACTTTTTTGACCCAGAGGCCGGGTCCGAGGAGAACTACTACACAATCATGGCTCCAGCCAAGATATCGCAGAAGGTTGGGACAATGGTAAACGTCCCCCTGAACGCGCTGCAGCCTTTCACAACGTGCCCGCCACGGTACTTTGTGCTGGGCTCCAACTGGGGCGTAAGCTCGGGGAATTGCAAAAATCCCTACGCGATGACCTTCGCCCACACACAGCTGAATGAGCAAGCGGTTTCTTTACAAGCACACATCCCAGAGGGATTTATCCAGAAGAATGTCATGCCCAAGTTGCTATCGCGGAAGGACGGATTGGAAATGATTGAAAAGGCAAAGCGGCAGCAACTGAAGGAGCAACAGCTTCAGAAACAGCAGCAGCAACAACAACAACAGCAGCTCTCTTCACGCTCTGCAGGAGCCGCTACAACATCGCGGTCCGCCCGCTCCGCGCGATCAGCTGCAGGAACACCACGGCAGATGGATGAGATCGAGGCCATAGCCGCTACGGAGCTGCGAGAGGAGGAAACTGGTATTTTTCCTGAAGAAGAGGACCCACTGAGTCTCATTGTCCCCGAGGACGTGCTGCACCCCGTACGAGACCTTCTACTGAACAAGCGTTTGGCTCAACCCGACTTTCTCCAGCGACGATCGAAGGACTCCGACGTGCGGCAACTCCCGACCGTAAAGGACGGGCGGCTGCGCACACCGTTCGCCGTCTTCAACGAGTTAATCAAGTCTCGCTATGGCGAGGATGTGTTCAAGTTTTCTTCTGCAGTCTCTTCAAGCAGGCGTCCTAGCACAAATAATAATAACAATACAACCGCCGCGGGGGGAGGACCACAGTGAGCAGTGCCAGAGGTGCACCCGCAGTCCAGAGCGAGCGGGTATCAGCGAGGACACAGCGCAAGTAGGTAGACGAGGGGGGCATGCGCCTACCGGATGAGTGAGTCCTGTTATGTATTTTTTTTCTGTTTTTCTGGAGGCGGGGGAGTGGGGATGTCACTTGCTGTCGGTACCGTTTTTTTCTTGCTGTCGCGTCTCAGCACATCGACTGGTATAAACTTCAAAGAACTTACGATGAACTCAATGGAACAAGGACTGAACGATAGGAGAGGAGAAAAAGCAGTAGTGGGGGTGTGGTACCGTGGGGAGGAAAGAAAGAAAAGAAATGGAAGCGGTTGTATCAGCGCTCTTTGGTGCAGTCGCCACTGTGCGTGGGTGTGGCGGTGGTGGTGGCAGCGGGGGATAAAACCAAATCCTGCGGTGGCTACACAGTGTGGAGCGAGGTGTTGGGCGTCTTCCTGCTGGAGATATATTGAACAGCAATGAAAAAAAAAAGACGAACAAAGACGTGAGATGGAGAGGAGAGGAGTGGGACGAAAGGTGAGGTCACTGGTGTTAAGATAAAATAGCTGACGAACCATGCAAAGGACACCAGGAGAAATGGACAAGAGGCAAAAGGCAAGGAATAACAACACGGAGAGGCAGAGGGAGGCTGATAGGTCGGTTGACTGGATCGCTTCTTCTTTTTTTTTTCTTCACCTTTCTTTCCCGATGTATTTAGTTTTATTGCGATTGTCTTGTCAAGAGACTAAAAAGAAGCGGAAATGAGAGAGAAAGAGAAAGAAAAGAGGAAAGCCAAACATATTGTTGTATGAACCCGCTTAGTGGAGCAGCTGCGGCGCCGAGGGATGTTTTCCATTGCTGAGAATCTCAAAGTAAACGATGCTTCGTCCCCAGCGATGTCATGCTTGTTTGGTTGTTTCTCTCTCTCTCTCTTCATGACGGTGACGACCCGCATGTCTCCTGCTTTATCGGTCACCTCGGATCACACCTCTCCTCCCATTAGACGAACACGCTAATCTCCACATTCCCTCTTTTGCTTTTTTTTTGTGTGTGTGAGCCTTTGTCGTTCACTTTTCCATACAAATGTGCGATACCTCATCTTCTTTTTTGGAGTACAAATATTCGGGTATCTGACGTGACTTCCTTTGGTGGATGTTGGACCTGGCAGGATATATATATATATATATATATATCTGCGTGCGTTTGTGTGTGTGTCTGTGTTTCCTTTCCCCCACTGCCAGCACGAACTGCCTTCACATCCCCCTTATGTATGTATATATATATATATCCGTTTACCGTTTGTTTCTTTCTGCGAGAAACACACAAACACATACGAGCCGTACTCCCATTACAGTAGATTTTTGTTGTCACGCATCCCCAACACATCTTCAATCACAAAAGCAGTGGATAAAGAAAACAGAGGAGTGCAAGGGCAGGAGTGGAACGATAGAAATGGAGTTGGGGAAACTTTTTTTTTTTGAACAAAAAAAAAGAGAAAAGGAAAGAGGTTTTTTGTTTAAACTCGGAAGGCAGCAGAAGGTTCCAGGGGGGGAAAGTTGTGTGCATTAGTGGGAATCTTCGCATATTTTTATACTTCAAAATGTCTTTGCTTTCCTTTTCTCCGTTCGAATGACATCAAACTCTTCCGAAGGAAAACTGCAATCCCTTTCCGGTAACCCGTTCAGTGGCAATGTGGCTACAGTCATCTTCACGGTTGCTGATGCACTTACAGTTTCGCCACAAAGTCGCTGGTGTTGGCATTTTGCTCTTCCATGTGTGTGTATCTCTCTCTTACTCTCCATCCTTTTTTTTTGTTTCGTTTTTATTTTATTGTTTTGTTTTATTGGACCCCACCACACAATTTTCAGACGCCTGGATTGATATCAGTGAGACTTCAATATCAGTACCTAGTGATACCCCCATTAGCCCCGTAACACACCCGCTGAACTTCTGACGCTGCTCCCATAACTACCCGCAGCGTTAACAAAAGTGGGAGAAACGAAAAAAGGAAAACAGAGGGAAAATTTATGTCATTACTAGCGGCTGAGGCTGATGCAGCGACGAGTAGCCCCCACAATAAAGCAGCAGAGGCAGCGCAGGGCCACAACTGCGGGGGAGGCATCGTGACTGGGACAGGACCGGAAGGCCTTGTGTCGAGTAGCGGTCTCACACTTCCCGCCGTGCAACAGGCCTCACAGGGTCGGAAAGACGGGCAGGAGACAAAACTTCCCTCGAAACTGCAGCGGTGGGGCCGCCTAGGCGGAGCCACAGAGCTCGCACCGGATGGTTCTCCGCAGAAGTCGGGGCCGGAGCAACAGCCTGTAGAGACTAGGGACTCCGTCGCCCCGCTGCGCATTACGCAAGGCGGTATCCCCTTAGAACGCTACCGTGCAAAGCTAGAAGAGTGTGCAGCCCTGCACGCCAAGCTAGATGAAATGGCGACGGCGCAAAGCGTCACGCAGGAGCAGTTGTATGCCGCACGTGGGGAGTGCGATGCGTTGAGGAACGAAATTCTGCGTCTACGTGATATGTTAGCAACCGCAACGGGTGAGTTGAGTATTCATCAACGACAAGTGCTTCACTTAGAGAGGGAGAACCTGGTACTGCGCACGGAATCACGTAAACGGCAGATGGAAGGTGCAGCCGCTGGGGATCAAACAGATTTCTCTACCCAGAGCATCCAGGCGCCATCCTACGGCAGCCACATGCAAACAATTGCAAGTGGTCCCGCATGGACACCCACACCGCCACAACAGCACGGAATTTCAGGAAACTTGAGGTCGTCCAGGCGGCACACACGCACGAGTACATCCAACGCCCCAGACGCCGTGGAGTTGTATGTAAAGGAGTGCTTCCGGTCGAACGTTATACCACACATGGAACTTCTCCAAAGCTTATACGAAGGTAAACAACTTGCAGGGGTTGAGCCTCCTCTAACTTATGTACAATTGAAGGCGCTGCAGAAGGTCATTATGGACAGCAAGTGGGTGTCGGGTGAGCCGGTTCAACCCACAGGAACGCGTCCTAGCGGTAGACTTTGTGGGCAGAGATGCAACAGGTTGGGTGACACCGCCTCAAACAGTATGCGATGGTTCGAGAAGTTGGACACGATGACATTCCGATGTGAAAACTGGCGGTCATCCATCACCCTTGTTGTAGAACTTATACGATCCTTGCCGCACACCCGAAACGTTGAATTGTTTAACATTAGCGACGAGTCGGTTATGCGGCAGCTTGCAGAGACCCTCGCTATGGAGCACCACGTGGATGTGTTGTCGCTTCCGGAGCTTGCGCTGAATGATGAGGGACTCGTCACACTTTTTACGTTGATTCTGCGGCGTGATCAATTGGCGACATCTAATGCCACGGGAAAGAAACAAGAGCAAAGCACGGGGATTCCAGTGGTAGATCCGGGAGTTGTGCCCGTGACAAGGAATATTGTGGGCGATTCGATGCTAAGCCAAATGAAGACGGCAGCAGCGGATGGCAACGGTGTGCCTCCTCCAACCTTGAAGCGAGGGGGGACAAGCAATGGACCGATGTTTGGAATGCATTGCCTGGACCTTGGTCGCTGCATCCTAAGCAATCCAACCTACGTGTTCAAATCTTTTCGCTGCCCAGCGCTCGAGGTCCTGGTGCTGCCTTCCTCCAGAGAAATGCGCGACATTCATGTGCGTAACATCCTTGAGGCGTGCCCAAGGCTTCACACACTCGACATCTCGGGTAACACTGCCCTCTCCACCGCGTGCGTAAAGTACATCGCAGAGCACCGAAGTCTCAAGGTGCTTCGCATGGAAAACTGTCCAGGTATCGGTTGCTTAGACATTACAAATGTCGAGGTGCTGTTCGCTTCACTTTTATACGTTATATCGCTGCACGCCCCGGGACTACGTCGCCTCCCGGTACCGATCTCGCATTCACGCGTCTTGTTCGACTTCAAGGCTCCGAACTTGCGGGAAATTACACTGAAGGGAATAATAGTAGACGCCGGAACCCTTTCTCCCTTCACCAAATCCACGAACGAAGGCGTTGACAGTCCGACGCTCAATCTGAGCAGCATGTCAGGGTGCGAAAGGGCCGGGACCTTGGACCACGCACGCCAGTCCAGTGAGGCGATCATACAGCTCCTCTCTGCCGGCTTTATCAGCTGCACTTTTGCAGATGACAGAGAGCTGAAACAATTCGTCAGAAGGCAGCAGCAGCTCCTACGCCTCTCCCTGCACAACTGCAAGGGCGTGAAGGACTCGCACCTCAGTCACCTTCCCCCACACTGCTGGAACTGGACCTTGGCAATGTGGCACAACTGAACAACAAGAGTCTTGATATCATCTCCAATAACCTGCCGCAACTCATCAAGTTGAACCTAAAGAATGCCGGTCCACAAATAAGCAATGCCGGAGTACGATCCTTGCATGGCTTAGTGCACCTTGAAGTGCTCAATCTGCTCTTGTTGCCGCAGGTTGAAACAGATGTGGTGAGCGGTCTGGCAAGTGAGCTCACGCGGCTACGTAAACTGTACCATGAGACGGCAATAGTAGGGCCACGTGACCTTGCGACGGCGGCATCGACCGCCGTCAACACCATCGTGTGCAGGGTGGATGAAGAGGATTCGACAAAAAGTGCAGTTGAGAAGTGTGGGAAGGAGCTACTGCAGCTCCGCGATGAGACCTCTCTTTCGCTGTGGATGGAGGCCCAACTGCCGAGGCCTCAATCAATTCTCCCATCGCGCGCCACCCTCGCGCATACGGTAGACTTCAACGCCTCAAACCCACCACTAACGACGAATACAACCTTCTACGAAATGGCCATGCAGGGGTTTTCGAGCGGCGGCGGTGGCGATGGCAACAGGCATGTTACCCGAAAGCATCCAACGTCCAACTACAAGAGTGATCCTGCAAACAGTTCGAATGAAGGGGGCGAAACAGTCAACGTGTTGGTCGTTGGGAGTGACGATGGTCTTTCGGAGGCGGCGGCAATGACGACAGGGGGCGACGAAGAGAATGTAGGCAATGACGATGCGTGTGAGAAGTCGCTTTCGACCAACTCGTACAACTACGGCCAGGTGGAAAATGTATTGGATGAGAAAAATAGGTTGGTAATAGACAGGAAGCCTCTGGGCCCATGGGATGAGGAGGATTTGGTAGAGGAGCACCGGAAACATTCCCCAAACGGCCCGAAGTGACTCCATCCGCGTGTGCGCGGGGAAGTGAGTGGGGTGGGCGGGGGGAGGTGTTACGGTGATGTGTAACTGCAGGTGGTGTGAGGCAAATTAAGTGAAAAACAACCCCCGAAGAGAGGGGGGGCACGACAGGAAAGGGAAAAGATGGCGGACTCTCGGTAGGAAATTAGCCGTCGGTTCTTTTTTCATGAGTGTGTTCATGTATAGAAAACTCGCTGTCCGCTTCATCGCACCGTCGGCGGTGCCACGGGATTGGCGCTGCCGCTCGATATGACTCTCTTCACTGAGCAAATGGTTTACGGAGTGGGCTAGCATCACCAGGGGAAAAAGGGAAAACGAAACAGCAACACGTGGTGGCTGCCTAACCTTCCCTTGTTAGGTACTGCTTCCTAGCGTTTCCCTTCCCTTGTAAACGCGCAGTGGCAACTCAAGTTCATGTTTGTTTTTGCCGTGCGAAGATTGTGAGACCCCACATTAAAGCAGCCGGATGTATAATATATATGTGTGTTTATGAATAGAATAAATAAATAATAGTAATAACAAATGTTGCGGGTAGATTTTAGCTGTTTTTTTTCTTCTTGTTTTTGTTTTCTTGAGTGAGTTTCCCTAGTGAGCGAGCCAGGGCTTTCAAATGCACATATGTCCAGAGGCAGGAGAGGGGGGCGATCTGGAAAGTTGGAGTCAGTTGTGACCTCATTGGTTGAATTACTGTGTTCACTGCGTGCTGCGAGGCGAGCGTGCTGTTATGTCGCTGTGCTGGGAGGGGGGTTTGAGCACCCTATATTGACATATTCCCCTCGTTCTCTTTGCAGTCTGTGGGGGTGATGTATTTCATACGTGAAGGCATACAAACTGAAGATGATAATAAAAATAACAATTTTTTTTTTTTTAGCACAGGTGACATTACGCCCCCCCCCTCGCGGCCCCATCACATCCTCTTCAATTTTCCCCTTTATTTTTACTTCTTTCTTCCCCACACCACCACCACCACCGCTTTCGTTAGTACACCCCACACACACTTCTTTTCAAGCCGCCCTATTACTAAGTGCGGCGTGTCGTTCACTCGTTTCACTTCCCCCGGCTACGATACCTAAAAATGTAGGGAAAAGCGATGGGACTCATTGGCTGGCTAATTAAATGCAGCGGTGGGTGGAGTGGAGGGAAATATTTGATTCTCTCTCTATCTCTCTTTCGCGGGTTGCTGTCTATCCTTTCTTTATTTTCTGTATTTTAATTCATGCATCAATCATCGCCGAAGGTAAAACCAACGTTTGCGTAGGTGAGCAGTCGATGGAAGAAAAAAAAAAGTATACTGAGAAGTGAGCGAACAGTGGGTTTGAAACGACTTCAATGGAAACTTTTTCGCCACCACTGAGAGGGCCCGATCTCTTACTCGCACACGCCTGTACCTGTGTTCACTTCTTTTCTCTTCTCATCATACATCCATGACCTTACCCCGGGCAGTCCCCGTAGAGATTAAAATAGCTTCCGAGCGGTTTAGAAGAGCGAAGGTGTTGAGGGCAACGAAAAAAAAGAAAGGGCTTAAGTAATTCGTGCAGTGCACGTGCACATATTCCCCCAACATAGAACATAATCTTTAGGGTTTTGTGTGTTATAACGCTGCTATGGAAGGGGAGTCATCAACAAGACCTGAGGACCTCTGCGACGGACTACAGGGAGCCACTCCCCTCACCTGCGAAGGGGAGTGCGAAGTTGGTGCGGATGTAGTTAGTGATGCTAGCAAAACCTCCGAAGATGCTGCCGAGAAAATCGCTGATGAGGTCGGGCATGTGGAGGAACCGTGCGTGACTGAGGCCAACCTCGTCGATTCCGTTCCACTGTCGTATCCTATCCAGAAAAGCGTATCCAAGAGAAGAAATGAAGCACTTCCGGAGGTGGTAACGAAGTCGAGGGTCTTTGGCGCCAAGAGGAGCGCTAGCGGGGCAGGGAAGTGTGCTGCGGAAAAGAGTTCCAAAGGCAGACAAGTATCGGGTCAAGATGCTTCACAGGCTGCCGCGTCAAAGATAAGGAACGTACCTCTCCTGTCTCCCAGATGGACGAAGCTTCGCATCGAGCAATGTCAGGCGATATACGGTGGGTCGCTAAATACATCCCAAAAAGGAATGTGCTCGTCTTACCGTCGGAAGGTAGCGTGGGACTCGTCGTTGGACTATACCCACGTCGACGAGAGACGGTTGCCTGCCGCAAGTCGTGCAGCCTCGTTGGAAACGCAGCTGAGCCAGTACCTCTACCCGTTCCTCGACCGTTCTGGAAGCGGCAACAGCAAAGGTGGAGACGTGGGTCATTCAGCCGCAGCAGGAGCGAGGAAGAGTGGGTCCCTGAAGATGAAGAAAAAAGTAAAGCAGGCCACACCAGATGCAACTGAATTGCCGAGGCCTTCCGACAGGCCGTCGCCGAATTTTGACCACCATAGAGAGGAGTGCCCGCCTCAGACCGGGAGTGCTGCCAACCATGACAACGAAACCAATGAGGATGACAACATGCAGCCCACCAGACCAGAAGCTTGTGAGGCTTCGACCGTCTCCCATTTGAGGAAGAGCTCCATTACTTCACAGCTCGAGTACGGCACCTGCGGCGGGAATGATGATCTGCAGCACTGCGCGCAGCTACTCCTTGAGCGGTGCAACGGCAGCTCTACACGACCGCCGCTTGGCTTCAGTTACAAATGTGTTGACACGGGGAGGTATATGCCCCACCTTATGGTAGGTTCATTGCCGCCCTCCAGGGGGAGCAGAGCCAGTAGGAAGGGGAAACACTACACAGCCCTCGTGAGTGCATCGCATAACCGCATTTCAATTAGCCCTGGCAGTCGGGCCAGTGAGAGGACCGGCACCACCTCCTCCGGCCTTAAAAAGCCACGCAACGCAGGTCAGCCCGAGCCTGCCACTGAGGAACTGACCCCGATATCACCTTCCCAAGGACTAGAAGAGGAAGATACCGCTGTGCCACACTCTGCCGCCGGGAAATCGTGTGGAAGTAGTGACACCACAAGTACGAACACGCTGTATGTGTGCGAAGCGGAGGAGAGCGCACTTGACACGAAGCAAACGTTGCCAAGTGGCTCACCAGATGTAAAAGCTGAGGAACCAGCGACGCCAACTGAAGCTGAACGTAGTGGCACGACGTGTGAGAGCGGCATGGAGGACGCGAAGAGCGGGGCCCGCGAGGAGCCTGTTACAAGGGAAACAGGCGAAAAGGCAGGCGACCCGCACGAGGAAGCAAGCGAGAAGACAGAGGAAAAGGTGGATGAAGAGAAGGACCCTAATGAGGACTGAGCAAAGCGGAGGAAAACGGAGAGGAATGTGTTACAGACGGTGAGATAACTGAAAACGCGCCAGAGGAGGTGGCGGCGGGGGGTTGAGGCTGGAGGCTAAAAGATCACCATTGAAAAACGCGGTGGTGATGGAAGGTGGTCTGTGGGGTTATGGATCCATGTAAATGAAAGACAGCAAGACGCGCCGTGAACAAAACACAATCCAATAATCGCCCTTACAAACCCCCATACACCCATCAATTACGTAGCATACGAATGGCACGTGGAATGTGAACGTGCCCTCGTTACAGCTGCGGCTGTGTCTGCTGCCAGCGACACTCCTCTTTCCCTCTCCAGTGTACCATCCACAAGCCGTAGAGCGTGAAATCATGAAAGTGTTAGCGATAGTTGCCCTTCTTCCAAGTACCTTACACTGACAATAGTCCCTAAGTTTGTCTTTTTCTTTTTTTTTTTTAAGTCTCCCGCGGGGGTGCCCTGCGACTGAAGTTTTCTCTTCTTTATATATTTAAATATACATCTCCTTGTGGGCTGGCGATACTGAATGTTCCTAAAAGATTGGCAGGAACTTCCCTTTTTTCTTCAATATTACGTGTTCCCTGTTTTCCCCCCTTTGGGAGGGGAGAGGAGATGTTTGTTTGTTTGTTGCATATTGATATATGGGCCCACATATTTTTCTGATACTTCCAAGGAAAGTTTGTGATTTCCTTCCTGATTCATGTATATTATTTCACAATTGTGCATGCCGCCTCACAGTTTCGATCATTTTCTCTTAGTCGCCCCCCCTTGATTGCAATATTTCCACCACTGTGTGAAAACTTGCCGTTACAATCACAGTGAAGTGAGGAAGAAAGCCGTAAGCGCACAGTGGCGCGTTCAGCGGATTTCTGTAAAGTAACAACAAAAGGAATAAAAAGGCTTGGGCCTATGAGGAGGGGCGGAAGAAGACGAAAAAAAAAAAAGAAAAAAAAAGAAGACGATGAAGAACACGATTGGGGAAGAAAATGGGTTGGCCAAGCACTTGCTGCTGGTGTTGTATATATTCCACATTTGGTATTGTCAACACAGGGGTGGTGCATATTATTACATGAAATCCCCGTGGTGAGAAAGAAGTAGTTAAAGAGAGCGATCGAGCGAGTGAGTAGGTGGATGGGAAGGGGAACGGGCAAAGATGATATGTATACATTTCTGTTTATTAATAACTTCTCTCCTTGGCCTGGTTCCCCTTTGCCCCGACAACCGACTTCGGTAATATCTTCCTTTACGAAGTGCGTGGCGATCATTAACGTTTTACCGTAGAGCGGACAGACCGAAAAGTGTGCATTTCTTCATAACATGCAGGTTGAGTCCGTCTTTTGTCTAACCTCTTTCTTCGTACTCATCTACCATTTCTCTTAAGCCGCGGTGCTTTGTGTGTTTATGTGTTTTATCACATTCCTAGTCCACTCGTATATACAAGTCTCCGCGTTGGTGTAGGTATTAAACCTGTTGTTTGCTCTCTGCTCGCTGTACCTATCGCCATTGCTGCACCTGTTTATGTTACTGGTTTCTTTCCATTCACCCCAACCGAAGGAAGTTGTGGAGGTTGGGTGAAACGCATGTTCACAGAGAGCACTGAAAAAGGAAAGGCGGAAGTGAAGGAAACACCCAACTTACAGGACTGTCTCAACCACTGGCGCACGCATGGGTGGCTATCGGGCCGCGGAGGTGATCCGCCCGCCATGCGATCCCGCAGTTTCCGCCCCAGTCGCATCGTCCCGCGGTTTTATTTGGGCGCGGCCAAGGACGTGCGGGATCCGTGGGAACTCCGTGAGCGGATTTTGCCTGAGAAGCTGCTCATGATCGTCTCCACCTGCGAACCGAAGGGGCCGCCCAGGCTGGAGCTCCGCAGGTTTGATTCGGTAGCTAAAGGAACCAAGCGTGTGGTGAGGCGCGTCGCGGTGTGCCAATGGGAAGAATTGGAGAGGGATGTTGTCGTGTGCTCGCCTGGCGGTGGCTGCAGCTTCGAGGAAGCCACGGATTTAACGACGAAGTGGCTACGACATGCCCTCCTGGCACTATCTTTTCCTGAAGGAAGCGGTGATGAGGAGCGGCCCGTGGCGGATGGAGCAGCAGACAGTTGTGATGTTGCTTGCGGCGATGGCACAGACATCTTTCGTGCAGGCGTGTACGCCAAACTCTGCTTACCATGGGAAGATGAAAAGACGTTTGCAGTGCGCCCATACTTCGCAGTTGCCACTGCCCTTATGCATGCTGTGATGGAAGGGTTGCGAGGCGCCGTTGTGTGCCATTGCATGGCTGGGAGGTCCCGCTCTGCAGCGCTCACGTGCGCATTGCTGCTATATTGTTGCTGCAATGACGCGACGTGGGTGGTTGGTAAGGAGCAAACACATGCCCGTGACATCGTACAGACAGTTGTTGAGTTCATACGCGAGGCACGACTTTGCGTCTCCCCGAACGAGGGCTTCACGCGACAGTTGGTGGACTATGCGAGTGATCTGTTATCGGCGGGGTGAGAAATATGTTCACATTCTTCGCATCACAGAGCATGACAGTAAAACAGTTTGTTGTTGTTGACGGCTTCTCTTACTTTCATTGCTGACATGCGGTGGTGGTGGTTGTTTTTCTGCACAAAAGTATATTTATTTATTTATTAGAAGGAAAACAAACAAAAAAAGGACTAATGTATACACATTCACCTTATTTTCTGTTTATTTGTTTGTATTATATTGTGTAACAATGATGATGATGATGATAATAATAAGTAATAGTAACACGCATAAACATAAACGTTAGTCTGCACAAGGGTGAACACGTTATCGCCGCGTTGGAGTAACGCAGTGTGTGCTGATGGATGTCAATACGGAAGTGCACAAGGACAGTGACGGGAGTGCAATGCATGAAAGCATAGTAAACGATGACAGCAATGAAAAGGTTGAGAGTGTTATATCGGTGCTTCTGTGCGAAAGGTGTAAGGTTCCCATCACTAGCTATGACGACATTCTCACGGAGCGTGAAAGTTCCGCGTGGGCAGAGCAGGTTTATGCGTACGAGCTTGACCTTTTCGCTGACAAACCCCCACTTTGGTGCTACTCGGCCACAAACCCAAGCGACCGCCGATTTGATCTGCTACGGTGCTCTGCCGCCGCCGTGACGACTCATCGCACGGTGAAGTTGAGCGGACCGTGGTCCAACAAACACTCCTTCTTTGTTGGATACCAATGGGCCTTCGCTGCCTGTGCTATATGCGGCAACTTCCTTGGCTGGGGTTTCTCAAAGTTAACTGAAGGCACCGTTGACGCGGATGATCAAGAAGAAAGTAACAATGGGAAAGGCGATAACAATTGCGTCAGCGAAAGTGTTGATGTGAGCGGCGACGCCGATGCTGAAATAAATAATGACAGCGGTGATGAAGAGGCTAATACAAGCGAGGATGATGAAGACAGCACCGCTATAGACTTCGACCCCTCTGGTGTATCATACGTCGGGCTAATCATCACGCACTGCGTCGGTAGGAACGACTACCCTCTCGCGAAGTACAATGAATTAATCAGCATAGACTGCGATAGGCGGCGTTGGGAAGCTTTTGAAGGGGAATACCACAGTGCTAGGGGGGGAATACAGGGCATTATCGGTGCTGTTTTGAATATTATGCCTCCTTTCAGATTTGAGGGCGTGGGTGAGGGGCGGGATCTGGGCTCGCTCGCCCTTCAATTGGCTCAATCGCCTTTTGGAATGCTTTCCGAGGGGCGGCATGCGAGGAGGTCCGACAATAGGGAGCCGCCTGTTACCAGCGAGGACGATGAACCAACGACACCTCCGGTACGCGGCGAGGACCTCCTGCTTAGCTTTATTGTAGAGCGCGCTCTCCACAGCGCCAGTGAGACTAGCAGCGATAGCGACTATGGGCCAGCTTCTGCCACGCGTATTCTGGTTAGGTGTGATGCCACTCTCGTTGGGAGCTCCGGTTCGGAGGAGACGACAGATAGTGAAGAAACAGACTAGTGCGGGAAAAATTGTGGCCGTAGTAAAATCAACACAGTCAATTAATCCCGTGTCTTTCCTTACAGAACGTTGTTTGTTTTGTCTTTTTTTTCCTCTACGTTTTCCTTTTTCTTCCTTTTTAGTGCTTGTGTATGCCCGTATCCGCGTGTGTGTGTGTCATCCCTTCGTCTTCTTTTAAGTTCCGCCACTCAAGTTTGGTGTCATTTTAGGGCTTTTGTTTTTCTTTATTATTACTATTATTATTATTATTATTATCGGTATGATCATTAGTAATCGTCCCTATTTTCGGAGCCAAGTCTGCGTACCGCAGGAACGAGCTGCGATTTCCCTCTTTCCCCCTAAACTGATTTGGTGGCGTTCTGCCACGGGAGTAGGGGAAATGTAGAAGAAAAGCAGAGGAGACATGAACTGCTGTAACGCCGTGACACATGCCAGTTGGCACTGCCTTTAGCGGCAGTGCGAAATTTAAGGAAGTGGGGGTTAGTTGTGCAAGGAAGAGAAGAAAGATACGTGAATGTATGGTTTGGTAGGTGCGCACCCCACACACCACCAAAAAAAAAAAAAACTGGCTTCGAGAAGGTGAACAGGCACACACACACATTCAAAAAAAAAAACGAACAAAATTAGTATGTTTTCTCGTTATGCTCCGAGTACGTTGCCAATCATTAGCAAACATAGTGTGGCCCCCCAATCTGCGAGGGTCTGTGTGAAGTGACGCCCCTGCCGTTGTTTTTGTTGTTGTTGTTTCCAATCGCAATATCAGGGGGGAAGGAAAACGATATTCCGGGCGGTGCCGTGTAAAAAAAGAAAAAGAAAAAGAAAAAAAACAAGGAAACTATTGGAAACTGATAACACTTAAGAGTTATGCTAAAAGAAAAAGAAGCACTGGGGTTATTAAGAGACACTCAGATGTTTAGCTTGTTAGTCTTATCAGAATCAATTCACGGCATTATTTTACCCCCATACTCTTTCCTTCGGTTTTATCTTCATATTGGTCGTACCATTGTTAGGGAGCAAGTACTCTCTTACAGGTTCTCATCTCGATCAGCGCCTTGCTACACGTGTCTAACTTGTTAAATGTTTCCTTTTTGTTGTTGTTGTTTTTCTTCCCTTCGCTTCATGTATGATTGCCAATAACTTTAGCCGCTCGCAGCGCTAATTCACCATTGTTGTGCTCGCTTCTCAAACGCCTTCTTTCATATCGCTTCTTCGCTATTTTGGGGTTCGCGCTTTAGCGAACGGTGCAGGATTTACTGAGGGCAGGGGGAAAAAAAATATATAGCGGGAAAGAGGAAAAGAAGAGGGGGGAGCAAAGGGCTGAATATCCAGCGATCCGTCGACGCAAGTGAAAAAAGAGAGAGCGAGTCGGTGCAGAGGCGGCAGTTGTGGGCGGCGAAGGCTAAGAGGTGCGCTCACAACCAACTGCTGTGGGTTGGGGGTTGAGGAATAGTAAAGGAGAAGAGAAAGGAGGGGAAAAAAAGGGGAGGTGTTGTAGGCATGGCACAAAGCTTTGAGAGCTGGATAGAGGGATTGTGCCCCATCACGCGGTTCATTCTCATGTCTGCTGTTTTCCTGAGCGCAGTCGTTACGCTGCAGGTGCAATCATTTACGTACGTGATGTTAGACTTTTCTACCATCACTAGCTTGCAAATTTGGCGTCCTTTCACGTCAGCCCTTTTCTTTGGGCGGTTTTCCTTCCCATGGTTCATCAGCATGGCGATGTTTGTATCGTACCTGAAGTACAATGAAGAATATGACTTTCAGGGCAAGCCAGCTGACTTTGCATGGATGTTGCTTTTTATTATTTGTGGTTTGAGTGTTGGTGGGTTGCTGCTAGGCCTTCCAATCGTTAGTGGTGGGTTGCTTATGGCGCTTTGCTGGATCTTTTGCAAACGACACCCGCAGGTTCGCATGACGCTTTACAGTTTTGAGTTCAACGCGACCACATTTCCGTGGGTTTTGGTTTTATTCCACTTTATGCTTGGCCAGAGCATAATGGAAGATCTCCTTGGTATTTTCGTGGGGCACATGTTCTTCTTCATGCACGACTTGATGCCGCTAGCGAACGGGGTAAACCTAATCACCACGCCAGCCTGGTTTGTACGGCTGTTGCGAATGAACAATGCGGGGGAGCGGTTCGGTACGGTGCACGGTGGACCCCAGCCGTACAATGGGAGGCCCGCGCGGCAGGCACAGCAGGACGCTGGAGACGGGCGTTACCATCGTTGGGGAGCGGGACGAGTGCTTGGCACGGCGTAAAGGAGTTCCTTCTTACCGAACGTAAAAAACAAACACAAACGCTTGTCAGCGAAGGGGAGACCTTCGCCCGCAGGTACCAGTGAGTTTGTTTCAGTGGTCTTCGCATTCGTTCACACAGACGCGGAAGAACGAAGCTAAGTCAACCCAACCATGGTTAGTTATGGCAATTGTGTTCCGCCAGTTTTTTTCTTGCGTCTCTATTTGCATCGCTGATTTGTGGGTATGTCTTATGAGCCATACGTCGGCACAACAGTCAGTGCAGCAGTAGAAGAGATGGAAGAAGAGTTTTCGCTCCTGCTTTGCAATCACCCAACCACCGTCGGCTTACAATTGTGTTTCTTTACTCGCGGCTCTGACGAGGCCACTGAGGAGAAAGCAGCTGAACAGTTGACGTGTGATCACAGCCCTAAATTGTACCGTGTGGGGGAGGGGAATTTAGGAATGTAACAATTTATTTGGTCCCTACATCTCCGCGTGCTCTCCTTTTCTTTTTTCTCTTTTTGTATTTATCGCTTTTGGCTCTCGCTTTTATTTACCCATGCAGCCCTTGCATCGCTCGTTTAATTCGCAGTATCTAAAAGGGAAGAAAACGAAATCCACTGGGTCGGACCGCAGTAGGGAGGGGGAGCAAAAGCGATGGAACCGGAACCCTGTTCAGGTGGAATTGAGCGTATTTTGGAGGTGTTGGATGACTCCCAGCGTCGTGCCGTATGCGGGGACCCCTCCAAACCGCTGCTAATTATCGCGGGTGCAGGGAGTGGGAAGACACTAACGATGGCCAGCCGTATTGTTTTCCTCATTCTAAACGGCGTAAACCCATGGAATATACTTGGTCTGTGCTTCTCGCGTCAGGCTGCGGAGGTGTTGCGGGCCCGTGTTGCCGCGCTGCTCCCCCATGATAGCGCAAAGTTAGCCATGCAACTGAAGCTGAAAACGTTTCATGCTTTTGGTCTTGAGTGCCTTCGGCGCTACGGATATATTGATCTTTCCACCGAAGTGTACGATGCGCGCCGCCAGCGGGAGTTCGCGGCCTCGGTAGTGGAGGCACACGCCCTTCACTACAAGGGTGTTGAAGCAGTTGTAACGTTAATTGATTTTGTAAATAAGGCTAAGACGAAGAAAAATATGCGGGCTGGCGCGGAGTTGGATCCCTCGCGGCAGGCAGCGTATCTCTTTCGCTTCTACCAGTCGATGTTACATAACGATAACAATGCGGTGGATTTCGGAGACTTGGAGCAGATGTTTCTCAACTCCCTGCGTCCGGTGAAGCAACGGGACACCGCTGGTGTAGAAAACGGTGACACCAACAGCACCAGCAATACTCAGGACATTTCCGTCACGTTGGCGCCCTCCCAGCTAGCCACTCTGCTGCGATCACAGTACACGCACTTCGTTGTGGACGAGTTTCAGGATCTCAATGAGGTTCAGCTGGAGTGCCTCGCGCTTCTCGCAGGAGACGAGTGCCGCGTTACGTGTGTAGGTGACCCAAATCAGTGCATATACGCGTGGCGTGGTGCAATGGCACAGAACTTTGACCGGTGGCGCAGTCGATTCCCGCATAGTACAGTGATGAGGCTCGGTACAAACTACCGCAGCTGCTGGGAAATTGTGTCTGTTATAAATCAAATGACAGACTCATCGCAAAGCAGTCACAAGGGTGAGTCGGGAGGAGCGCTAGCATTGTTGCGGTGCAAGTACACTTGGGATCAGTTTAAGGCTATTTCTCACGTCATTGAAGAACGACTGCGCGGGCGTGACCACGCACTTACCTACGGTGACGTCGCTGTTCTGTGTCGAACGCACCGTACGGCGCGGAGCCTTATTCGCGCCTTGGAGAAGGACAACATCCCTGTGTGTGAGCTACGACACAGCACCCCGAAATCTTTTGCACTCGTGCGGGCACTTCTTTCCTACCTACGGTTATGCATTTACCCTCATAGTAACATTGATATCGAGTGTGTTTTACGTGAGGCGCCGAATCACTTTACAGCCGCAGGCTCTACAAAGTTTCTGTACGCTCTTCGAGCAGAAGGCCTTAGGCGTCAAAAGGAAGCGGGTGCCAGAGGTCAACTTGAGAACCAAGCCCACTGTTCCTATTTTACTGTGCTGGTGGAGTTGGTTCACAACGGGTTTGTGCACCCACAAGAATACCTCCGCACCACGAAGCCGCAGCAGAAGCTCCTTCGCGTCATTGTTGAAGTGACGACCGCAGCACACGAAGCACTCAGCAGGGCATACTGTAATGTGGAGGACGTTGTGCGAAACGTGATTGAGCGCGCAGGATTTAACGAGAAGGACGCAGCTGGGGCAAAGATACAGCGTCGCCAAACCCACGCCACGCCCAACGTTAGTCTCGCCACTAATGATAAAATGAAACGGCCGCGGAGCTCCCCACAGAAGCCTCAGGTTTCGCTACAGCTCACGGAGACAGTGGATATATGGGAAAATGTAATGGAAGATGAGGAGGAAGTGGCCACATCGTCCATCCCTGAGCTCCTCTACGAGGCGTGTCGTACCGTCCAGGAGCAAATAAACGTGGAGAAAAGTTACATGAGGAGCGGTTGTTGTAAGAAGGAGGAGGTCGAGGTGGAAGTGCAGGGCCCCTGCGGCGAAGCGCAGTCAGGGTCTCCCATCGTGCCTGAGAAAGATGATTTTTTCACTGTTCTCCAGCGGGTGATTGATGAGTTCCTGCAGCTTCTGCCGAGCGATGACTTTGGTCCCTTAAAAGGCCTCTCCTCGAGAGTGCCAAATGTCGCCACTGTCACCGTAACAACAGTGCACCAGGCGAAGGGAAAGGAATGGCCCGCTGTTATTATCCCGTGCTGCTACGAGGGCGAGTTCCCTATTGATGTACGCAGCGCGGAGGAGAAGCGAGTCTTCTACGTGGCGATGAGTCGGGCGATGAAACATCTTTTTTTTATTACGGCGAGCGTGGAACTCCGCAAAGCTCAGCGTCGCGGAGATGCGATGGCGGGCTTGGCGTTGCTAGTCACGATGACACGGAACCGCTGCAAGTGACACCGTACCTCCGCGCCATTGTGGATCGTGTGGAAATGATAGACTTCCCCGGGAGTGTCATGAAGGCGTGATTATTTGTTAACTAAAGCAGATCGGAGGCTCACAGTCGTACTCCCAGTGGGTACTTTTACAAATATATATATATATATATATTCACAGAACCAGTGCAGTTTCAATAAACATACGTTGTTATTGTTTTTTTTGTTACTATTATTACTATTGTTGTTGTTGTTGTTTTTAGAAAGTTGAAAAGGCGGACGATAGTTTATTGTCCCTAGTGCTGCCGATAATGGTGTTTGTTGAAGTGAAAAAAATGAGCCTACATAGTGACTTTGCACAGCTTCTCCCGCCGCGACATTACTGACCTCCGCATGTTTACAACGTTTCTCATCGTCTTCATGGCTCTCGGTGAATGTGGTTGCGATGCTCACACGCCGAAATGCAGCAATCAGACATGGCCACGTGTGTACATTGAGTAAGAAATACAGCAAAGGCAGTCGTGATCGACGGTACAAAAAATCGGAGCAGAGGCGGAAATAAATTTTTTTTCTTGTAAATAAAAGAATTTTCATGGGTTGGGGCTGGCTGTGTACTTTCTACCTTTATGGAAAACTTACGTTGTTTCTTTTGCGACTTCCCTGCTCTTGTGTGTATGTACTTCTATTTCGCCCCTCGCTCCCCACACACCCACACCCCGCACATAAACGTACACACTCCCATGCACAATAGCAGTTGGGTTTATCCAGCATCGTGCGTGTAAAAGAGCCACTGCGGTGTGCGTGTGCCCGCGGTACAATGATGAACAATTTGGATGTACAAACCATCAGGGGATGTCTCTTAGGCTCCGTGGAAGATGCCCTTAGCGATCACTCCATTGTTAACCGTATACTTTCCTTAACTGATAGCTTTGACACGGCGAATGGAACACTGACAGCGGATGTGAGAGTGGCGTATGTTGGCACTGCTGTCTATGACATTCCACGCTACCGTGAGCACTACACACATTGCTTCGCTGAACGCGGCTGTGTAGTGGACGAAGTGTGTGTCGCGAACGCTGCGTTGGCGCTGCAGGGTGATCCCCATCTTCATGCACCCGCATGCGCTGTAACGAATGATCAACTTCATTGTTTGGAGAATGCACACATTGTTCTGATCCCCGATGGCAACACGCTTTACGCAGTGCGGCGTTGGGAAGAAACTGGGCTCGACGCGTGTCTTCGTGCAATAGCGGCTCGGGGAACCATCATTGTGGGTGGTGGCTGCTGGTTCAGAGCCATGCACAGCGACTCAGCGAATCCCAAAACATACGTCCATTCCCTCTGGGCGAGCGAAAATGCATTAGCGGCGAAGTCGACGACGCGCGAAGTTGGAATGGGAAAAGTTGAGGGTTTAACTGAGGTAAACGAAGGGGAAGAAGAAAATTCCTGGCCCTTCATATGCGTACGAGGCCTCGGCGCACTGCCCGGTATCTTTTGTGCATGCCATGCGGTAGGCACTGCTGATTACCATAAGGTGGTGGAAAGCTTCGATAACATGTTGAAGCGGCACCCGAGCGACCGGGGGATTCTCCTTGGTTGCACGGTGGCGCTGCTCCTGTTCGGAAACGGAAAGTATGAGGTGCTCCCGGTGGCCACTAAGGTGCGGGTACCGCGTACGTTGCATAATGGCTTTTGCCTGAAAGACGTTGTGGAAGGAATTGTGCGCACAGAAACACCGGAGATGTGTGGTAATGTGGAAAATCTGTTTCGCCCACCGCAAGGACCAGTAGTGCGTGATCCCTTTGAGAAGTATTACGCCATGGCCAACCCAACGCCACTTTCAGAGAGGTTCAGTTATCCCCCTTTCTTGTGTCACGAGTGATGCGCGTTCTTTGCAGTGGGGGGGCACGTTCCATTCACGTATTCAGACGCGTTTTGTTTTAGGTGGAATTTCCTCCGAACCACCTGCGTGGCTGTGCTAAAGTCCGTTACCGCCCTTCGGTCCTCGTTTTGCCTCCCCATGGAGCTCAAGTTGTGGCATGTTTCTCTAGAGAATTCCATGCCTTCTCTATTGGGGAGAGGTGGATGTTGTGCAGGTGCGTACAACCCGATATACTAGAGCCTCTTTTCTTCTCTTCTAAATATGTTCCCCTTCACTAACGCGCCGCTTGGTAGTTGTCACAACTTTGCGAGAAGCGTCAATTACTGCCCGAAGAGGAGGGGTGTGGGGGATATCTACACAAAAAGTCACACAATACGGTTGCTCGGGTAAGTGGGTTGAAAAGAAGGTGTTCGTTGGGCAGACTTCCTGTACATGGCTGAAATGAGAAAAGCTGGCAAAAGTCCAGTCTCCCATAATTCACCTCCAAAAGGCAAGTGGGAGGGTCATGATGGAAATTTATTGCGGAAAAGTTCAAACGAAATCAACGGAGCCCTCTGGATTGCTGCAGCGGTGGCTGCGGCCGCCATATCCAGCGCCATTGTTTTAGTACTGCCATCTCACTGGCTCACAAGTGAGGAGAGAGAGAGCGGTCGCAGAGAACCCGCAGCGCCCCGCGGGGGACGGCTCGTGCCTCCACCGCGTGGGAAGAAGTCAGATAACGGAATTGATGCGAGTGCGTCGCCAAGCGGTCAGGCTTCAGCCCATTGGTGGTCGTGCTACACCTTGGAGGCGTATAGTTTGGAGTTTACTCCTTCTCAGCATAGAGACAGCCGAGCAGGAAAGCAAAAGGAGACCCAGTACTTCTTTCACTGCGGTACTCGTGTCACTGATTTGCAGACGGAATGGAACAGCACAAAAGTGGAACAGTGCGCGTCAATCACACACCATCAAACCTCGTTTCCCAACTTGCGTATATACTTATCGAACGACAACGAAGAACATTTGCACCGGAAGCAAAAGAAGAACTTCGCTGCCCAGCGTATTCCACTGGATCGTTTTAACGATGACTACTGTGACTGTATGGACGGCACCGACGAACCCAAAACAAACGCCTGCAGTATGTCCGGCGGTGTGGCTCCTCTTGACCGCAAGCATTGGAAACAGTACCTCATCTCTAACGCACCTGTACAGTTGTATGAAGATGAGGAAAAGCCGTCGGCAGAGCGAACTGACAGACTGCTCAGGCACATGGGCGGTAAGGTACTGCCATTCCGATGCAAAGATGACCCGAGCACGTCACTCCCACCCTCCCGAGTGAATGACGGCGTGGTGGACTGCTGCGATGGGAGTGACGAAGACGACACGACTGTGAGGAAAAATTGGGCTGCGCTTGTGGAAGAAATGAAGCCGTTGCTCGATCGACACAGTGGTGCGGGAAGCAGTTTAGTAGTCGGTGATCACCACAGCGTGTCGCAGATGTTGCTAAGGACTGGTCACGTGGGACTTATGTCCTGCGACGTTATTAAAAGAGGTCGATTGCTGGAAGCACAAGCACTTCACACAGTTGTAGCGCGGGGGCACAAGGAGTGGAATAGGCGCATGGCGACTGGGTGGGATAAGTATGGCAAGGAGCTTCTTGACAGTCGCATGACGCTGGAGCGTAGTTTCAATGAACCATGACCGCATATGGAAAACAGTACACACAAATCAGAGCTCAGATGGTAGAGATGAACGTAAGTTCGCCGCTTGAAGCTGGGATTCCGCACGAAGTCGTGGAAGAGATGGAAGGCCTCTCGCATATGCTAGCGGAAACGGACATGCAATTGCAACACATCAAACTTGTTTTGGATCTTCAGGTGCTCGGTGACGGCTTTGAATACGCCGCAATGGCATCTGGTCGCTACATGGTGCCTGTGGAGAAGGTAGTTGGTGCTGCGCGTTGGTTTTCAGAGGCTCCACGGCAGCAGGCCACTGCGGAGGAAGAAAATGAAGGAACTTACCCAATCAGGACACTGCGGGTTGGTAACATGTCGTTCAATAGTTTTCTGGTGGAACCCTTTTCTTGCGTAAAGGGCTTGGCTCCTTCACCAACTACGGAAAACGCGACGCATCCAGGCGGCAAAATGAACGTCACCGACAATACCGATGATGACAGTGCGACAGCGGAAGCAGAAGGCTACGGAAGGTCTGTTGCGTTGGGTCATTGGGCCCCTTTCACCGCCCAGCTATTAACGACACAAATGTCTTCGGTTGACCCCACCGGGAACGGTGGTGTGCTCTGGCGACGATTGTTTATACATGAAACACCACCTTTATTCGGAAGCACCAGCGGCCGGCTCTCGCGCAGGAAAGCAGCCAAGAAGGCATCCTATAACACGCCGGGAAAAGCAGTCGTTCACTACTTTAATGGGGGTGTTGCATGCGAAGTAGATGACGCTGGGCAGCCGCAGTGGAGCTACGCGTGGCTCGTGCACGTTTGCGCTGATGTGGATGGCGTGCTGGAGTGGCACCGCAACGGAAAGTGTGAACATGAAATTGTGTTCGGCACACCGAGCGCGTGCGCGGGGTGGGTGATGGAAGAGGCCGTGGCCCGACTCCGGTGGGCAGAGATGGAAGCAGAGAATAAATAAGTGCCCGGAGGTGGCACCCGGGGAGGCGGAAGGGAAACCGTGTAGATGCATGCACGAAGGAGAACAATGAGGAAACAGCTGAATACCTCAAACTTTTTTGTGTGCGAAAAAAACGCTAAATGTGCATGAAATAGAGGAAATTATTTGTCTGCTTGGATTTTTTTTGTTTAATACTGTGTTTATTGATGCCTATATTATTATACTTATTATTATTATTATGTTTAGCGGCATGCGTACCTTGTCTATTATCGTCATCGTTGCTTGCACATTGGCATGCACATACATGCACACCCACTTCAACAGTATGGACCCGTATACCCGACATCAAATCATTGTTTAGTATCTATTTTTTTTTTTTACTATTTATCTAGAAGAGACGTACGGCTTTATATTGCCATAATACATCTTTTTTCCTGCTTTTTCTCCCTTCTTCTCTCGTGGAGTGTTTTGTTTTCACTGCCGTCCGTTTAGTTATTTTCCTGTTCGAGTTTATTATTGCCCTTTTGCCGCTCTGTCGTGTGCTTGCCCTTCCCCTGCCTTAACCCTTAAACACACATGTATGATGTCATTAAGTTTCGGATTCTTTTTTTAAAAAATAAAAAAAACTAGTGAGTAAAAGCAAAAGGTGATCGACCGCAACACATTTTCCTTCTGGGAGAAAAGAAAAAGCGCGAGAGGCGGTGGACTGGAAGGTCAGGAAGCCCAGTGTGAGCATAGAAATGGCAGCTCCAATTAAGCAGGCACGTTTTATTGGCGTCGAACCGGTAACTGCTGGTAACAATGTCACCGTCGTTAGCGGGGTTGAAACGTCGTCGGGTATTCGCAAGAAATCGGAGTGTCAACCGGTAGATATGTTCGTTGTTTGCTTTGAAGCAGCACTGGATGAGGAGTTGCGAGAAAAAAACATTTCAAATCATCTTCGCTCTTGCTTTGAGCAAATCAGCTCACCGTATGGTTTTATACGAAGCGAGGGCCTGCGCGGAGCACTTCACTGGCTGTGCGACATCTCTGTTGAGGCCGCTGAGGAGGCGGCGGCTTCGGAGTGCGGCGACGGGTCGTCTGCACGCGTGCCGTATGACGCAATCCGCGCCTCAGTCATGAAGCGCAACCCTGCGGAAGCTCACGGATCTCAACCCGGCAGCACATTAAAGTCGTGTCACAGCGAGTCGTGGGACCGCGTGCAGCGAGCGTTGCGTGGAGCGCATTATACTTCCTCCGTGTTTCACCGTGTGCTTGTGCCGCGACTGGACGGTGGGCGACCGTACTACGGCCCTTGTGGACCGCTCAACGTCGAGTTGTCGGAAGAAGAGGCGCTCACATGGAACACGTTGCGCCATGCACAGCAGTCAACAGCACCAAGCACTGTCAATCCGGTAGCAACGGCCACGCCGAGCATGAGTAAGCGGAAACCGCTGGATGTCGCTCTGACTGAAGTAACGTACCAGGAGCAGGAACTTGCACTGCGTCTCCTGCAAGGACTTAGTCTCACCATTTACGACCAGCGCCGTACGATTGCGGAAGGCCGGTTGATTCCTTTTGCGATCGAAATTTGGCAGTGTTGTCTCCAGCACGTGGGAGCTCTCTTCGCTCGCCAGCGGCGCCGTGCAGCAGCAAAGAAGGCACAAAACGCCGATGCATTTACTGGCAATGTCACTCTCAACACAACTATCGCACCGCCTCCATCGACAGTTGATGAAGAGGGGCCGGTACAATTGGACAGGGAGTTGGAGAACGTTGTGATTGCCTCCATCGACGCGGTGGAGGCGGTGTGTCACTACAACCCACTTGCGCTTACGCGCATCGTGCAGCAAGGCGGTGTACGTGCCTTGCTTGATTTAGGTTTATGTCCATATGCCCCACGTGATATTCGCTGCTCCGTATTTGACACAATCAGCGTTCTTATGCAGGAAGTGGCTCCGTTCCGCTGTGCTGTTGCTGCCGGTGCGGCCGGTGCAGCAGCGGGCGGCGGGGCTTGTGGTGGGGAGGACCCGTTGATCCACACAATGATACAAAACGCAATGAGCGGTAACAGTGGTAGTGGCCGGGATGGGCCTCTTCCGTACCTTATGGACCGGGCGAGTGCATCGAAGTTTGACTCCGCCGTGCGTGAGTGGTTTAGTCAACGAGGTTTGAGTCACGTTGTTTCAGCGGTGATGGAGCTACGCAATGTGCGTGGGACACCAATAGCCGCTGCAACAACGGCAAAGGTTGACGTTGCTCGCATTGTACAACGCGTGGGCCAACTGCGCGAACGCCGGCTTCAGGCATTGCTTGAGGCGGTGGATGGAAGGCGCGCGGCACTGTGAGGCTGTGCTGCTGCCGTTTGTGACTTGCATTTTGCTGCATAATTTCCCCTTGTTTCAGTATTTGATCCCGTTTACTTTCCATGAGTGCCAGCAACGATGAAGTTACTTTGGTTTAAGGTGGTTACGTGCGGTGACGTCGGCGGGGCACAACAGGAGCCAGCTCCGGTTTTCACTTTTATCCATCAAGCCTCTGATTTCCTTTTTAGGTGTCACGTCTGCTGTCCTGTCAACACAAGACACGTGGGACGGCGACTTTGCAAGCACAAGATGGCCACGCAGTAGTATGTTTGATTGTCACTCCAGCAGCTTTGTGGGTGGCGGTTGTTTTCCCTTTTTCTTTTAGTGTTGCTGTTGTTGTTATATTTAATGTTTTCCTTTTGACAGTGCCCTCTTTGCTTATTTGCTTGTTCCTACAATCCGACGCCAGGGAGAATAGAACACCCAGTGGAAAGTCATCGCATCATCAAGTGAATTTCGGCAGAAGAGGAAGGAAAGGCAGCGATCACCTTGACGTTTTGCATGAGTTCCTCGGCGTCGGCTCTGCTTGCATCCATTAGCACCCTTCGGCACCTGCTACATGAAGAAAAGACGACAGTTGCACAGCTCGCCTACGTGGTAGAGTGCATTCATGACCCAATATTAGAATGCTACAACTCACCAGAAGACAGGTCGCAACAGGAGGAATCAGGTGGAAAACCAAACCCACCAACTATTTTGACTGCAACCGAGCACCGAGAGCTATTCGCAAACATTTACAATCTCTTTAAGAGCCACCGAGGCATCGTGAACAAACTTGAAGAGGCCCTTGAAGACGACTATGAGTCGCAAGAATCTGGAGGAGCGCGGGGGGAGTTGTCCCCCAGCGAAAGAGATGAGGCGCACTCTGATGTGCTTTACAAAGTGGTAGAGTTGTTCAGCTCCACCGAAATGAGGCAGTACATTGTGGAGCACCTCAAGTATTCAGTAAGCTACAGCAGCACTATTGCCCAAGAGTGCTGGCCCTGTGGCATCGCCACAGTCCCGTGCACAGCAAAGGTGGTGATGGCATAATGGCCACGGCCAACAGCTTCATACGCGTCTCAGACAAGCGCGGCGACTTCTTCTATCGCAGGAGGCTCTTGTGTTTTCTTTGGTGGGTGTTGGGTGAGCAACTTGGCGTGCCCAGCGACCCGCGAGTAGTGCGGACGCGACTGCCCGACTCCCCTTCTCTCCCTGCGGCCGATAGTCCCGGCTCTCCAACGCTAAAGAGTGCCGCCAGTGTGCGGGCTGCCAACGGTCGCCGCGTGAGTCCCCTTGACGCCGCTAAGCTAGCAACGTCGAACCCAGTAAAATGGGATGAATCCGTCATTCCACCAACGTGGCAGGGTTTTGAGACGCTCTTGGTACTCCTTGCCACACCGCTTCATTCGCTCCGTCGTTATGTTCACGTCGCATGCTGCATTGTTAACACGCACTGTTTACCCAGGGCGTTACGCAGCAACTGCAGTCGAACTTCACCACCATGGCAAAGCAGCGCATGGCTGAAGAAGGATGCATGGTGCTGAATGAACTTGTGAGGCAGGACACCAGCCACATTTCTTCGCTCATCGATGCGACGGGTGCTGCCTCCGCCGACAAGGAGAAGGCTGCTGCAATGTTGCCTGGATACAGCGCAAGGAAATTTGCCCGCATTAACCGTGACGAAGACGGCTGTCGGGTGCTTGTGCACTACGGACGACTTACAAAGAGGTACTGCCGCGGTCGGCACGAGAGATTGGTGTTTCTCTTTAATGACTGGTTTTGCTACGGCGAAGAACTCGTCAACAACCAGCTCCTCCTCCGCGCATCGCTGTCGCTCGATGGACTGAAAGTGGTGGAGCACGACAACGTGGAAAATGGTGAAAATAGCTTTGACATAGTAACGAGTAAAATGCGCTTTTCTTTCATTGCCCCAACGCAGGAGCAAAAGCGTCAGTGGGTGGATGCCCTACGTAATACCCTGCGGCTGTATGAAAGGCGTAAGCGTGGGGCGCAGCCAGCACACCTTAGAGAGGGCAGCAGTGGGAAGCATGGTGCCCTGGGCGGGGGGAGTGGGTCCGGCGTACTCGCCCCGAGACCCATGACGCGCCTCACGCAGAACTCGCGGCTTGTTCGCCAACAACGCCTTGATCGGATAGCGCAGGGACAACTAAGCTCGTGGCGTGCGAAATCCATTGCATCCGGACTTGCTCCGCTGGAGAAGAGTATCGGGCCTGTAGCCATGCAGGAAGCACTCGTCGCCCCGAGGAGCCCCGATGTGATAAATGATGATTTACAGCTCATTGAGTCCCCAACACAGCTCGAGCTTGATCACGAGAAGGGGGCTGCTAGTGTCAACTTTACCTTGGGTGAGCGCACGTGGGATGGAAGGGAAGAGGTTCACGTGGCTGAGGATGTTGAAAGTGACGACAGCGCTGATAGTGGTCTTGGAGGCGGTAGTTTGGCTGTGAACTCACAGAGTTTGTCCTTGGCCAATCCCACTGACGCCTTGGAAACAGGCGACAGTGGGAGGGGCGACGTTGTCTGCGGAAGCAGTGGAACCCACGTTGAGGAGCAGCAGGAAAAATTGTTGCATCCAGCCTCTAGTAACGAGGAAGGCGACAGACAAAAGGATAGTGAAGGCGAAGTAGAGGCTGAAGACATCGATGAGCATGACGAAGAGGAAAATGAAAATGAAAAAAGCGAAGAATGTCAAGATGTTGATGACAGGAAAAGCGAAAATGAGGACAATGAGGTCAGCATCCCTGAGGAAGCACCAGAAGACGTAGATCCACCATCCACAACTGCGTGTACGGATAACTCCGACAGTCACGAAATGATTCAAGTGCAGTGCTCGGTGGACGACTGTCCCACCAGTTGCCAAGCTGAGGACGGTGGAAAAGAGGAGGAGGAGGACGAAGGCGCGGCGCAGGGTGAACACGAGGATGAGGAACAGAAGCCAATCACACCAAGCGATCGAAGTGTTCACCGTGATGGTGACGGCGATGCTATTGAAAGAGTTGATGTCGCGTCAGAGGCTCAGAGCGACAAGTCAGAGCGCGAAAATAGCACTGGAGATAGTGAGCGGATACTGTGAGGAAAAAGAAAAAAATAGTTATTTTGTTCCTTCTTTAATTGGACTCTCTATATATCTGCGAGACTTATACATCAAGGAAGGGTGGCACTAATAACCGAACCAAAAAAGGGAAGGCAAACTGTGAAGGGCATAAATACATCAGCTAAGGAGAGAAAAGATAACAAGAAACAGGAGGTGCGAATCAAAATGATGGATGAGTGCCAGACAAGCGAGCACGAGATGAAGAGATAATAAGGAATTGGGAATCAGCGCAGTCTGGTGTAGAATTTTTGTATTTCAGTTGCTGCTGCACCCCAGCTATATCGTACAATCAATTTGCTTTCTTTTTCCTTCCTCGCCTTTTATCCACTCCTTCTTTTCCTTCATTTCTTGTCCAGCGACTCACAGAGGCGGCCACCTTTCCATCTCCCCACACACACACACACTCCATTCGTTGTGCATATACACGTGTTTAGACGCGCTAATTAGTATAATTGCTGCAGTGATTCCCCGCCCTTCCTTGAGATAAGTAGTAAAGTGGAAAATACGCTTTGAAAGAAAGGGAAAAAACGGCCCTTGTGAGAATCTTTTTTTTTTCGCTGTCCTTTTGCTTTTCACGAACTGTTAGCGTATGCAGGTACAGCCCCCGCTAACGTTGTCACCGTTCCTTGTTTTTACGTCCACTCTGCATCCCTCATTTTTTAACTTCCGCAAGTGTCAGTGCTATCTGAAGTCTAGTTCTGCCAAACCCCAATCTGCACAGGCACACGCAGGCACCAGGCGGCGGGTCTCAACGTAGGGTTGCCGGAGAAATGGTGTCAGTCAATTTGTTCGCCATCGGCGTGGCGTTCATTCTTGTAGCGATGTTTACCATCTATGTTATCATCATGGGACCATCGCGGTATCACCGCAATGGTATTATTGGAAAGATGCACCGGAATATAACGAGGCTTCCGCAAGCCTGTTTGAGACTCTGCTGCTGCTGCAGACGGCGTCAGTCGTGCATTGTGCGACGATGTACTCGCATTTTTAAGTACGTTGCGTACGAGCGTAATTGGTTGATGGTAGTGTGTTATATCCTCTTTGTGTGGCCTGTGGAGATCGCGTATCTGCTGATCTCCCTGCCGCAGCTGCGGGCGTCCTATCTTTCAAAGCTTGTTTCGTGGACCCTCGTTATCTCCTCTGAGGTATGTTACATGTTGGCGGTGTTCTCAGACCCCGGCATCATCACCTCCAGCCATAAGAAGGAGGCACAGGAACGCGACTACGCCGCGGCTGGCGAAGGGGCATCCAAGCGTGGAAAAGGCCTTAAATCCTTGCGCGCCCTCAAGCCGAGGAAGCGAGCGTCAAAGTTTTTACTTTCGCCTGCTGCGGAGGCAAGGCAGAATGAGCGCTACGTTGTGGATGGAATCCTCTACGGTAAGAGCAGCGCGGGTCCTGGCGGGCTGCAGTGCGTCACCTGCAATTTGCCACGCCCAAGTCGAAGCAAGCACTGCCGTCTGTGCGACCACTGTGTGCGTCGCTTTGATCATCACTGCCCCTGGATAAACAACGATGTGGCTGAGGGTAACCACCGATGGTTTTTGTTGTTCATTGGGCTCCACTTCGTTGAGTGTGTGTGGGGATTTGGGGATCTTTGCGCAGTCATTGTGCAGTGCCTGCAGGACAGAGGCATCTGGGGGTGGACGATACGAAGGAGAAATGGCGCTACTTACCATTTGACCGTTATGCACTACGTGGCTTTGATCCTCACAATGCAGCCGGTGACGCTCGGTATCTGTATCTACACGTTTGTAATCGGCATAGTGCTTTTGATCTTCTGGCTGTACCAAATGTCTTTTGTGGTGGTTAATGTTACTATGAACGATATGAATAAGATTGACGACACAGTCGAATTCATAATTGGTCTCCCGACGTCGCGAGATGTCTACACGGAGGCGTTGAATGTGCGCTCCGCGCTCGAAGAAGTCGCTGTGCGGCCGCCTCGATGTCTGCAGTTAGGACTGACAGAGCCCCCGGAGGCAGCAGCAGCATCAGTTGGCGGTAAGGAGGACAAAGAATATCGCAAAAAGGTGAAGAAGATGCTAACAAGTGACTTGAAGGGATTGTTCGATCGCGGTGTGTGGAACAACCTGATGGAGGTGATGTTTCCTTACAGCTGAGAAACCAAGCGGCTCGCCCACAGCAATGTGGAGGTTGATTTCTCTTTGCTTGTTTCGGTGTCATTTGTCCTTCTGTTGTGCCACCACGAAGGGCAAAGTTGGAAGAAAAGTGTGAGGAGAATAATCGGGATGGAAGGAGGGAAATTGTGTACATTCCAACGAGCGCACAAATGCTTTTTTTTCTTTTAAGGAAAAAAAACAGGGTACGAAGCGCATTAGGGTGAATGCAAAGGGCTGGCACACATTGATGGAACACACACGGAAAAGGGAAGCAAAGGAAGGAGGAGGAGGCGAACGTGAACGGCGATGGAAATAACGGCTCCCCCCAAAACACCCTCACGCGGTCTCATTTTGCGTCTCTCCTCTCTTCTTCGTCCTTTTCCACGTGCTATTCCCAGGAGCCACCACCAATAACGAGAAGGGAGGTGGTTGTGTAGGTGTGGAAGCAAGGGCATCTCCCGCTTAAAAGAAACGGATGGGGGGGAGAACGAGGAAGGGAACGTCGGCCCATTGGCTCCCATTTTAAACCTTTGTGCCCCCCCCCAACATACGCATGCGTATATACTCGAACACTTCATTATAGTCCCATGGGCAGCGCTGCCATAACCCACAATTTTGTTGTTATTTCGTTCGCTTACATAACCTTGGTTGATGCTTCTTGTGGGGTTTAACAACAAAAAAAAAAGAACATTAATTGTTTGATGTAACGCTTTCCAGTGTAGCATCAGAACGTGTCGTACTTTTCGTGTTACCTTTAACAGTGAAACCACTCCGATTAAGTGGAATATGTTTTTTTTGCCTTTTTTCCTTTACACAACCATCACTGTTTTCTTTTTCCATATATTTCTTTGATGTTACCGTCATCCTGGTGCTCGAGTATTATATTGCCGCTGCTTAATACAAATAGCTCCTTACTCGCTTAAAGAAGAAAACAAAAACAAAAAGGAAGCGGGGGTGAGTGGTGTTCAATTTCTTGTTCGGGTTCGGCCACGGAAAAACTACTGCCAAGAGGGACGCATCTCTGTGTGTGTGGTTTTCCCCTCTACATCTAAAGAATGGGCCATCATAACCCTTCGCTTTGACGTCAACCAGTTGCCTGCACGGGAGCTACTGAGCGCCCTTCCTTAAGCACTGGCAGACGACACGCTTGTTTGTTTGTGTGTGCGTGTGTTTTGCTTTTGTTGTTGTTGTTTCCCTCACCTTTGTATAACGATATGTCATCTTAAGTAGGCAACCCCTCGGCCGTGAGAAGAGTGAGTTGAAGGCTTATAAGCGACGAGGCGTGTTAGCTGGAAACGAGCCAACGTGTCGTGGCAGGTTAACCACCGGTAATCTCAAATCAGATAGGCAGTAACGGCGCGAGGTACGCGATGGTGGAATCAACAATTGCCCACTTGACCAATGTGCAGGTTCTTTCAGAGATAATCCCCTTCGTGTTCACAGTGGAATTGGGAACGAAAGAAAACGGTACGGCCACTGATGCCGCGGCGGCTGGGGCCCCTTTGGAGCAGCTCCTCACGCAGCAGGACATTGGACGGACGCTCCTCCTCTGCGGCATTAAGCAGCACCATTGCTCCAACGCACTGAAGCATTTGTGGGAGTGCCTTCTCAATCTCTGTCGCGAATACCTTCCCAGCAGCACCTGTGAAGAAACGGCGGTGCGAAGAAGCGATAGCGCACCACGACGGTTTGCGACCTTGGTGCGGCAAGAAGACTTGCGTTGTGTATTGCAGTCCCTCACTGGAAAAAGCAAGGAGGCTGACAGTGACGAGGCGTGCCAAAGAGGAAAGAGAGAACTGCTGAGGGAAAGGTTGGTTCCCCCAGAGGAAATTCTCTCCGTTGTTGCTGAGCTGCAGGGAAGCACCACCCAGTACCTGGGTGGAAACCAATTCCCACGCCCAAGGCACGTATACGCATTAATTGTGGACAAGCAAAGCTTCGATAAGTGCATTACAAGACTCCTTACACACGAGCTCCGAGGAAAGCACATTACCGTAGCCCCACTGCCCCGCTGGCGCGCAGCGCAGGCGGTTGTACAACAGCGCCGCGCACTGGTGGTGTTCTGCGGTGGCACAAGCGGTTGCGGGAAAAGCACGCTTTCAAATTTAATTACAACACATTTAAGTATCGGCACATCTCTCTCAACAGACACCATTCGACAGGCGCTCCGTCGTACCTTACCATGCGACGGATTCCCGGAAGTGTTTACATCGACATACGCTGCCCATGAAGCATCCGCAGTGGGGAATGGTTCCTGTCCCGCTCCAGACCCCTCACTTCAAGGCCGGGCCTCCATCGACCCGCAGCGCGTTACCGCCGCGTACGAAAAGCAGTGCGCTTCAGTCCTCGCTGTGCTTGATCTGACACTCGAGAAGCTCATCTCGCGAAATCAAGCGGTGGTGGTTGAGGGTGTCCATTTGTTACCATCTTATATGCATCAAAAGGCAGCAGAGTTACGGGCGCGTGGACTTCTTTGTGTTTGTTTCCTCGTTTACATCAAAAAGGAGGAGCTACACCTAAAACGCTTCTGCACGAGGGCCCAATACATGAGTCTTTCACCGAAGCGTAACAAATACGTGTCGAACTTTCATAACATTCGACTAATCCAGCAGCATCTGATTGATCAGGCAGAAAGGTGTGATGTGAAGCTTATAAATAATACTAATCTCGATCAATCCCTCATGGTGGTTCATACATGCTTGCTGGATAGCATGGATCGTGAGGATGCGGGATCGGTTCATCACTGGAACGCAATAAGCGGCAAACAAGCGCGCAGTGAAAAGGAGGACCAAGACGCGCAGCCAGTGGGAGACAATAATAATTTTAAGAACACAAACCAGACGGCCAGGTTCGCGGCTCATTGCAAAGCGCCATATCCAGACATCAGTGGGAAACGTATGCTTGCGCTGCTTTTGCATCGACGAAACGAGAAGATACGACGGGCGAACATCAACTCCATTTTCAGTGGTGGAGGCAGGTGTGAGCAATGCATCCCAAGCTCGCCTCTCACGCAGTCCAGACGATCGCGATCAGCGGAGTCCCTCTCAACGATACAACTGAACTCTCTCGCTACTTTTACTCGGGCGTGCATTGAGAGAGAGAAGTGTCTTCTCAAGCCTGGTGCGGGGGAAGACCCGGAGGGTTGCGATTTGGGAAAACATAACTGTGACATCGACGCCATGACAGCAACCAGTTGGAGGATGGACCTCGACTACTGTGACGGCGATGACGGCTTTTGTGCCAGGGTGTGCGCTAGCCCGTCAGCGGCGCAATTGTATGGGGCAAAGCCCTCACACATGTTGCAGCAGTGTCGCAGCGGGGCCTTGCAAGAATTTACCGGGCATTACGACTGGGCGGAGGCCGCTGCGATGGCGTCCGGTGGGACGGCAGCGAAGTCGCCACAAGCGCTGCGGTCTGCGAGTGCGAATAGCGACTACTTGACCGTGCGAAGGAAGAGGGCCCCACATCGCAGGCGTGGACGCTCCGCGGCAACGGAGCACAACGCCTTCGAGGACGAGCTGGGAGTATTTGGGAGTGGCCATGGGCTTATGTCGGCTTGGAGCGATAACTGTTCCAGTGAGGCGGCATCACTCACGTGTTGCTAGGATTTAGTCGGGGGCGTTTCCATTCAACACACCGAACAACCTTACTGGAGGTGGGTCACCAGCCGCTGACTGCTGCTCATTGAACTGGTGCGTTTTGAGTTGTGTATGGACAAATGTATGTGCGATGGGCTTGCTTTTTTTACACATGGTGACATTGCACGCTGACTCTTCGATAGTCAAATTTTCATTGTCATCAACCTTTTATTTTCCTTGGCCCATTAAGACCTTCCAGTTGCATTTCAGTACTCTCCCCCCTTTCTTTCCTCAATTCCCCCCTAATTCATCCCTTCTCTCTGTTGGGGCTGACTGCTCAAACGTAAGGATGGGCTCTCAGTTTTGAAGCATCAGCCTTGACGTGCAGTGGTCTCGTGCATCATCACTGAGGAAGAAGGGAAAGGTCCGTTGCCCTCATGGTAGAGGAAAGAAGTGAAAAAAAATTATGCATCGTACTTTGTAATGCCTCATTCCGCATCACAATCAGGAGCTTTTTCCGGGCACGGATTGCTCCAAATTTTATTGTTGTTCCTGTTTGTTACCCCTCTTAGGGTTCTCCACATTACTCGATGCAAATGCCGTGCGCACCACGTGTCTTGCTCTTACATGATTTTGATTGGTTTAATATTTATGGCTTCACTCACCCAAACTGTTGTCTCGCTCTTTGTCTGGTAGGCTGGAAGAGGCAACCAAGGATTCAGTTCGCGTCAAATCGACGTGATTGAGAAGGAACGGGGTGTGTCGTCAATAGCGTCAGCGTGCGGTGCGCGAATGGATAACGGATGCACCTACGACCACGGTACGGCAGCGGCCTGCGTGCAAAACGAAGGGAGGAGTGAGATTAGAGAAAAAGAGGAAAGAAATACCGGGGCGCACGACAAAAAGAAACGCCGTAAGTTACCAACGAAAGCGGTACGGCAGGCGCAGTCTGACAAAGAATTTGTAGCTCACAAGCAGCGGGTGCTGACCAATCTCCGTGACAACATGTGCGACCACAGCCCTAAGGGCGGTGTGGACCGTAAGTGCCTTAACGTCATGGGTTTGCTTAACGGACACGAGGATTACATCACTGTAAGTAGTTGCAGCGGCCGCATAGCCCTCTTCCACAGCACCGCCATACCTGAGTCTAAAGACGGTGGGACCGATTCGGCTAATCGCGCCGGAAAGCGCGGAAGTAAAGAGGCTTTAGGATGGCTCATGGTGAAACACGGTGAGCTTACCGAGGAAGAAATAGAGTGCATCGTCAACGGCCTCTGCGGCATGGAAACGGAGGGTAATAGTGACGGAGGGAACAGTTCAGTGAAGCTCTCTGCTGGAACGGGAGGCGATGAAGACGAGTTGGATGGTGTTTGGGTGCGTGACGGGGTCCTGTCACCCTCTCCGTTGCCAAACTTTGGTACCGTGACGCTTAAGATGGAGCCTTTTGTTATGCACGTCGCATGCCGCACGATGGAAAGCGGGAAGCGGCTGCTCACAGCGGCGGCTACGGGTGCCGGATTCCGCAACAGTGGCGTGACACCTCCCGGGAAGCGAGTCTTATGCGCCATTCGCCACGCTGTGGGAGTTGGACTGGATGTGCCACTTATTCTCGACGGCGTGAACTACGCGCATGGGCAGCGGCAATACGTGCGCCGCCTTCTCATGTTGGCCAATGAAAAAATGCGGAATAACGACGCCAGGCGACGCAGGTTGGAACTTGGAGTCGCATCGTGCTTGGAGAAGGAGCAGGATGAAAGTAATTAAGTAGTGTGTCGGGAGGTGACGCAGACGGGAGAAAGACACATCTCCATCCACCACATGGACTATGCGACTTCGGTTAATAAAGTGAGGGGGCCGCCCCCAAAACTCGATGACACACACCCTCTCACACCCATTTGTGTAACCGTGACTGCCTTGTCTCTAGGACTGTCCCCGCTTCCTGTTCCTCGAATCCCCATATTTGGGTCTCATGTGTTCCTCCTTCCTCTTTCCCCATTGCCGCCCCCCTCTGCATTGTGTCACCGCGATGCGCGAGAGTCAAAGTGGACCTTACGGGATCCTTCCAGTAATTAAATCGCGAAGGAGTTTGAGCACGTGGGGGCAAGGCTAGAAATAAAACTGTAAGGAATCAGGCAGGGGTGTAAACCGTAGGGAAAACACAAGGAAGATAACGGCAAAGGGGTGAAAAAAGGCACTGTTGGGAAATAAAGATGGCCACCAACAAGCCAGCAGCGAACTCACCCACTGAAGAGGAAGTCGCCTTGCGCTACCAGCAGCTTCGCCAAGAGTCCCTCTCGTTGGTTTCTCGCGTTTCCGAGCTGGAGAACGAGTTGCACGAGCACCGCCTAGTGGCCGAGGCGCTAAAACCGCTGGACGGGCAGCGCCGGTGTCATCGACTGGTTGGCGGAGCGCTCATCGAGCGCACCGTTGCCGAAATCCTGCCGGAGCTCATGGAAAACATCAAAGGCATCGAGGAGGCGCTAGCACAGCTCACCAAAATGTTAACGGAGAAGCAGGCGGCAATGGAGGAGTACGCACGGAAGCACGGCGTTGCGGTGGCACAGCGCCACGGCCAGAACCCAGTGGGTGGCAGCGAGGAAGCAGGAAAATCGGCGAATGCTGACAGCAGAGGGGTACTTGTGTGAGTCCAGGGAATGGAGGAAAGAAATTTGAATGGTGAGAAGTCTCAGACGTCGCTCCTTGCCCATAATGGGCTTGGACGTTCTACTGCGCAGGTATGGTGCTGCCAAGTACGCTCCAAGCCTTTTAAAACACTCATTTAATAAAGTTTGTCCAAGGGTAAAGAAACGTTCGACGGCGAGGGCTGATGTGGACCCTACTTCGTTGTCCTTTTACTTCTGTTTAAAAGGTAGTGCGTCAATAATTAAAAAAATGAATTGGAGCAGTGCCCGCCTTCAGGCGGTATTGCAGCACTCCTTTTCATCAAGCAGAGGAAAGCCGCTCGACACCCTGCGTCCTTTAACTGGGTGAGAAGAGACTCTTACCTGCCCGACGCTGCTGCCTATCCCTTTCGGACCACCAAACCATGGCCTTCTCCCCAATTCCTTTCTTCTCCTTGCTGAAAATCACTTCTGCATCACACAAACGGTAGGGCAACATGGCCACCACCGACGAGTCCGCCAAGTCGCTCATACGCATCGTTGAGTGGTGGTACGGAAAGAACGACGAGCAACGACGGGCGTTCCTCGAGGACGAAACCGCCTCGAAGGACGCCAAGGAACGCATCACTTTGGTCGAGCGTTTCGCCGAGCAGCACTGTTACTTCATTTCATCGGAGACGGGAGGAAAAGTAAACCCGTTGCCGCCACTTTCATCGACAACCGACCGGCTACAGCGGTTCTCGAGACGCGAAAAAAACGGTTCCAAAGGGGTCCTGTGGCTGCCGCGCCCCACGCATGCCATGATCGACTTCGGCGGAAGATACCGAACGGCGGAGCAACGGGAGAGACGCCGCGCGGAGGCGCACCAACTGTTGAGGGTCATTTACGACCGAACAGCTGCAGCGCTCATCGACCAGCGCTTCGGGACACAGAGCAAGAGCAACATTCCCGGAGGTCAGTACAAGAACACAGCCAGAATTCTCACCGACGTGCTGGTCACAGCATCCTTGGCGGCACTGCTTCGCACCGGCGTTGCAGGGGAGATGGAGGCGACCGAGGCACAAAACTCGCGGCTTGATGCGGCGAAGTCAGAACAGCACGACGACAAGCCACCGGACGCCGCTCCCAAGTCTGTCGGGGCGTGCCGCGCGGAGGCGTGGGGATGCCTGGGCATATGGGAGATACTGCTCTCCCGGCAATCGGGGGAAAGAACGGGAACGAGCCCCGCGCGTACGTCGGGCACACCGACGTCGGTGGGTCTAAAGCGCTGGCGGGAGGAGGAGGAGGGCAGTGACGCTTCGGGGTCGAACCGCTGGCGGCTTATCCGTGGTTCGTTCGCCCCGCGGGATGGCGGGTGCCCCGACATCTCGGCGGGTCGAAGGGGTGAAGGGATGTTTCCGGTGCCGTGTCGCGGGGCATCGCCTATTACGATTATCGCCTCCGACGTCCGCTTCGGCATTGCAAAAGCACTGAAGGATCTTCAGCGGTCGAAGGAGTAGCGGTGCGGGAGTTCGGTTTGGCAAGGGTGGGACCACCTTGGGATGATCCCACATCCCGCTGCCAGGCCTCCCGTGATATTTATCCCTGTTAATGCTTAGTTTGCGGTTTGCCGCGGGCAACCCAGAACCTTTAAGATGTGCGAGCGTGCGACTTCACCACAACCTTAATCTTCATGACCCCTTTTCCACAACTCAATTCACCAAAGCGATCGTGCGTAAAGAGATAGGAAAACACAGGCAGCGTGGGGAGGAGGACGGCGTAACGGCTTCAAACGGATGTACATCGCCCTCGGGGTGCTGGCAGAGGACGACGGGGCCCGCCGGTTGGTGAAGGAGTCGGCCGACATCAGGCGTCCACCAATATTTAAAAACAACGAGGGCCCCTTTGTGGACGCCTGGTTCGGGGAGGAAATGCTTTTTGGCCTCATCGAACGGGTGGCCCCCAACGACTTTATGCAAGTGGCCTGGGAAGGCGAAGCGGAGGGTGGAGGCGATGTCGCCATGTTCCCCGGGAGCCTTCATGTCGCCGGAAATCTTTCCTTTATCATCCGCCTCTCCTCGGTACCCCACACCTCCGTCCAGAAGCATCAGCAAGGTGGGTCGGCGGGCGAATCCCTCGCGAACTGCACCCGCCTCATCATTGATTATGCCTCGATGCTGAGGAGCGGAGCGCGGGCTGAAGTTGCTGGCTCCGACACGACCGCGGAATTCATTCGCTTCGCCAAGGAGTGAAAATCGCTACCGTCCCCAGGGCAGCACGCCGCATGGGCTCAAAGCGCCATGCCAAACGAAGGGCCTAAAAACGCCGTCCTGCATGGGTCGGATATCTTAAGCAAACGAAACTCAAAGCCGGTTCCTCCACCACATCCGCAACGTACTAGCAAGTTTTTTTTTTCAGCAAGGGGAAGGGCGCCAGAGGGGATTCAACCCATGACGCGCAAAGAGCACCCAAGTGACCAGCCACCACGCAACGAGGGCGGCGCCCGCCCACATGTTGAATAGGTGCGCCATGTGATCTTCCCGACCGTTCCACTATTCCTTTTAGCAAAGTTAGCGTAGGGTTAGTACGAGAGGAGCCGCGTAAAGAAGCAGTGTGTAAAGCACTCACGGGGGTCGGACACAGCAGCAACCCCCGGGCTTACGCGCAAGCACTCTGTTGGAAAGGTCATCCCCCACGCAAAGTAGACTGGGGGAAATGCGCGACAGTCGTTACCAAGGAAGAAACCACATCATGGACGAACGTGAAAAATACTTGACATTGAAAATGACACGGATGATTAAACAACGAACTTCTCAGTTTCTTCAAGGCGTGAGATCCCGTCGGCCTCCCGGGAGCGGTATGACAGTTTGGCCTCGGCCTCCTCCATCGCCTCTTCCTCACCCGGCGTGCTGCAGCCATTTTCGCAAACCTCTGCTGAGGCGGTCGTGGGAGAGCCTTCGTGTTTTTCGGGCATCGGGGAATCCGCGTGGGCCTTCTCCCCGCCCGTGGATACCGCGTCCGTTACGGCTAGTGGGTCGGTTTGCGTGGATGCATCCACCACCGTGACCGACGGACGATTCCAACGCGGTACCCTTCCGCCGGCCGCAGATCCCACAGCACGACGTCCCCAAAGCGGCCGTGGTGGAACGAGTCTTGCACCAGACGCGGCACTGGCACGGCGTAGCGACCCTCTGTGATTCCGCGGGGCGGGTGACGACCTCGCATCCCCACCGCCCTCGTTAACAGCAGAAACGGAGAGGGAGAGCGATGTCTCCGGGAAACTCCCATGGGAGCTGCCACGACTGAGCGCGCTCCGCGCCTTCGCCGGCACCCACGGCGGGCGTAAGGCACAGCGGATTTTCTCTCGATCATGTGGAGTCTGCGTTCGGCTCTCTGGTGGTGGCCGTCCCTCCGGGGTGGACCGTAGTTGCCTGCTGCGGGTGGCGGCGGTGCTAGCAAGCGTCGCGCGACGCTGGTCGGGGGAAACGTTGCTCATACGCAGCATGCCGTAGCGCTGGTGAACGGACGCGTGGGGAAACATACGAGCCAGGTGGGCCTTGATCTCCATCTCCCGAGAAAGCAACACCTCCCGACGCTTAGCGGCAAGAGCGTGAAGTCTTTCCCACGGGGCGGCCCTCCCAGGGCGTCTTGCCGACGAGAGGGGGGCCTTTTTCACCACGACCGGCGGTGCCCTCATCGGTTTGGTCGCCCTAACTCGCGGTTTGCACCCTGACGGTGAGTAATTCCCTGGAATGAGGCTCCTCGGTTTTCGCGTTACTTCTGCGGTTCTTACCTTCGAGATACCGCCATCCCGTGAGAGCCGCTTGCTGAGTCGGCGAGAGGCCGGGTTCGGAGGTGCACCGTTCTGCCGAAACTCCTCCAACTCACGCCGGACCCGGTCCCACAACTCGTTGAGAGGGGTGTCCTCACGGTCTTCGACACCCCCGCACCCCTCACCCATTGATTTTGCGTCACTCACTCTCCTGCTCCCCCTTCTTTCGAGCGTGGGGCGCCGGCTCTGGATGCCCGGGGCGTTACTTTGTATCGACACACGTTTTGACATTTTCGCGTCTGGTGTGCAACGCCGCCCCAGCACACTCGCCATCTCCACAAGCTCCTGCAGTTTTTCGTTTGACCGTTGAAGAACCGAGGGTCGTGTTTTTCTAACCCGTGCTTTAGCATTGCACGCGGTGTCGCTGATCGAGCTGCTGTCTGAAGTGCCACGACGAAAATCGCCATGGATGAGGTCCCGTCCCCGCTCGAGCAGCTCCTCCATGCGTGCCATCGGACCGTCGATGCCGTTGAGTTCCCTCTCGTCACCTTGCCCTGTCATGCGGAGGGGGCGGAAGCTTTCACCTACCACTGAATCGTCGAAAATGGTACACATCGGTTCACAACGCTGACAAAACAAATTTGGAGTGAGTTCCTACTTCCCTAACGTTGATGGTGCGTTGGTACTTTCCTAAATCCCTTTCACAACGCTCGCCTGCAGGCGGGCGTGTACGCGAACAGCTGCTACTTTGCAGACCCCGGTGATGGACAAGTTTTGGACTCAGCTCGCTGAAAGTTGAACTTTAACTTACTTCTCTTCCCCGCGGTCGGTGGCGACGTCAACGCTTCCTCCCACCTCTCGGTTTGTTGGTGACCCCCACCTTCACGCGTCAAGATGATTTACACGCACTCTGGGACACCACACTCCCAGTGCACCAACGAGGTGCCTAGAAGACGATGCGGTATAATTTTATACACAAAATATAGCCCCCCGAACGCAGAAAAAAACGTGCTTAGCTCCACCGATCACTCCTTTTTTTTACTGACCCGATCTTGCCGCACAGCCGGAGAAACTCACCTTCCCACGATTATCTTCTACAACAAAGGTACCCGACGCTCCCCACAGCAGTCACCAGCCCAAGTATGCTGAAGTGGCGACCAAGCGCGGAAATACAAAAAAATAAAAAGGAGCAGACGCTGCTAAACGGATGAAAATAGTCCTGAATATATACCCGCGCTAACACAAAGCAAGTACGCACACCCTAAGCCCTTCTCCTTCCCCACGGTGCTGGGAGAGGTGCTGCAAGATATACGCGGCGGAGGCCAATGGGCCACAAACGCTAACGAACCTAGTCCCGCGATAAACTCAAATTCACCAACCTATACAATCTTCTTCCCGTCACTTGCTATTCCCTTTCCCGTTTTCTACCTGGCACGTACCGCGTTCACCAGCTAAACGGGCTCTACCTGAAGAAGGGAACGGCCTCTGCGCCACACTAATCAGAATTCTCCGGAGACGGTCAAGCCCGCTGTCGCCAGCCAGCAATCAGTGACGAGGACCTCGAGTAGAAATGCTAAAGAGGAACTTTCGCGCTCAGTCCTCCTTTTTTTTACTTCCTAGGATGCTTTCTCTCTCTGCTCTCTTACCTTGCCTGCACCGCTCCGGTTTCGCACGAAGGCCAATGGAAGCGTGCGTAAAAAATACATTTTTTGATGACAGGGAGAAAAGGAAAAATTTAAGCGTGGAACCAACGCAAGACAAGTTGAAGACGCGCGCCGGCAACCAAACTGACCACCACAGCCCATCACTCGGTGGGAAAATACGGATTGTAAAGAAGCGCGATGAAAACATGAAAGAAAATTTACTCACGGTCCATCGTAGAAGGAAAACCTGCACACCCACCAACAAGTTTATGAACCCTCCCCGCCCCACTTCAAGGGGCTGCTTCGGCAAAACCTGGGAAACAACGGGTAATAAAATCATTAAGGGCCCACAATGAGTTGGCTGGCACGACGAGATCGAAGGGCAAACCACAGCAACTGTACGATGCCCTGCAGACAAAGCACGAGAAGATTACATGTGCTCGGGACGAAATAACAACGCAATGTTTGGTAATAACCCCGTGCGTGGAGGAGGCAATTGGCAGTCAGCGGCCCTGACCAGGGTAACTTGGGACACTCCGGCAATCAGGAACCCCGATGGCGTAAAGCAGGCACCACAAGGTTTAACCAAAATTAAGAGGGGTGAAGTATCGCTGTTGCAATCGAAAAAAAAAAGGAAACCAAAGAAAACAAGGCGCACAGCAAAGGTCCGCGGGACCGAGATCATACATGAATTTTACCTTTATAGCCCAGATAAAAAGAAACACAACGCCATATAAAACGGAACTGCCCTACCGTTGCTGCCAAGGAGTGGCAACGCCAGCGTTGACAGATATTTGTTTCTTCTCTTAAGCCGATGGAGTTCCCAACATCTTCAGCGGACAAAAAGGCTAAAGGAATGAAAACAGCTCAGCATCTGGCCAGGCCTTGGTAGCGGTATCGTTCCAATTCCCCTCGGATGCGCCAGCGGAGAACCTCAAGTGGCACCTCGATACGGTCGTCTACCGCCTCCTTCGCACTGCTCAGCGACCTCCCAGTCCTCTGCCTCACCGATGAAAACTCTGCTGGGCAGGAAACCTCCGACGACGCATTGGGAACTGGCGAGGGTGATCGTCTGCCGTCGCCCGTGTCGGGCTCGTTCAACGCCCACCACCCCACATCGCTGGCATCGCTCGGGCGCTTGAGTCCACTAGCCGACACAGACCCAACGCGCATGTTTTGCGTCGTGCATTTGCCGTAGAGAAGAGCGTGGGACTCTTTAAAGCACTCTTCCATGCGGCCCATAGAGGCGCTGATGCGCCCGAGCCCCTCGTCGCTCGGGACCCTGCGCAGCACTCGCGGTGTAGTCTCCCCCTCGGTTTTGTTTGACATATTAATACCCACCACGGCTGCAAACCAACACACCCCTTCAACCAGCAGAGCAAGGCGAATATGTGTTAGAAGATGGTTTTGTGTCCTGACCTGCTTGTGATGCTAAATGTTGGAAAGACTAATGGCAGAGCAGACAAAAGGAATGTAGGGAGGGGGGTGAAGAGGAAAGAGAAGAAAAATACAAAAATGCGAAAATGTCATACGCTAACATTTATAAAGCGAAGCGAGGTCCCATACCCGTGATGCATGCATACGTTCATGTCAAAGAACGCGTGCCCAACGAGAACGCCAAAACCACACTTAACACCCGCTTCTCGTGAATGCGCCCCTCCACAATCGAATAAGAACCAATAAACAAACAGAAAACATTTCACTCTCCTCCTCCTCCTCTATGGGCAAAAACGCCTTCAAAACTCATCCTCCAAAAGAACTCTATGTGTTAATGCATTCCCTGAACCTCCAACAAAGAAAACACACCTCCACGCCCACACCCCTCCATTTGGCCGTTGATCTCCCCCAACCACACGGTGGATGGTTCCTGTCAACACAAGTAGTGCCCATGGGCCGCTACTTCAAACAAAAAATTTTAAAAGCTGGTGGGGGGAAGCGAAGGAATGTATGGTTAAAAAAAAAATAATAATAATAAGCGGTTTAAGCCACTGCTATCGATATGTATCCAAAGTGCTCCACGCGAGCAAGAAGCCACACATGAGTGGAATGCAAAACAGTCTCATTCCCACATCCCACTAAACGTGGCACTCCCCATGGTAACGTTCGCATAACTTCTCTACCTTATTCTGCACGCCCGCTAACTCCTCCTCCCCTGCTACATCCAAACTGTCCAACACGTGGTACATCATTGGGTCGACCATGAAAGCTTCGGAGGACACCCTGCCGCTACCAAATCGGCAGCAGTACCGTTGGAACATGGGCGAGAGGTAGAAACTTCGAACAGCGGGAACATTTGACTTGTCCTCCCTGCCCTCCTCCATCGGATTGTGTGAGCGCTGCCCCGGGGCGCCTCCACGCCCAGAAAGTAGGACGTCTCGTACCCGCCGCCATTCACATTGGCGCTGCAGAAGCTCCTTCCTTGAAGTCACCCCACGAACGGTACCACCATGCGTCAAACTTACTGGCATATTCACCTGCCAGCTGCGGGAGGCTGATAATGACGCAACTGTTTTCTGGCGACTGGAATCACTCGGCACCACTGCGTCATACCGCTGAGTGACACTGCCAAACTCCGTGGAGAAGCCGTCCTGCCCTCCCGCCTTTTCCCGCCCGTTTTCTCGACCTTTCTTCCCTTTAAGCCCAAGGTGGCGGCCGGAAGCACGCACACACCCCGCACCCCGCACTACAGTCATTGTATCCCACGCGCACTTTGCTGCCAAATTGGCCGCAGAGAGCTTTCCCCGTTGGCTAAGGCCCTCCCATTCACCGTCAGTCGCCTTTAGAAGCTTCTCGACGCCAAATTCACTAACATCGGTTGTATGAGCGAGCCTTGCCATCACAGCGGTCTTGCCGTAGCCCGTTAGGGCGTCCACAGCCGGATCGCGCTTGTACAAGCACGACGAACCCTGAACGCGCTGCACCTGCTGCCGCTCTCGATGCCTGTGTAGTAACTGTTGGGCGAGCAAACTCGTACTTTCTCCCGCACCACACGGCGGGTCGGTGACGGGGCAGGACAGCTGACGTTTTGAGGTGGCAGCGGCACCGGACAAACGATCGCGCGCTAGCCGACCACAAACCAGGCAACTGCGCCTCATCCAGTGTAGGAAGAGAGGGGAACTTGGTGGAAAAGACGTCAGTGAAAAAAAAAAAGAGGAAGGCGCGCGGGAAGCACTTCAATAGTAATCTGAGAGAAGCTCAGAGCACAGATCAAATAAGTACGAGACAAAAGAATGAGATGGTAGAAAACAAATATCTCACTGCCCTATGAAAGTGGTAAGAAAATTACGGATGTGCCACTCGCAACCAACAACACAAGTGCAAAGCGTCGATTACTCCCCTTTCGTGGAGAAGTCTGTGCACATAATCACAGATTCAGGTGTACATGTGTGGCTATCACAAGTCTGCAAGTGAGCTTTAACCATACACCGCCTGCCCCGTTCTATTGCCTTCCACCCATATCCCCGCGACGTTGACCACCCCACTGGTGTCCCTTTTGCTTTTTGGGACACTCACGCACCTCGTGACCCTCCTCGCCACAGAAAAAACAGCACTTCCGTGTCGTGCGGCCATCGCTTTGGAAATACAGCTGCTCCCCGGGCTCCTGCAGTGCCATCAGCATACGCCTCAGAATTCCGTTTTGCAGACCAGGGCAGTTCGGTGATAAGTGGCCCGGATCAAAACAGCGGTAGCACGTCGCGTTCTTGTTGAAACTCGGGTCATCCGCCCGTTCAATCAGCATCCGCTGCCGCAGCCGCTCACTGACAGCGTTGCGATTGTAAAGCTGTTGCAAAGGGTGCCCCATATCACACTTAGGACCTAGAGGGCAGAAGCCGGTGATGTAAAAGACGCAAGGCTGCCGGAACACATGGCGCAGTCGGCACTTTGGTCCCATTGGGCAGAATCCGCGGCGGTAGGCGGCGCACTCAGGCTGCCGCTCAACCTGCACAACGTGCTGAAACGGGCACTCAGGATTGCTGCATTCGCCTAGGCGCTGGTAAAAAGCACACGCTGGCACGTAGCGGTCGTCATACTCGTGCAGATAGACACAATTCTCACCGTTCACGCACGCCCCACGCAGCCAGTGCTTACACACTTCTAATCGCATCGTCTTGAATTGAGAGAGAACGTGCCGCTCGGGACATGCGGCGCCATGCCGACACTTGCCATGCTGGAAGGGTTGACAAATCTCACGACGTTTTGTCGATGTGGACGGCTCATCGGGGAGGAAATCTTCAAACGCAAGAGACGTATGAGCAGCGTTATCGGTAAACATTGTGAGTTTTCACAATCCAACGGGGGTAAAGCAGGAAGTACCCAGAAAACAGCGCTCCCCTTGGATGTCCCCGTCTTCCTCCTTAATATCGCTGAATACTTTCAAATGCTCAAGTAAACGAAAAAAGACGATGCGCTGCGTGATAAGAGAGAAAAACAGATGAACGATGACGATGGTCTCATGAGATTGTGACTCATTTGGTCTGCCCACCCGAGAGATGAAGCCGAGTAACGAAAAAAAGCGGCGTGAAGCCTGACTCCCGGCCAGCAAAATGGAAACGGGGTTAACATCTTCAATTACCGTGACAATCCTGCACCTCATGGAAACTGCGAGCCGCCACATTCGGCATCGGCAAATAATAATAATAATAATAACTGCGCAATTGGCAGCGAACAATACTGCTCCACAAGCAAGTAATCAGCACGCGAGGGCAGCCATAGGAAAATCTAACGGTAGAGGATCAAGAAGAAAACGTGTATGAGCGAGTGTACAAAGGTGGGCCACAACCACAAGGAAAACATTTATGGATGCAAACCTCATTCCCACACACACTGCGACAATGACCACCTCACTCGCGCTGGTGAGGTAAGCGGTCGAAAGCCATCGGTGGGCTGGAAAAAAAGTAGAGATCAAGCAACTCCTCCAACTTCCTGTTGCCCGCCACATCGCCATCATCATCCACCATTGCTGAAAGATCCTTTTCCCAATGCATCCCAGCTTCGCCACATCCGCACAACACCTGCACCGCCATTAAGAGGTGCTTGGGAGACAACACCATCTCACGCAACTCAGTTGGTAACCGACAGGTGACGGTCTCACGCACACAGCTGCTGTTCACACCCTCCGAAGCACGATCGAAAACACCGCGGTAATGCAGCAATCCACGCCTGCCCTCAAGTGGGCGGTCCCGCAGCTGCAGGTAACGAACAACGTACAGACGCAAGTAATGCACCATGAGCTCCACCATGGCCTGCGCGGCAGAGAGCCCGGGGCACGCGTCAGCTATTGGAACCTGTGAGTGCCGCAATAACTCGCTGAACACCCGTTCCAGAAGGGTCCAATGGGGTATGCTCCGGGGGGCGCCGGCAAGGCGCACACAGCAAATATCTCTAACAACAAACTGCAGCGTCTCACCCGCGCCCTTCGGTGTCAGACCCAACGCCCCCTCCTGTGAAAGCGCGGCACAGCCAAGCTTCGTCCAGTACATCATGCAATGATGGTACAGCCACGGGGGCATCCCCGCCACGGCCGCAAAATCTTTTTCCCCCGCAGGAAAAGGTAAAAGGCCGCTCTCCATCCACCGTTGTGCGCTTGCACCACTTTCCCCATGGAGCGATAAGAGCGCTATGGACGCCTCCTGCCAGTCACGCTGTAATTGAGACGATGAACCAACGGACGCTGCGTGTTGCGTGAGGGAGTCATACGCCTCCTCCGCACGACCGTAGAGGAAGGCCAACCTACGTGCTTCAGCCAAAGCGTTTGCGCCCGCGTCTCGGTGGCGTGGGTTAAGCAGGTCGTCCTCTACGCAAGGCGCAAATGACAGTCCTCCCATTTTATTGCTATTTGTTTTTCTTTTTGTTGTTGTTGTTGCTGTTGTTCCTTCAGCTAAATTGAACTTTGCTTGTCAACTTGCCGATAGTCTAGTGCGTACACTAGACACTGCTCCACACGTGTATTTTAAATAAGCTTGGTGGGATGGGTTCAGTCGCAGAAAAGTTGTCCAGCAGCATCAAGAAATCAAATCAAAATGAGTGACAGGTGGAAAAACGGGAAGAAGAAGAAGAAAAAAAAGAGGAAACACTGGGCCAAATGCCCGGGAAGCGGCCCAACTGCCCCGCCCCCCATACCCCTTCGGTTTCATACCTCCCGCGTTTCGCTGCGTTCAACTTGCGGTATCCCACTAACTAATGCGCGAGCAAACACTCCACAACCGAATTTGCTGAGGCACAGCTCGTCAAATAAGCAGGCTACTAGGGAAACAAAAAAAAAAAAGCGGCATATGTATATGTACCTATTCATACCTATATATATATATATATATATATATGTATAGCGACGCATCCACGAAAGAATCCACTCACTAATGACGCATTTATTATATAACCAGTGAAGACGAAAGGTAAATAAATAAATAATAATAGCAATAATAAAGCAAAGGTGAGTGAAGGGAGGGAAGGTAATCATCCGCTGTGCGGGGCGCCACTCGTAAGATCCGGCCAATAGAGGGATTGCATGACTTTTCACTCACACTCCCCAATACAACTCCCTTCAGCACTGTGGCCAACCGCTAAACCTCCCACACATGGAACAGGAGTGCCAGGAAAAGATAATTCAAACGAGAAATAACAACCGGGAGAAAACAACAAGCAACAAAAGTGCATTCACGATTGCCATATGTTACTTATTACACCTAAGCTGTGCCCTTGCGTTACATGATTTGTGGGCTAATTCGATCCATCCTGCTCACTACCGTAGACTCGATGGACCACCGCGAACGTATCCATAGAGAAAGTAGAATCATCACTTGCCCGTCGTGAAGTGAAACCTGACGCGAACAAAGGCGACGTGTTGATCGAAAGCCGTGTTCGTCAGCGTAAGGACCTGGGAGAACAGTGTAGCACATACGGGGTGTGTAAAACACAAAGAAGGAGTTTTTCGTGGTGCTAAAGTAAATACCCAAGCCGTTACCACACGAGAGCGCGTGGGCGTAAAGCTCTGGTGGAGTTAGGGGTGGCTTCAGGCAAAGTGGCTTACCGCAAAAACAGCAGAGCAGTCGCACCCCGGCGGTATTACCGCACACACTGCATGGCTCATTCGGGTTGAGGCTGAGTAACAATTCTGCCCACGCATTGGTGAGATGAAACACCTTTCTCATTAAGTAAAACCTCCACGAGTCGGCCCCGCCATACGGTACGGGTGACGGTTCGCACCGTACCACATGGGAAGAGGGTGTGTGCTCATAGCTGCGCGGCAGATGCCATGCGTTGGTCACATTCCCCTCCTCCTCCTCCTCGCTCTCCCCCAACACCGTCAAGGACACTAAAGAGGCCAGAGCCTCCGCAACCGAAGTGTCTTTCCCTGTGCAACCCTGCAGTGGTCGTCCCAACAAGTAGCGCAGCATATGAAGTACGGCACGCTGCTGCCCTTCCAGTGTGGCTAGCTCCTTATGTTGAAGCGTAACAAAAAGCGCTTGATCATCGGTTATTCTTACCAGCTCAGGTGGCAAATTGTCATCCAGCAGAGCCATTAAAAGAGTCATACACCCCAATTCGCGCCACATAGCGATCAGAAGTCCATTGTGAACATTGTCGTCGTCACCATTCTTGGGCGGGGAGCTAAGTTCGATGCAATTAGCGGAGCGCAGCAGAGAGGCGGTGTACCAGGCAACATATTCCGATGCACTCCCCGGGACAAGTAGTGCATTCACGAGGAGCACACAAAAAGCATCGGCGGCACTACAGAGCTCCGCGCATATGTCGGTGACAGTCTCCCCAACCGAAGATGGGTCTAGCGATAATATGAGGCTGAAGATGGCAAGCAGTTCAGTATACCGCACGGTACCACCCACCTTCACCCATTCCAGCATTGCACACATCTGCGTGCGGATACTCCGGAGAACCTCAACAAACTCCCGAACTCGGTCGCTTGATTCACGCGGCCGCCTTTGTGAGGCATGCTGCCGAGCGCTGTGATAAACATCTGACTGACCTTCTGAAGCTATATGAGCGATGGACCTGTGCATATCTTCTTGCGCCTCGCGGGTCGCCTCATACTGCTGGACCTCTGCTAATGTGTCCCTCCTTGTCAATTCAAACAGCGACCCCATTCCATCCGTCGCGGTGCACAGGGAGGCAACAGGACGCGGGCAAAAAAGGGTGACGACCATGAGGCATATGGGGCACTGCAGCTCAGAAGGGCACAGCACCGCGGGAAGTTGAGCCACGGGGGAAGGGCTCATCCAAAGCTTAGCCATCCGTCCAAATGTCTTCATTACACAGCGTTTATGGGCACCATGTCCGCAAAATTGAACATGTGTTCGCATCTTGTACCGGTGTTGCCCCTCTGACCCACATACTGCGCCGCTGAAACTGAGACGGTCCAGAGCGTCTGATGAAGAGGCGTTACCAAACAGTAGGATTGGCTCGTCGCTGACATCACGGCACATGCAGCACTCGAGTCCTTCAAGGCGCCGCAGCAACATGGTCGTCAGGGAAGAGTGGCTCTCATCCTCATGTGTACAGCCCACTGCATTCGTGGGATCAGCGGAGTCGGTGCCAACTGCTTCGCCGAGTAAAGCCGCAGATTTCTTCGTGTTGATTGCTTTCATGCGGCTAAAAAGAGCAGACTGTCTCTCCTTCATGCGGCGTCGGTGTTCCTCCCTTTGCTCACACTGCTCCTCCTCCCGCGCTACATCATTCACATCAGATTCAACACTCAACCAGCCAGCGCCCCGTAAAATAAATTCTGTCATTTGAGTAATATTAAATAAATCCTTCGCCTCCTTCCTGAAGTGTAAACGAAGCTCAAACAAGGCATCAATAGTGGTCAACACGGGCAACGCATGATCCCCTTCCTCCACATTTGGCTTCATCTCTACAGGTCTCTCAAGCTTTCTCTTGAGAGACCCATCAACAAAGCTCCCCTCGGCACCGAATAAACCTGTGAGTTGTTCCAACATGTAAGACGGCGGTGGTGCCACCATTGCTTGAAGCCTATCCATTGCCTCCCAGTCCACAGTACGGCGCGGGTCCCCATCCGCAATGCAGGGGCTAATCATCAGGCACGCCTTCATAGCGAGATACAGCACAGAAACAGCATGGGTTAGCGCAAACGCGCTCGTGGCACCATCTTCAGACCCAGCGTTGGAGCTTTTCCTCTTTGGCAATGCATGTACAAATCGGTGTATAATGTGAACAGCTACGCTAAGCACACAAGGACTCTGCAGAAGAGAGCACACACTGTGGCGGAACACGGGACTATGGTACGATCCACGCGCACCCCCATCTTCCTCAATCCACTCCAAGCTGGGGGGCGGAAACATCACCGGAGCATCATGAGAAGTGGTTGTCGACATGGCATTGTTTTCTCTTCGCTTCTTCCTCACTAAACGATCGTATGCCTCGTACATGTCTGGCAGGTTAAAATCCCGAACACAAGGGTGATACAGATTCACGCACGAGTTCCATGTATCAGCATCTTTCAGGTAAAATGCATTGCCCCATCGCGTCTTTACAGAGACAGCGATCCCTCCCAAAATAGATGTGAGCATCTCAGTAAGCACAACCCCGTTGCGAATACCACAAAACTCAAGTGACACCACCTCCAAGGTGTCAATCGGGAAGGCGCCGTCCCTCGCCATGACGTGCACAACCCTCTGCCTCATCGCGCTTCTTAGGTCGGCCTCATCATCAATGGGCAAACAGCAGTTGTTCACACAAAGTGTTAAAATAAGACGCAAGAATCCTGAGAAACCCAGTGTCTGGTTCGTTTCTGAAAATACATGCCGCTGCAGCAGATGTGAAGCAAACGTGTCGGTCGGAACTAAAAGCATGAGCATCTGCAGTGTGCACATATCAGCCTCCACTTGCGACGTGCTCACATAAAGGTAATGCTCACATCGCTTTGAAATATTGAATTGGTCAACATTCCACATACCCTGCTCCACCTGACATTGCAGGACAAGCGGCATGAGAACCTCATCTATCCAATAATCCACTCGCACCCCCGCCTCCACAAGTAAGTCTGAAACGATCTGAATAAATGGCTCCGCGTCGACTTCTGAGCCCCTGTCCATACGCTGAAGTACCCGCATCCACGACTTCACCATCAATCCGAAAAAGCGCAGATGCAAGACAACAAATGAAACTGGGTCGGGTGAGGATCGGTCGAGCGCATCATACCGCTCCAGCACGGGCTGGTCACCAACATCTTTGAAAATAACCTCATTGGACGCGAAGGCTTCTCGCTTTTCCCTGATCACAGCGTTCGTAGATGCAATGAATTCCCTCATCACCTCCCGCACATACGCACGCGCAGCAGCGGCCCGCTGCCCCTCAGCCGGGATCTCAAACAGAAGAACAGTTTCATCCTGTTGCAGTGCAAGGGCATCAAGCTCCTCGCGGTGTGTGCGGTTTTCAGCAGACGTAGCCGGCAAAGCCCGCCATGTCCGTGGAAAGGATGTAATACTATCTTTCAACCACCCCTCAATTGGGGCCTCACCGTTGCATAGGGCTATTGCAATGTCATAAATCATATTAGCCACGCAGAAAAATGCCTGCTGGAGCTCCGCTCCCATCGCCATGGCGCAGTCCTTATCCATATTATAGTTGTCCAAGTTGCCTGACAGCGCGGTTCCGCCCAACATACTGATGCTGTTGACAACACCGAGAACCCTGCACCATGCCCGATAGAGCTGACGTGACGCTACAATCGCCCTAGAGTTTTCCGTGGCCATCAGAGTTCCTACCAACTGATGACAACACACCCACGCGGTATTTACCTTATTCGACAGGGCAGGGGCATCCTCCCTGAACAAACTGACAATATACAAAACGGTGGAGAGCACCCGGTGCAAGATAGTTTCTCCACCAAGGATACTCTCCCATTTCGGATGCGACACCGGCCGTAGAAGATCATCCACGACATTCTTCACAGAGAACACCTGAACAATGAGACGGGTGATATGACGCTCACCAAGGACAGTCATGCCCTCCCTGTACTTGAGGAGCAACTCTGCAAACGGGACACGGAACAGCGGCTCTGAAAGGGAGTTATTAAACAAGAACAAGATGGAGTTATCCCAAATGAGAAACCTATAATGCTTTGTGAGCTGAATGTCAAATAAAACTAACATCTCCATGCAACACAGGTGCTGCTGCTCCGTTACTGTGTGGTCACCCACGACCCGCTCAACACAGCATGAGGTAAGCGCCTTCTCCATCAGACTAAAACAAAGAAGACGACGAGGCCCTTCGCCGCTGTCAGAAAGCAACATTGTCACCGAGACGACCCTGCGCAACATCCGATCAAACCACCTCTTTCTGAGCTCCACTTCATTTCCACCGGATGGATCACTCGAAAGAAACTCTCGCTGCATACCGACAATAGCTGTTACATACAGCACGAGACCACGCGTGAGCACCTCAAGCCAGCGCCGTTTCTCCACATCCATATCAGCCGTTGGGTCTCCTGTGTTTTCAAATCCCTTGTGCCGAGAGCAAAACGAGGACGGCTTCCACGCAGATGCGTCGCCGCAGTCGCAAATACCGCTCCCACCTCCACTCTGCCGCACAACATAGTTGTGGTTTACACATGGAGAATTCTTGAAGCACGCACTGCACATTACGCACATCTCATCCGATGCGCAATCCATGCAAATCACGTGGGCATCACCAGGTGCAAATGTCTTCCCGCATACACGTGATGAGTTCTCCGCAGCGACAAGCTGCCAACCCTCGTCACTGACGGTAAAGAACAGCCACCACTCCAACAACGGCAGCGGACAGCCCGCCGCCCACCACTCCCCCACCTTCTCGTACTGTTTCTTCCCTCCTACCAAGCACTTCAAACCCACATCAAAAATCTTCGCCAATTTATCAGGATGTTGTCGCAGCAATTTTGCAGCTTCGGGACAGGCAGGACGTGGCAGTAATTCCTCCGCCTCCATGCTGAGAACGTCATCCGCGCTCACCATACATGATGCTGCGTCACTCCGGTTGTAGTACTCCCTGAGGTCCCTTAACACATGCTGCACCAGCTGCTCACGTCCACTTTTTCCAACAACCGCTGCTCCTTTCATAGAGGGAGCCTCTTCCACATCATGAAGCTTTGCGTAGGCCAGGATGTGCTCCGTACTCCACTGCGCAGGATCCATTGGATGCATAACATCAGGCATGCCAAGAGACATCGCTATTTTTTTTTCTTTTTTTTTCCTTTTGCTAGTTACTTCACCCTACCGATATTCAATAAAAGGTTGCGGCACTGAACAACCCAATAAGTGCCTCCGTTTATTTATGCACGTCTTGTTTTCAAAAAAGTAAAAGAAAAAGGAAGGAAGGAAGGAAGGAATGAAGAAACTAGAGGCAATACAAATGAATTTATTTTGCAGAAAGCGCAGCGAAGCAGCACGGGTACAAGAAAAAAAATTTAAACAGTTAGTACGAGTTAACGAAGGTATTTCCCAGAAAAAGAAAAATGCTCGTCCGGAACCCAAAGGTGTTTCAGAAACGAAAAAAAATGTTCGGTAAGGGGAAAAAGGGAAAAAACTCTATACTCACACAATCAACGGACCCACCAAGCTAAAAAGACGGCTGGTAGCTCGAAGCAGTCACCAGCCGTCAGCTGCCCAATATCATTCATGTGGGGTGTGTGGAGGCCCTGTGGCTTTCAGTCTGCGCTGGCCCCACGCGAGTGAGGCGGAGCGTCTAACTGGGATGCCTTGACACACACCACATGAGTTGTTTTGCCTTGAAATCTGCACAATGTAGACATCCTACACGAGAAATCTATCATTTCCCTACAAACAGAGCGAGGAGTTTTAAACGCTCACCTGGTAAACACACACAAACAAAAACGGTGTGTCCAAACAGATGCAGAGTGGGTGGAACTGCAGCACGTTGTTTTCGCTCCTTCATCGTATCCAAACAACACTAATACGGCCTCAGGCGATTTCAAACCAAAAGGCCTGAAAAGAAAAAAAAGGAGTCGCTGGGAGGCGCCGGTTCCCCACTGGTCTCAGCCCACTCTCATGTACGCACGGGAACAATGGAGAGCAAAAAAAGGCTCACATGTCATCAAAACACTTCTGTAATGAGCATTTATGTGGGAAAAGAAAACGGAAATGTTTTTAAAAAAAATAATAATTCTATGGAAATGTTTATATTTGTTGTTGTCCTAGAAATCCGCATTCAGGTCGAAAACCTTCGACGACCCATCGGAACTCATCACACCAGCCTTTTGGTATTCACCAACCTTTTTCTCAAAGAAGTTCGTCTTTCCCTGAAGCGAAATCATCTCCATGAAGTCAAACGGATTCTTCACGTTGTAATGTCGCTCGTAGCCAAGAGCCACAATGAGCCGGTCCGCAACAAACTCAATGTACTGCGCCATCAGGTCAGAATTCATCCCAATCAGCCGGACAGGCAGCGCATCACAAATGAACTCACGCTCGATACTCACCGCGTCGCAGATGATCGACAATATCTCCTCCCTGGAAAGCTTGTGCTTGATGTACTTCTCATACAGCAGGCACGCGAAGTCGGTGTGCAAACCCTCGTCGCGTGAGATAAGTTCATTGCTGAATGTCAGTCCGGGCATCAGCCCACGCTTCTTCAACCAGAAGAGGGCACAGAAGGAACCGGAGAAGAAGATGCCTTCCACGGCCGCAAACGCCACGAGGCGTGTGGCGAAAGAGGAATCGCACCCAATCCATCGGATTGCCCAGTCGGCCTTCCTCTTGATGCACGGAATCGTCGAGATGGCGTTCAGGAGGTTGTTTTTCTCCTCAGTATCTGTGATGTACGTATCAATCAAAACGGAATACGTCTCCGAGTGAACATTCTCAATGGCAATCTGGAACCCATAGAAGCAGCGGGCCTCAGGCACCTGCACTTCAGACATGAAGCGCTGGGCCAAATTCTCCAGAACGATACCGTCGCTCGCGGCAAAAAACGCAAGCACGTGCTTGATGAAGTGTCGCTCACCATTATCCAACTTTTCCCAGTCCACCATATCGTTACCGAGATCAATCTCCTCCACGGTCCAGATGCTGCTCTCTGCTTCCTTGTACATCTTCCAAATGTCGTGGTATTTGATGGGGAAAAGGACGTAGCGGCCGGGGTTTTCTTTTAGCAGTGGTTCCTCCGCCACCTGCACCGCTGCTTCCTCATCCCGAGGGTGTTTCACTCCGCTTTCTGGCATTCTCCAAAAGTGTAAAACAAAAATATATATTCGCGAGATGTGCTCTTTGAACTGTGGTGGGCTCAGATATTCTGAAATGGTCCAACGTGCAGTAGAGAAGCAAAGGAAAAAAAAAATGAAAATATGTAAAGAAATAAATGGAGAAATGAAAAGGGAAGATGTAGTACACACACCAGTGCCATCGTTGTTGCTTTGTTTTTTTCTTTTTTTGAAAAATAATATATATATATATATATATATATATATGTGTGTGTGTGTTAATTACTATTATTATTAATATGGAGTGATTTTATTGCCATGGAGGTCTCAAACTTTAAATTTGAAACCCCACACATCGCTCGATCGTGCAACATAAGTAGTCACAAATTTTTCATCCACGTTGTATCAGAGGTGAGTCCCCCACGTGAAAGAAGCCCTTACCGAGTGAAACTACCGCCCTCTTTTATCGCGTCGTATAACTATGCGGTGGTAAATATCCAGCAGAGCGAAATTTCCCCTGTATTCCCCTTTGTTCTTTTGTTTTGTTCTGTTTTCCCTTTTCGTTTAGTGGTAAAAACTGGCGCTCATGAAGCTGACACGCCGCATCAGATCCCGTGAAAAGATCACGACAGACACACACCGTGAGAGAATGGCCAGGGTTGGCAGGTGGCGCTTGCGCTCCCGTCTTTCACCTCGCCACTTTCACCCACGCCTTACGACTCCACATTATTACAGCGGAGGGAAAAGTTCCCGCACCTTCGAGACGTACTGCTTCTTCGCTGCTTCACAGCCCAATCCCTTCAACTTGTTCCACGCATCCCACTTTGCACGCCCCACCATATCGGTTAGCCACGGCCTGGAGATGTTGATGTCTCCCACAGTAGCCTGTTTGTACAGGGCGTAAATGCACAGTTTCGACTCGTTGCTAACAGAACCCAGCACACGGGTGAAGTTGTGTTGTGCCTGCAAAAAGAGGGCCTCCAAGTCCTCCCCGTGGTGCGAGTCCCCTGCACAATGTGAGGAATCCTGGTCCTGTGCTCCTTCGCCTTCATTAGCTCGTGCAGCAGCAGCATCCTCCGGGTACAGCGAGTGGTACAGCGCGCAGCACGGCGGGGCACCTTCCTCAAGTCGCGACTTCATAATCGTTGAAAGGCAATATGTAACGTCACCTTCCTCATTCACCGGTGTGCTGAAAAGAGCCTGACACATGTGCAACCACACGCTGAGCGCTCGTTCAGCCTCCGTACGACTTTCAGTGTTGGATGGAGACTCGGGCGAGGACCACTTCTTCTCAGCACCACGCAACACCAACTCTACCAGCGCAAAATACAACATGTCTGCTCTGCTAGTAAACTTCTCCATCGATGACAGCGGTGTTGCCCCTAGCCACAGCTCACTGAAGCGCTCTGCTTCATTTCTTGTGGGCAGAGAGGCATATTCACGGAGCGAATACCCTGCCTGAGGTGCAATTTCCTGCAAAGCTTTTAGTTTATCGCTTAGTGAAAGCAGCAAAGGGCCCCTCTCCGGGAATGCCGCTGCGACCGACCCGGCCACGAGGGCGGCCACAAACACCATCGGCATACAGCCGGGCGGTTGTGTTTCGTTAACTGCTGTGGCAAGGTCTACAAAGTCCTCTAGCGTGCAATCACACGAAGCGAGTTGCATGAGGAAGAAGAGATGTGCACTGTGGATCTCGCTTGTGGCACTGGCATCCACTGGCATACTTTCCCTTGACAGCAGTTGGTGGACCGCATCTGCGATATCGCTTTCGCAGTTCCCGTACTTCTTCAACACTGCGACGCGGGAAAGAAGCCACATGGTGAGGAATGCTAGGCGTTGGTGTTCCTGTGCTGCACAAAAGAAGAAAAAATGTTGCCGCGCTGCTTGTTGATTGGGGAAGTGCTGCTGTCCCTCCGTCCTGTTACAATCGGCACTACTGTCCGGGGGTTGACGCAGCACAGCATCCACATTGCTTTCACCCACACTACCGCTGCCGCATTGAGCACGGACAGGCCTCCCTTGAAGAACAGGAAGTAACATCCCATTAAAGAGCCCCATAATGTCCATCAAGGAGCCCATATCACCCTTACATGTGCTGTACATTACCGTAAAGTCAACTAGGATGCTTGGAAGCGGGCAGTAAAGAAAGTCAACCCCGGCGCACAGCCGGCGGACAGCGCACTCAGCAAAGTGCGACTCCGATGGAGTACTCTGCGAATCCTCTCTTATGGAACTGGGACCGTCATTAGTCCCATTCTCCCCACACACGTCATTGGCAGCATCACCGCTGAGAGATTTTTCCCACATGATGCGCGTCAGCAGGGGGCGCAAAGCCCCCGTCACACACGACGAGTCAAAGAGCCATTCAACCGCCTCACATGTGGCACTTCCGCACACCGCATCCAAGCAGCCATCGCCATCCCCACCACTCGTCCCTACGCCATCCGGGCTGTCTTGAAAAACAACCATGGCCCCGCCCATTTCGTGTCTCCCTCGATGGAGCGCCCTCCCAACGCCGCCGCCTCGCGCTAGCACGGGTTCGGGAACGTTGGCAGCAGTACCTGGTGCCGCGGGTGCTGACAAACACATTTTTCTCCGACTTAAAACACCCTCAAGCACACCGGGCCCGTGTTTCCAGTGAAATTCAAGGATCGCGCTAACCACATCCTCACGCTGCAGTATGATAGCGAGGTGGAGTGGTGACCATTCGTCCACAATAACAGTGCACTCGTCGTTCAGATCAGAGGGCACCTGGCAGGGATCATCGAGAAGGCTCACGTACACCAGAAGGGGGCTGTAGACACGGCCCGCTGCCTCGCAGATGTCCCCCTTCCCAATGGCATCACGCACGCAGTGCAACACGCTATCAAGTAACGCCACAGGCTCAGTGGCTACTCCATCACCGTCCTGAAGAAGAAAAGTAACGGGATGCCCCAAGTCCTCTGACCTACACCACATCGATAACGTTACAGTAAATGCGAAAAGCAAAGTGACAAGCCCTAACTTAATTGGCCTCTCTCCCTTTCACAAGATGTGTTCACGCTGCTGTCGCGTGAAGATGATAAAATGTCAAGTACTGAATTGCTTTTTAAAAATAAAACAAAATATATAAAATAAAAGTAATAAAGGAAATATACATGTAAATAAGAGATCAGGAAAAGAAAAGCAAAAAAAACAAACTGTGCAGAGGAAATAAAGTAAAAGGAAGGTAACGCTCGCTCCCATTGCGCCACTCAGGCAGACCCCGTGAAAATATACAACGTCAAAGCAGTGCACATGACAGTTGGGTGCCGACAGACCTCAATACGCGGGCCCTGCAACCCCACACAAACACACATACACACACCCTGCAAGCCACTCACCAGTGCCGCTTGGCAACGTTATCATCGCTGTGCAACTAAACGAAACCAGCAGCGGCACCAAAGAGGTCTCAAAATAAGTACAAGCGGTATGAAACGGCGGCGGAGCTATGGCACCCGCCGCTGACTCTCGACAGGGTACCACAAGGCTGCTTACATGCATGCAGCAGGAGAGGAAAAAAAAAAAGGAATGAAAGAATGGGGGAAAAGGGTGGGAGGAGGAGAAATATACATTTGGAACTGTGCTGAGTTATAAAATCTTCCACTGGAAGACTAACCATTCACTCCATCATCTTGATTGTGTTGATAGGTGGAAGTATTTCTTATTTTTTTTGTTTGTTTGTTCATCTTAGGAAAGGGAATGCAAGGAAGAAAAGATAACACTGACCAACAGCATACGTCAAAGCAATCTACATCCTACGCTGGTGTTGCGCTCTGTTCCGTTTGCCCGATTTCCTCAGGCTTCCCTCTGGTCCTTCAGCAACTCACGCAGGGCTTCACCACCCTGCAAAAAAAAGAAAAAAACAAGCGGTAAAACTTGGTGAGGCCTAACTGGCACTCTCAGAGACAAACTTGGCAATGCGGGAAAACCACTCATGGAGCCCTGGATTAAATAATGATGCGCCACTCCCGTCGTTCGCGAACGCAGACATCATGAAACGTACCATATCAGCTGTCACTGCACAGCGCGGCAGCAATGACTGAACATGGGTCTCCATCAGGGCCTCATCCACCGTGGTGCGTGGAACGATGGACGCGACGACCATCTGAATGAAGTCAGTGACCAATTTCGACTTCGCCTCATCCAGCGGGGTGACATCATAGTTAGCCGACACACCGACCGGTGGCACCTCCTTCTCGGCGGAGACCCCGCCAGCAGCGGTGGCATTAGCACTGTTGCCGTTGCCGGGGAAAGCGGCACTCAAATTTCCCACGCCGCTGAGAAGTCCCTCGAACCCTACAGCTGCACGCGCTTGCTTTTTACCTGAATTTGGCGGACCCGTTTTTGTTTGGAGCACTAACAGCGTCTCAGTCAGCTGCTGCGTGAGCGCGGCTGCAATTGAAACCTCGCCATCATCTGCACCGGCATCCGCCACAGCGGCCTGGTTCGTCGCGAGGGAGCACGTGGCGGGGTTTTGCATGAGGTACAGTGTGTGTGTCGCGTGCGCATGCAGCCGTTGCACATCAGCCAGGGGCACTCAAACGCCACACATTGGCTGTCGCTCCACTGCTTTTGGAGAATGTAAGCATCCCCTGAACGCGACGCATCATTACACGACGCCCCACCTTGTGGGACCGCAGCCCTACCCGCCATGCGCAGACCCTTCTTAGCCACGTTGTATGCCTTGTCCCCGTACAGTGGTGGATGTGTCGCACTCGAATCGTTGAGAGGCGACACAAATAACACAAATTTCAGCACGGTCGTCGAATCCCCTCTTCTGTAACTGGAAGAATTCCCACTGCAGTAACCGATACCAATGCTAATGGGTGTAACGGTGCAGCCCACATCGTACGTAAGTGAATGAAAAATGACAGTATTAGCCCGCGGCACGTTAAGCTGCTGAAGTGTACTGGCTGACACTAGTGAGGGTAACGTATCGATAACTATCGGTGGTTGGAAGTTAGCGGTCAAAGCGGCTTCCTCCGCTGCAGTCCCTACCACCCCCGGAAGAACGCGTGGAGTCCGTAAACCGATCGGCGCACGAGCAACCGAAGGCACCGGCTGCTTCATGTTTGGATCCGCTCCTTCGGTATGCCAAAGATACCCACAGCTCAATGAGGCAGTCCTCGTTTGCAAGAACGCACGCACGTGACGCAACCCCGTCTCAATGTTTAAGTACTCCTGCGGAGGAAACACACAGCTCACTGACCGCTCCCTATGGAGCGCGGCGAACGCGGACACCACGGCCGAAAGCGGCACGTTATTCCTCTGACTAAGGCGTTCACGCTCATCACGGTACCGCGGCTGGCTGGAAGTGCCTCTTTGAGTTGTTGGCGGATTTCCCAAGCCATCGCGCCACGCCACACCCTTCTCCACGACATTCCCCAGGTTACGTTGCTGGTAGTAAATATGAGCCGTTACATTCTCCGTGAACATGACCTCTGTTCCCAGTGCAACCGGGTCCTCGTACACGGAAAATACACTGGTACCGCTGAAAGCATGAAATCCCATGTCGGCAACAAGTTTAGCAAGGACGGCGCAGTTTGAGGCCATAATGCAGAACGATTTCCCTGCTTGCGAAAGCAGCGCAGAGAGAAGCAACAGTGCACAGCGCAGCGCATTGTACTCGTGAACGCCACTGGACACCATCTGCTGTATGACAAACATGAGCAGGCGAACGGGCCTCTGTCGATGCGGTTCCAATGCTGCAATCGCGCCATTGTCGCTGAGCAACTCCTGCATTGCCAGGGGTGGTATTCCCCCATCAGCCACACTACGGGACTTGCGCAACGATTGAATATGGTCCCTCTGCCTTGGCGTAAGGAGTGACGGATCCCGTTGGCACAGCACATGGGCCAATATAAAGTGGCTATCGATGAGCTGGGTAGGGTAGAACGTTGTATCGTACCGTGGTGCAACATGTGAAATAACTCTCTGCAGCAGGGATTCCGCTTGATCCAGTAACCCTCTACGGGTATATTCCTCAGCCAAGACGTTCACTGCACGGTGAAGGAAAACTAAGTTTGTGCTCCATGGCAGAAAGGTGGGCGAGCTGCAAGGCACTGAACACTTACCTCCCCGCCCCGATGGGTCCTTTGCTCCCTCCTCATTTTTCCCGCGGAGCAAAAGGTAAGATGGTAAAAAGTTGTGCGCAGTGGTATAGTCATGCAAACCCTGTACCGCCTTCTCCAACACCGCAACTGAGGAAGGGTGGGCCTTTTGTCCCCGCTCTTGTCGACCCCCATACTGCAGGATTTCATGGGCCAATACCGTCCAGGGGTGCAACAGCTCCACACGACTATCGCATCCTAACTGCTCCGAAACCCGCACCAATGACGCAATCGTTTCTTCGGCCTCATCACGTGTGCCGGCGCGCATCCCTATTGCGGCACGGTATAAAGAAAAAACGCGGCCCCTATACGAATCACCGCACTGGTCACATAAAAAAAGCGCGTGATTAACCACTTGCAGAGCTAAGTTGTGCTCAAGCAGTCGAATGTAGTTCAATATCAAAATCTCATAAATATCACACCAGAACGTGTGTGTCCCAACGGTCCACAGGTACGAAGGCACAGAGGGAATGTTGCAAACAAGCCTCGATCCAACGGCGCAGAATTCTAACAGTTCCTTCAGAAGCTTCACCACCTTCGACGATTCACCACGCGCAGTGTGTATCTTGGCCAGTAAGCGCTCAGAAGTGCAGCGAGTGTACGACTCCTCTACTACACGCCAACGTTTCGCTTGCACGTCTTCCACCTGAGCCGCTGTAGCATTTTGCGACAGCGCTTTTCTGTTGCGCGGTACCGCCTGGTCCCCGTCACTGGAAGAGTTGCCCACCGCACGCCCCGGTTGCTGCCGCTGTTTCTGTTGTCGTGCCAAGACGCCTTGAAGAACCTGCTCCGCGAGCAACAGAGCCTCATGGCAAGCGCTACTGCCGATGGTTTGATTAACTTGTTTTTGATTAGCGCGCGACCGTGAGGACCGTCGTTCCCCCACCGCTGCAGCGGTAGCCGGGGGACTGCTGGGTGCACCCAGCGTGCCCCAAACATAAACGGTATCACTGGATCCAAGAACGACAAGGCACTCCGCCACGGCAAGCTCCACCCGCCGCGAGAGCCGTGCCCCGTAGTGAGCAACAACCGCCTCGGGCAGGCCTGAACCGGCCGACAGCAACATGAACAAGCTGTTTGGAAGGAATGCAACACCAGCGTCCCCCAGTGCAAAGCCGTCCGGCGTAAGAGAAGGAAAACACTGGGAAATAAAGACGTGGATACACGCCACATTGCCGGGACTTGTGGGGAGTTCACTCTCATTAAACAAACCAGCGTCCCACAACTGATCCCGCTGCTGCTGTTGTTGCTGTAATTGCTGAGCTTGACTGTTTCCAACATCCGTGTCCATTTGTCGTCGTTGTGGCCAGCCGACATCACTGCCCTTTGCGTTCTTAACAGTTTTGGAAGCACCACCCCCATGCAAACACAGGTCTATACTCCCAAACGACACAGAAGGAACCCGCCTTCCAAGACACACATCACGCAGCAACCTCATGGAAGCCCTGTAATTACCACTGTAGGCCGCTGCCTTGGCTTGCAATAAGCGGATCTCCACTGTTAGTTGAGTGTGGCGCATGTACGTCCGTGCAAGGTACTCTGCCAAGGAGGCAACCATTGCGGAATACAGGGGAAATTTGAACTGGAGCAGCTCACCTCCAAGAAACAGCAAGTGGTGTACGATCCGTGGTATTAGTGACGTGAGTGGGTCGCAGAGGTGGGGCAAAATGACAATGTCCTCCAATAAGAAACCGCCGTAGTCACGCAAGCACTGTGGTGACCCTCCACTGGAGGCTTGATCAAACAGACGCTCAAGGATGCGCACGGAGAGCAAGTACGCATCAACGGCACGTTTCTGCTGATCCCGGTAGGCGTACATCGCCAGCGAAGTCAGGGAAAGGACTGCCACGAGAATCCGAGGAAAGCCTATTGTTGACGCTGAAAACTTGGCCCATACCTCGGTGGAAGTCAAATTACGCAAACTCTCGGGGACCTCAAGTGCTGCATCTGCAGAGTCAAGCCAGCAGCGCTCCGCCTCCGCCCGCTGACGGTGTAATATATAAATGTGCCCAAGCTCATATAACTCATCCGCAAGCATCCCAAAGAGGCGGCGCTGTCGTAGGTACGATGTCAGGCTTTCATATGTCATTACAACGCTGTGAAGTGTCACAGCTTTTGCTCCAGCAGCTGCTTCACTGCCAATGAAAGGGCCTCTGTCACCAGCAGCAGAGGCATCAGCACGCGCACTACCCGGTGGGCGCGAAAAATCACCGGCAGCGTCTGACACAAGTGAATGCTCCTCAAAGGCATTAAACGTCGCGTTGTCAAAAGCCAAGGGGTTAATTTTGACGCTTGCCTGCACCTCCCACGACGGCATGAGCGAGCGCCCCAGCCTTTGCATTGCACGGGTAAATGCGTCGGTCTTTGTGTACTGCTGCCACATCCAGCGTGCGTTACGAGAAAGTACCTTGTGCCTCGGCTCATTTCGGCATAACTCAGAAAGCCTATCGGTCAGATCCCTCCCTATGGATTCCCCTATCGCACGCCTTACACTCACCGCAAAAGGCAGCAGGGAGCTCGAGAATGCACCTCCCGAAAATTTCTGAACCTCATCCACAATTTCCAGAGACGGTAGCTGGCAGCTATGTTGCACGCACTTCAACAGGAAAACGAGGTGGCTAACAGCTTTTTCCATAGGCACCGTGTAGCCAAATCGTTTCGCGGCGAGTATCACGTCATCGGGATCATCCAACACAATCGGCCCTGAGATGTGTACCCTCGTAGCCATCTCCCCGGCGATCTTCCTTCGCTTCTTGAGCATGTTCTCCTCCCACTGCTCTCGTTGATTGCGCACCGCCTCATAAGCACCCTTCCTCTCATCCTCCTTTACCAGCACTGCCTCACGCCCGACCCCAAGTTCAGTCAAACATTCGGCGGACACTGGAGACCACCCAAGAGAGATCTCTAGAGACTGCTCCAGCTGCAAGTAGTACTGAAACTCCAGCCGAACGCGAATTAGCTGTTCCTCAGCCAAAATCTCTTGTGCATGCAACGTGAATAGCTGGGCTCGCCGCCGCTGCTCCATTGCGGTGGCGTGCTCCAGTCGACCCTCTTCATACTGTCCGGCGGCTGACACATAGGAAAAAAGCGAAGGTACACGCCCGTGAAATCCCAGCTGTTCCTGGAGCAGCACATCACGCCCGACTTTAACGACGTTGGGCTGTACAAAGTTTATATCATGTCGATAGTCGACGTACCCGTTCCACAGAAGAAACAACACTCTACTCAGTGTCTGTGCAACCGAGCAGATAAGTGACCCCAGTGCAACTAATCTTTCATAACTGGGTGGAGCAGTGCGTCTGGAAGATGCTCGTCTCCCCGTCACCAAAAGGCAATCTATCAGATGGTTCATACGTGGTTCAGAGAGTATGCCGGTAGCCTCGCCACTGTGAGCATCACCACCGAAAGGAGGGAGTCCATTACACAACGCTTCCCGTGGGTCGTGCGCTTCAGTAGGCGGCCGCACGTCGGATGGGTCGTCACATACAAATGTGCGAATTCCATCAACTGCAAGACATATCGCCTCGAACGCCTGAGACGGTAAGCCACAACGATTAAATATTCGGGCAGACCGGGATGCATATTGTAGAAACTTCCCCTCATCCACCGTATCACTGCCAAGTGCTGTTGGCTGGGCCCCACGCCTACCACTCCTGGGAGTCTCCTCGGAGCCACACAAACCCCCTTCCGTGCCTCCACTCGCCTTATTCCCGTAGCGACTACTCTTTGGACCCTCTGTGTTGCCCTTGCGCAAAAATTGTTGCGACTGCTCCAAGTTAAAAATTGAAATCCTTCCCAAGCAGGAATAAAGCCTTGCTACAAAGGGAGCACAAAACTGCACCAAGCGGGATCTAAGATACTGCATGGCACGCCGCCTCCGTAACCACGCGAATCCACAAGTAAGCTGCCGCAGCATCTGTTTCTCCGCAGAGGACCAGATCCTATCCCTGCGACCTCCACCGCTGGGAGGCGCTGAACCATCATTCGGCGACCCCAGACTCCTTCCAGCGGCTGGAAGCGATTCCTTGCCCACAGGAAAATCCCTCTGCTGATTCAGTGGTGTGCCCTCAGCGTTGGCAGCTGTCACCCCCTTCAACGGTGCAAGCGACCAACCCTCCCGCGTGAGCCAAGCTCGCACAGATTCAAGCAGCTGACACTGGTGTTCATTGACAGCGTTGTGTATGCTTGCCAGATGCTTCAGCGCCTCCTCCGCTAAACTTCGGGCGCTTAGCATATCACCATGATTCATAAGGTTCTCCACGATATGTAACACCGTCCGGGCGTACAAGGGGTGGTCAGCCATTTCGTGCAAATGCTCAATGACAGACATCACACACTTGGCATCTGCTGCGTGAGCCAGCCGTAACACCCATTCTGGAACGCCGAGTAGTACAATGCACCCAGTCTGCCCACTCACAGGCGTCTCACTTGTCTTTTCACCACACGAATTAACTTTTTGAACGGAACCTGGAGACACGCTAGGCAGCTTAAAGAGGACCTCGCCCAACAGCTCCACGTACTCAATGGGCATACAGTCGTCGACAATATCATCGGGGGCTAAATAAAGACTACCGGGAAGAACTGGTGCGTTGACAGCACTACCAGAGCCCTACACAGCGGGCTTTCCGAATTCCCTCTGGATCTAGTACGCGGTCGACCCGAGGTTGCGTGTGCGGAGTTCTCTACGCGAGTGCCAGCAGTGGGAGGCGTGCTCTGCCCCTCTACGGAGCCAAGCTCGCAGGTAATAATACGCTTAACTCTCTCTGCATTCATGCGGATACGCTGCTTGTGTCGAACCTGGCGCGCGTTGGGGTTACTGTACACTCTGTTCCAAACAATTCCAAAGACACGGAGAAGTAACTCATACCACCCACTAACGGTCGACGGTAAAATAAAGGACTGGTCTGGGGAATCATCGTGTGCACATAATGATCCCCCAGACGCCGGCGCTACAGGTTGCGTTAACACAGCCGGCTCCCGGCATGAGCCGTCTGAGGGAACACCATGTGAGGAGAAGATGAGGCACTCATTCGACGTATCGTGTTTGCCAACGCGCCCAGCACGCGGGCTGCTAACAGCTGCACACACGCGTCGTCCGTCACGGAGCCTGGGTACAACAATAGCATTTTGCACAACGTCCCGAGGGGAGGCAGCACGGCGGCACAATAGTTTTCATCTACAAGTAGTGGAAGGAGTGCATTGAAAAGCTGAAAGGCGCAGCTTAATATCCCTTCACGGTCGTCAACGCGGAAGGCCAACTCCATGACAAACTGAATGCGGCAAGCACACTGTATGTACACGCCTTGTGTCTCCGATAACTTATAGCGATCGCGAAAGGGCATATCAACCAAGCTATTTTGAGTTGTGAATGGCAAGAGACCCGTCAGTTGGAAGTTTTTGTACACGTGGCGCTTCATATCGGCAACTGACATCCACAAAATTGCTGAAACAAGTGCCCGCAGCTGCAGGGGGGACGCCATGGCCAGCGCCTCTTCACTGGGCCGAAACAACACCGCACCACCAGCGCCGGTTGACGCCGATGCGAAAGAACACGGCGTTTCCACAGGGCTTGCCGTCACGCCTCTAGAGACCATCTCGTCACTTAAAGCTGCCGTGGTGCACCCACTCGTGCCTCTCTCCTTCCTGCCAGACACAAAGGCCCCATAGAGCGCATTCCGTGATCTCTCCATCCACTCGGTAAAGCCCAGCTTCCCACATATGGTGACGGCGTAGCACCAGATCATGAAGACCGAGTACGCGCTGCCACCCCGCTGCGACAGCGGCCCCGCGCCCGTCACCGGGTCCGGCTGGTACCACTCCGGCTGCTCCAGTAAATGAAATGCCTGCTCTAACATCTCCCGCTGTACCCTCTGCTGCTGTTGGTGAGCAGCTAGGCACATCAGAACAAGCGCAAGCAATAAGGTGTCCGATGTCTCCCGCGCCCATGCAATCATTCGTTTCCTCTCCAACTCATTGTCATAGCTAAATTTCGGTTCATCCTTAACGAGGGACTTGAGCACATTCTTCTCTTTCAGAGTGATGACGCCATAAATTTTACCCTTTGCGTGACGATTCATAAATTCCTTGACATTCTCCCTGTGCTTTTCGTGAGCAGTGTACGCCCGGAAAAGCAAACTCGCGACCCAACCCAAATCAATCCTCCAACGCATTAAGTCAGTTTGCATGTCGCGTATTTCCCGCTCACTGTGCAATATTCCATCATCGACTACAGCAGCTCCCGGCGAACTGCCCCTCATAACACCCGCAGACTGCAAAGAGGGCTGCAAGTCTGCCCGCGTAGCGCACCTGGAGAGCCACCTTAGCGCGACATTGATGGCAGCAACCCCAAGCATCGCGTGGCGATGTTTCTTGCGTAGTGTTTGTTCATACTCCATCCCGCGGGAGATACCAGAAACCAAGTCGGACTTTACATCCAATGACGACGTCCCCGCCGTCGCTGACGTCGCAAACACGTCACCATTGTCGTCATTATTTTCCCTATTACCAGAGTTTTTATACTTAGCAATGGCCACCTCCGTTGATATATCTTTAGCGTATTGGAGAACAAGATCCCCAAACTCCACGGCATTGGTCAGCCCGCTGTTTGCCTTTAGGTCCAAGTAAGTGGACACAATCATGTGGTACGCCTCTATGGGATCCCTCTCGGTCACACAATCTTGTGGCGCATTTGTTCGATCAACACCGCATCGCACGGGACCCAGTGATCCGATCCTTTTCGATATATCGCCCAAGGAGAAGAAGGACATCTGTTGGCGCAAAGTATCAGCACCACGCTCTAGCAACTTTTGACAAAGCGTCCACAGTGTTTCTGACAGAGGGATATTCGAGCCCAACAGTTGTGGCTGCGCCCCAGGATCACCGGCGGTTGAGGGGGGAGTAGGCGAAGCTGTACCGGTGCCTTTCACACCGAAGACCACGGTGGTAGCTTTACTGTGTCCCTCGCATTTGGTCACACTGACCACCGCGGCTCTCTTGCACTGCCCCAGCAGTCTCCGAAGCTCCTGCGCCATGGGTATCATTCCGTAGATATCCTCTAAGGGGCGCCTCTTGTTACCCCTAACAGTGTCAACGATGTCACGCTGACGTCGCATGTGACGAAGGATGTGCAGCGAAGTCGTAAACAGGTCGCCGCAGAAAATGCCAGCTGTCTTAGCCTTCCGCCCCGCCGCCTTCCACGCAGGCCTGGGTGAGATGCCAGACGTCTCATCCTTTAATTGCTCTTCATACTTCTTCTGAGTAGCATGTATGGAGCATACACACAGCCGCCCATACAAGAAGGCATCAAAGCCGTCGTACAACGTGCAGTGAAACAACAACGCCGCCACAAGACCCTCCTCCCCCGCCTTGGATGTGTAAAGTGGTACACGCGTCACATATTGCGTGGCATCTTCGCCACTGAGGCACGAGCTTGGTGCCCGGGGGTACCCCATCTCCTGCAGTATGGCATCCAAAGTGATGGACTTCAGCAGCGTCTCATCATCCACAAGACTACATTTCTGTGTAAAAACATTACCTTCGCGGCCCTTCCGCTTTCCGGGGCGTTTCTTCGCGAGTCTGGATGCGAATGCTTCCGCATTCAGGTTATTTTTTATTTGGTATTCCTCATCAGCGCCTACAAACTCCTCTTCCAAACCCCAACTCAAGACAGTGGGTTCCTGCTGAATATAGTTACGTACCGCGTGGTGAGCAAGGAACTCAATTGCAGAAACCGCCCACAGACGCAATTTGGCCATAAATGGAAACGATTCGACTGCGTCAACATCTCCGTTCTCCCACCTACCTGTGAGACAAGCAACCTTGGAATCGAACTGTGTCGCCATGGATAAGAGAAACCGCAACAATGTACCACGCACTTGTTGTACCACCTTGTTCTTCGCCGTGTCATCCATGTTTCGGCGTTCCTTTAACCTTTGTTGCTGCCTCGTCTTGCTAAGGCGGTACCCGGCTCCCCCAATGACAGCTGCACACGCCTCTGCTTTAGTAGGTAGCTCCACCCTTAGCAGTGTCTGCCACGCCTTGTCTAGGAGATCGAATCCACTGAGCGGCAGTTCGATTGGATCTGATTCTGACGAATCACGCGCTGTGGACTCTCCGGAGACCGTGCCCGGCTTAACCCCGTAGAGGCCATCCCCGCCGGACGGGCTTTGCGATGACGAAGGCCGCTCCCCGCTTGATCCTCTCCAATACCACGTGTACTTGAGAACATTCAAGTGCGCGATGCGGAGTGCTGTCAGCATGATGTTCTCGCTCTCCTCAGGTGGCCCGACTTTACCGATAAATTCAAGCTCCACAAGCTCCCGAACCTTTGCCAGTGCCCGCTGCGCCTGCATCAGTGCCCCCTCATACGCACCCTGCTGCTCATAACAGTTGCATATAAACTCGTGTAGCCGTAGACGCCACGGAAGGTAGCGAACTGTGCAGAGCTTAAGAGTTCCGGTCTCGCATATCTCTATACAATATGCAATCGAACGAACGATGAACGGCACAACTTCCTCCGTTCCGTTGCGAGCGTATCGGAGCAACTGCAGGCACATCTCGTAGACCACAACAGTGCCATTGTACAAACCAAAGTAGTTATCATCCGCACCACTGTTGCAGGCGGCGATCAGTATCTGAACGACGGCATCCATGTGAGCCCGTGCCTTCGATATCGTGGCGTGGAAGCTCTCGTCACCAGACCTGCCGCTAAGCAGCTGGAAAAATGCGCAAGCCTCCAGTAAAAACTTGTATTGCATCACTATACACCTGGCAGTAGCAAACTTCAATCGACCTTGACGGCCATCCGATGCGAGAACAAGCTGAGCTGCGCCCTTAGCAGCAATGTTCGATTCAGCATCGTCTTGACGAAGAAAATCCGCTTGCGGTGCCTGCTTTGATCCTGCCCCACCGGGCCAGGACGCACCCACAGCCTTACATCTCTCACTGAGCACCGTAACCACGTCTCCTTCCATGGTACGCAGACACACGTTCATGACATCCTCGTGCAAACCACACGAAAAAAGAAAATACGCGGCGGAGAGGCATTCCACTGAACGAGCCAGTGCGGTATCAAATTCCACTTGTATATCGGCCCACTCGGGGTGACAGGCTGCAGAATTCGGTGTCCTCCTCTCATCGCCCCTCGAGTTGGAACACGTCCGACCAATCGACTGCCCTCCCGACGCCGTGCAGCGCGCACTTGCGCTGGCTTTGGGAGTTGAACCATTGCTGGATGAGGCAATCTTATGCGAGGCAGCGGGCGCCCTATTGTTTAGGATCGTTGCGACAACATCGTGGCACCTATTTTCGAGTAGCTTCTGCAGAGCGGCGCGGTACCTCTGCAAGTCGGCTGGCTGCGATGCAGTGTCCTGTTGATATGCAAGCTGTCTCAACTTGTTGTGAAAGCTGATATGGCCCTCCTCTCGCAGGGTCATCGCCCTTCTATCCTCCATTCAGTCTTCCCCTTTCTAACTTTTACCTTTTCGCTCGTGTGTTGTTGTTGTTGTTTTCTCTTTTTCCCTCCTTATTCGTCCCCGGTTCTAACGCCCCACACCGTGGCTGTGTTAGCTGCCACTATCCTTACCCTTCTCAAGCGACAATTTCCTCGACTAAACCGCGAAGCATCAGAAAGAGGTTTGGACAAGTGAAAGAAAAATAATGAAACAATTTTTTTGTATCTCGTCGCTGAAAGAAGCAGTTGGGAGAGCTTCGCCACGGCCTCTTCGAGATTAAATAACGAACCCGTTAAACAGAAATACCACCAAAACAAGTGTCCCGCTGCGAAGCTGAGGAACATGCATTTGTATTACCCAAACTGCACGCGTGAAATAAATAAATAATGAGAAAAATGGGGAAAAGGAACCAAAAGAGGAGGGATCCGCTGAAGAACTGAACGCTCGACATGCGTCACGTCATAACCCCCAAGAAGAAAAAAATGAGAAAAGAAGATACGTCGCACAGGGCAAGGCAGCCCCGATGGACCAATAGTAACGGTGAAAGCAACGGCATCAACAACGGAGCAAAGTAAGCAGCTCCCAAAAAAAATGGAAGCACCCACGCACGCCAGTCCTTCAACGACTCAGTCACATAAATATACACACACAAAAAGAAAAAGAAAATCATGCAAACAAGTGACCCGGTTGATAATGGAAAGGGTTAGGGATGTGAGTTGCAATGCACTGCGTAAGGCGTGATGTGGGAGAACATCCGGTAACAAGTTGGTGAAACAATGGAGAAACGAGCGTGTTTCTTGATTTGGCCAAGCCTTGGGAAATAAAAAGTACGAAACAAAATCATGCGCGATGAATGCCCGAGTGAAATACCGATAACCACTTTCACGATCAAAGAACTAAATCTATTGATCGAGAAAAGAAGGGAAGAAAAACAAAAACAAAACGCCCCAGCATGACGGCAAACTAAAAAGTTCTCATAACGCGCGACGCATCCAATGAGTTCTTTTTTTTGTGTGTGTGGGCGCATGATAACGGGCGAAGAAATGCAATCCCGATCCAACACCCCAAACCTCCAAAACTCCTTATTGCTAAATTGTTGCCAGGGAAACGGGGAAAAATTAAAATTAAGTGCTTGTTCAAGACACGGTTTCGTCACGCAGTCTATTTGAGCAGTTTCCCCATCTTCCTTTATTCACCTCTACAGCCCACAGAATGAGCGACAGAAACACGACACACCATCCACCCCACTAGGCAGCACATGCCATCGTAAGCGCAGAGCATTCGGTATGTCCACATGCCATCCCTCTTCAAACGTGGCTGTCCAAATTTCTTCTTTTGAACAATCTGCAGCAAAACAAGGCAAGAAAAGGGGGGAAAAAAACATGGCAACAGCCCTCGCATTGGAGAGTTGAGCAAACATTTATTCTCACCGCCCCTCCCCCACTTGCGCCTAATGCCGTAGCAACCGGCGCACGCCAAGGTGCTTCAACACAAAAGCCTGTTGTATGGCGTGCTCTCGCAGGTACTTGTAACGATCACTCGCGGAGAAGTGGCCACTGTCCAAGTCCATCTTGAGCAACACCTCGTTGTTGTCCGTCTTGAGCTCCCGCAGCTTCGAGGCCCACTTCGCTGGCTCCCAATATGCCACGCGGGGATCGTGCAGTCCAGCTTGGATTATGAGGTTCGGGTAGTCCTGCGGACGCACGTTATCAATCGGACTGTAGCTGTTCATATAGTCGAAGAATTTGTATTCATTCGGGTTCCCCCATTCCTCCCACTCGCCCGTTGTGAGCGGAATGCTCGGGTCACACATAGTCGTCATGACGTCAACAAACGGCACGCCAGCAACGGCGACACGGAATAAGTCAGGGCGCATATTTAGTACAGCACCAACCAGAAGACCACCGGCGCTACGCCCTTCGCAGGCAAGCTGCGGGGGAGTCGTCACACCAGACGAAATAAGATGCTCGGCACACGAAATAAAATCCATGAAGGTGTTGCGCTTTGTCAAGTACTTCCCTCCGACCTCGTACCATGCTCGGCCCATCTCTCCTCCACCGCGCACATGTGCAATGGCATATATCACACCACGGTCCACATACGGCAAGCACCGGATGTCGAACTGCGGCTCAACACAAATCCCATAGGAACCGTAACCGTAGAGCATCGTCGGATGCGGCTTCTTCATGTCAAGACTAACGTCGTAGAGAATCGAAAGGGGGATGGTCGTCCCGTCGGGTGCTGTGGCAAGGCGCCGTTGGCAAACGTAATTCTTCGAGTCAAACCCGCCACCCACCTTGGACACTTTTACGACTGTGCGCTTCCCACTCGCCAAGTCCTCATCAAACCACGTGGTGGGAGTGGTCATGGAGGAATACTCCAGACGCAGCGATGATGTGTCGTACGTCTTCATTTGTGAAGTGATTACGTGGGCAGTAAAAACGGGCTCATCGAACTGTAGCTCACGCAGCGTCCCCGCACTGAAACAATTATCTGGACCCACCTGAACCGTCCAGACGCGTGTCAGTCCATCCCGTCGTCCTGAGAGAACAGCAAACTTGGCGAATACGGCAATATCATCGATAAAAACCTTGTCGTCATGCGGTACGAGAACATTTGTCCACTCCGATGGTGAAGCCCGCTTAGCCAGCACGACCTTACCGTTAATACATTTGTCCTTGTTTGTTAGTATCACCAGTGTCTCAGTGCCGTGCATCTCCACCTCGTATCGAACGTTCTTCTCCCGCTTCCGCACAACCTCGAGTGTAGTGTTGTTCAGGCCCTTCCGCAAATCCAAGAGGTGAAGCTCAGTGGTTTCACTGGAGGAGGAGCTAATTAGCAGCGTATGGCCATCGCCAGACTTGGACGCAGCAACAGAGAACAGTGGGTCATCGTCCGTGTAAAGGCACACATCCTCGCTTTGTGATTGGCCAATAATGTGACGCCACACCTTGTTGCTTCGCTTTGTAGAGTCTGGTGTAACGTAGAAGAAGCACTCAGCGTTGGTACCCCATATGATGCTCCCAGTGGTGCCTTCAAGCTTATCTGGCGACGCATCCCCCACAAACTGAATGCTGTACAACTCGTCTCCGAGGTGGTCAACAGAGTACGCCACCAGCGTGTGTTCCGGTGGAGCAGGGGCGACCGAGCCCACGTCACAAAATGCCTTTCCCTCTGCAAGTTTGTTCTCGTCCAGCACAATCTCCTCGTCGGGGCCTTCGCCAGGCGCCTTGCCAAGTGGCACGCGGCAATGGATCTTGTAAGACAGTCCCTTCACCCTGCGCGTGTAGTACACAAAGCGGTTGTATGTGTAAGGAGGCGACATGTCAGTTTCCTCAATGTGTGAAATATGCTCCTGGTAGATCGTCTCCGCCAGGTCCTTAATGTCCCCCGTGCGCTTCTCGAAATAGTCCCTCTCCAGGTGAAGGTGAGCGAGGACGTCTGGGTTGGTGCGGGAGTCGTCCCGGAGCCAAAAGAGGGGATCGACGCGACGGCGTGGGGGATCCATCGGGTTTGGCCCACGGTCCTCCCCCTCAACTTTACCAAAGACCACCTCATACGGCTTGTGCGCAGCGATGGGGCCGCGATCAGATGTCATGGCTGTGGTGGCTGTGGTGGCTGTGGTGTATGTGTGCGTGTGCGTGTGCGTGTGCGTGTGCGTGTGCGTGTGCGTGTGCGTGTGGTGTGTGTAATAAGCTTCGCCCCCCGATCACTCTTACACCTATTTTTTGTCCCGTATGCGACTCCGCTACTCTTCTACTTTTCACACCGCGCGGTTATGACACCTCTAGGGATCTCAAATTAAAATAATTAAAAATATTTAAAAAATGGTACTACGGGCCACTGGTCTCAGTGGGATTTTTTTTTCCTTTCGATTTGCTACTGCAGTAGAGGCCTCTATTTGCTTTTATTAACTCTCTTCGGTAAGATCTGCGTGATTCTTTGCCGCAAAAAAAGAAAAAAAAAAAGATAGGTAAATGATAAGAAGAAAGTGAAACAGGAACAACGACACAACCCACCACCACCAAAAGGAGCAAGTGGCAAGATCAAACTTAAATTGTATTGAAAGGCATATCAATAGAGAAGATGAAGATACTGCCCACTAATGGTACATCTACCCCTTCCACATGGGTCTTACCCCCGCAACGTCTATTTTTCTTCTTCTTCCTCCTCCTCCTTAGCGCAGCGCTAACCCAGCAGCGCCAAACAACCTCTTTGAGCGGTTTTCCATTAGTTAGCGGGCAGCCACAGAAGCGGAAATGCAAACGACTGAACACGGCCAGGCAAAAATACAAACGTTTCTCTACATGCAAACACCACCTTCCTCAGTTCTTGCGACGAGTGACGTGGTCGTATATCGTCACCTGCACGTACTCTGGACTATAAATAACGGTGCGGTTGCTGTTGTCGCCGGAGTGGGGGCACGCGGATCTACGTTGATGGTCTTCCTATCACGCTTGTGCTTCATCAGGAGGCCAATCTCATTATCAGCGAGTACCTGAAACGTCGTGCTGTTGTTGAAGAACAGGGTGTGTGTCTTCCAGTTGTAGTAGCTCAAATCTGTGCGACGCGGCGTCAATCGCTTTCGACGCTGAAAGTAGTCGGAGAAGTCCTCCGTCTTCAGGCGATGACCGTAGTCAATGTAGGCCGAAACCTCCTGTCCCCGCACCACATCGCGCAGGAAAATAATAGTGGACAGCTTTCCCGCCCGCACCAACTCCTCCCGCCGCGCCAGTGCACTTAGTAGCGGCGAGTCATCGAATTGCAAGCCGGCGCTACATACCACGTCCGTCTCCTCCTCCCACTTCGAGGGGCCCTCCAGCACGATGAGACGGGCAGCCTCGAATTCCTCACGACTGAGAAAGTTTTTTCCCTTGTAGCCCAGCTCCACAATCTGCCGCGCCGCCTCCTGGTCGCCAAGGTAGAACAGGTCCTCCTGCGTCACCTGCTGGTCAAGGTACTCCTCGTACGTGGCAAAATCCAGCACATTGCGGTCGAAGAAATCGTGGTCAGCCTGCACCGTTTTACTCATCGGCACAGATTACCCCACTTCAGTAATAAATAACTCACGCTCTCTCCTCGTCCTCAACCTCCCGTGAAACAGCTGAAGCGCGGGCACTCGTACTTCAAAAAAACACACTTATCCCGTTTCTCTGTACGGTCCACGTCCTCCCGTCTTTGTCCTTTCCTTCACACTAATCCGCCTCAACTGCCCACAGCACCGCAAAACCGACCCGCGGGGTGTCACTTGTATGGGAACCAAAAGGAATGTGTGGAGAAAAACACAACCATGTGCACAAAGCAAAGACAAAGAAGGCAGAAAGCAATGGGGCCAATCCGGCACAAGGAGAAACACCAGTGCTGAGTGGTGAGCCCGCTCAGTTGGTAAGTTTTTCACTACCTATCTTTTCAATTGTCTGTAACCTTCATTTTAACCAAAATTATTGTGACTACCGCCGGTGCTCTCAACAATGTTGCCAAACTGCGTTCGGCTGACCCACCGCCTGTCCCAATCACTAAATAAAAGTTGCGTGTGTCATCAGCTATTTCTTGGCTTATCGTAAATAAGTCGCGGACGACGATATTAACACACTACACGGTAGGGGGAAAAAGTAAAAAAGATATATATGAAAAAAAAAAACGATGGCAAGTGACGGGTCGTTCCACCACATCAGCTTGAGTCGGTGTTTCTTCTTTTTTTGTCTTCCTGCTTCACCCCGTTTGTTCACCCGTCTCTATTTGCTCTTCTTATCCAGCACTGTACACCTTCCTTCGCTCCATATACACACACACATCAGGCGCAACAAACGACAAGAGATCCTGGAAGACAGTGATAGACACAACACGGGCTGCATCTTCAGTCTTGCGTGAGGTTCGTTAACCCTGGAGGGTCCGGGTGATCGCCCACAACAAAAGTCTGTAGAAAATAATAGAAAGTACTGACCAATAAAGGCAAAAATAAAATATATAAAATAAATACACAAGGAAGCGCCATATGGCAGCCCAACCTCGAATGCACAGCGCCATTGCTACGCGCACAAGCTCGATAAAGAAAAGAAAGCGTGAGGGTCGCCTACGAGAAACTTCAAGAGCCGGTTCCGATCGTATGACACCCACCGGCTGCCCCGTGGGGTTGCTCCCGGCACCGCGCACTCACCGTTATTCCTTAAGGATGGCGCCGGCACTTCGAGAGGCAATACTTAACATACGAGCGGGGGAAAGTAGCCCCATTCTCAGCACTCTTTCCACACAAACTCCCAAATGTCGCACAGGCGTCACTCCCCACATTCCATCCTCCAATCGTTGTCACAGAACACATTCGCTTCCGCCCTTCAACAATTCCCAACTAAACACCTCTCGACACCGTGCCTCACCTAGCACTGTCCGCATGGCGCGTATGTGAGCTGGTGAAGAAAGACAGCAGTCCGCTTACGAGTTCCAATATCAGAGCCACCGAGCCGAGCACCACCGCAATGAGCCGCACCGCATGTCCGTGCCCCGGCCGACTCGTGTCATCGCAACCAAAGCCAAACTTGTGGTCGCCGCAGACGTTCGGTCTCCACACACCGAGACCCACCGCGAGTGCCACGCAACCCGAGCACACGACAGCAGTCACGACCACTGGCGCAACGGCAAGAAGTGCAATATCACCAACACGCGACGCAGTGGTAACGCATCTAACTCGTTTCTCAGGGAAGCCCCGCGCCACGAGCTGCTCCCAACGCACTGCAGCCAGCGAGCGCCACAAGCCTGCCAGGGAAACTCCGGCTGCTGCACCACACCCAATTGAAAGAGCGATCGTGAGTGTGCTGCCATCAAAAGTCACCAGTACCAGAAATATCACGACGGCAGCGGCGGGGCCAAGCTCAACAAAATGCACCAGAGCTCCGAGTTGCGGCACAACACCCACCGGCAATGCAACAGCAGCGGTTAGAAACATTAGAGCGACGGAGTCCATCCCATCCGTATTTACAGCACTTATGGCACTGCGGTCACCCGTGGCATTGAAGCTCTTCGGGGTCAGGTGCCCCGGGCCCCACAGTGCAATTCCCGCGCAATACACAACAAGAAGATGACATATCGCGACGAGGCACCCACACGCCACACTGCGAAACCAGAAAGAGACGTTAATGCTCCGAATGCAGGAAAGGAAACCGAGCGATGCAGTCGCATCAGCGGCAGTTAGCAGCAACGGCTGAAATACCGCAGGGGGCACGAGATAATACACACCAGCAGTCAAGACAACCAAAACCATCACGAAAGACGCCCCCAGCACCTCCACCAGAGTCGTGGAGATGCCGTAAATTGAAGTGGGGAACGCAATAACGTTGAAAACCCAGCAAACAAACCACACCTGGCACAACAGGAGGGCTAATAGCGGAGGACCCACCACGCCCTCTGCATTCACACAAGTAAGAAACAGCAACGACACGAGTGCACAGGCAAGGCTGATCGCCTGCAAACCTTCGCTCATCGCAAGCGGGTAATCAAAATGAGAAAAGAAACCATATGAGGCGCACAAAGTATCAATAATTGTAACGGTGATCGATGCTAACAACACGTTGTGGGGGAGTAAATTGCACCAGCGGAAGCACATCAAAGCCATCGCCAGAAATAGCGCAGTTCCCGCAGCATGAATAGTCACCAAAACCGATGTAATATGTTGCTTTTGTGCTGTACCCGCCGTAAAGTAACTCTGTCCCACCAGAGCATAGCTGCCATTACGCAGAAACAAAGCACTAATAATACCAACCGCCAAAAGGTGGACAGCCATTGAGCTCACCCACTGTCCACGCTTGCCACCCTTGCTAGTAGCAACAACACCTGATCCACAACTGTGATCGGCAGGGCGATCGGGATCACCCGCATCATCAAAAGTGGGGTCTAAAAAGTTAACACGCGAAAATACGGGAAATTCATCGTTATAATGTGGCCGCATTGAGCAACAGGTGACTTCAGCCACGTCAACAGAGACGCTCTGGTCATCGCAACCCCCGCCCGCGAGAGTACCATATGACCTCACCGAAGACGCATGCTCAACCCCTGACACCGCTGCGTCGTCCCCTCCTTCCACAAACAGCCCTCGGCATAACGGCGCAGACTCGTCACACAGGTGACGCAGCGCAGACGGCTCACGGGGCATATCTACACCACTCAAACCCTCCCCACACGACACCCTATTACGTGAACCCTCCTCATACCACCCAAGTGTGGAGCTCTGGTCATGGTCTTCCCGTCCACTATTACTGGCCCCAATACTGCTACGATGAGTCGTATTGACTACTGACGGGTTCGGGGTCCACAGCGACTTCAACCTTCTAAAATCCCTGTCGGCAGAGAGCCGCTCGAGGTACTCTCCGTTCTCGATCACTGATCTACCGCTTGCTTCTGTTTTGGCAAAGACATCCAGACACAAGGAGGAAACAACCTCACTGTCATCTGCCTTTAATAAATCCTGCAGCCACACACTACAGAGGGGGGCACTCGCGTTGCCGGCAGTGTCAGTACCCTTTTTCTCAGCCTCACGGGAAGGAAAATGCACTCCATGCATTCGTAGCGGTCAATCACAAGCAACCACTACTGAGACTTGTGTGTTGCTCTCACAGTACCAAGCACTACGACCTTATATGACACTCACGTCCGCACAGCCCGCTGCGTCACCGAATGAAGGCACGGAGTAGGGCAATGTGGAAATTTTTCAAAAGAGCGGTAGAAAAAAGAAAAGCAGTGAACCGAAGGGAATTAAGCGTAACAGCTGCTACAAGCGGCACTCGACCAAACGCAGGCTCCCATACGCACCGCCTCTCCAACCAACGAGCACGAGCAAAATGACCGAGCATAAGCAAAGGAATCAGGAGTTCTCAAAAAGGAGTAAAGGGGAAGGGAACAAATATATATATATCACAGTTCAGATTAATACATCACGCTCAACAAAAGAAACAAAAACATATAAAAGTTAGACAAAAGCTCGTTAATGCCACAAGAGAGGGGTACAGCTTGGCATTGTGTTTTTTTACATCATAAAAGAAAAAAGAATTACATAGGAAAAACGGCAGAATGACTACAAAAGACAACCAGGATACAAGAAGTTATCCCAATTCATATCACGCTAGACCTACCCTGTTCAAGCAAGCACCATGCAAAAGACATCTGGCAACCAAATAATTAATTAAGCTCATACCGTTTGTACATCATCGACCCCATGGCAACGCACAGCATCCCAACCGCAGAGGCTGAGAATGCGGCATTCCCCAGCCACCCCATACTAGCGCCCTCCTCCTGCACGTAGGCCTCAGCTACACTGGGAGAGCAGCGTTGCAGTGCCGCGAATAGTGACTCATGTCGGTCTCGCCGTTGCCTCTGCATTTCACTCAGAACTCCACGCACATTGCGCAGTGTTGCAGACACCTTCTTGTGCGCACCCACGAGGAAGTCATGGGCAGCTGCAGACTCCTTCAACGAAGGTCGTAGCCCTCCCTCCGGAGTCGCAGTGGGGCCCGCAGAAGAAAACTCCGCCAGGCGGCTCAGTTCCTCGTCCACATCGTCAAGCCTGGACTGCAGCCCACGCACCACCTCCCACTGGCGCATCCACGTCTGTTCAGCCTTGCGCACACGACGCTTGTAGTTCCCCGCCACCTCGTTGAGCTCCCTCTGCACGGCGTAGTTCCCATCACCGCACTCGCTGTGCCTCTCAGCAAGCTGCATCGCGCGCTTGAATTGCCGGCCCTCCTTTATGCATGGGGCAATCTGCGACACAACCTTGCAGCAGCGCCGCACATCTCTCTCAATGCGCCGCAGACCCCTAAGCACCTGTACGTGTGAGTCATCCATCGGCTGAGTGGTAGAGGCACCATCGCTGTCCACATCTCGCTCCCACTCGCTCCCGCTCATTGGGTGGACGTCATCACCTTCGGCCACCAGCTGATCAAATTCACCCTCAGGCAGGGCGCCCTGCACACGCGCGGCTTCCTCACAGGCAGACACAGCACGGGGTGCACGGGCAGCTGTCGAGTGACGCTTTGCCACACCGCACTCGGATTTAATACCCGAAAGACCAAACGAACTCTCAAGATCCTCCGCAAACCCCAGAGACCCGCCACTAACTGAGACATTCGGTTTCTCAGAGTGGCCACAACCATCGCTCCCATGTGAAGAAGAAACACCTCCCAGAGATGTGTTGCACTTCAACTTTTCTTCCACAACCACCTTGGCTTTACTCAGCTGCTTCAACTGCTTCTTCAGTGCAGTGTTCTCATCCGAGAGCCGTTTCACCTCAGCATTTGCAGAAACCTTCGACTGGGCATTGTTCTCCAGTTGCTTCTTCAGCGCAGCATTCTCATCCGAGAGCCGTTTCACCTCAGCATTTGCAGAACCCTTCGACTGGGCATTGTTCTCCAGTTGCTTCTTCAGCGCAGTGTTCTCATCCGAGAGCCGTTTCACCTCAGCATTTGCAGAACCCTTCGACTGGGCATTGTTCTCCAGTTGCTTCTTCAGCGCAGTGTTCTCATCCGAGAGCCGTTTCACCTCAGCATCAGCGGAGCTTCTCGACTGGGCATTGCTGTCCAGTTGCTTCTTCAGCGCAGTGTTCTCATCCGAGAGCCGTTTCACCTCAGCATCAGCGGAGCTTCTCGACTGGGCATTGCTGTCCAGTTGCTTCTTCAGCGCAGCGATCTCATCCGAGAGCCGTTTCATCTCAGCATCAGCGGAACCCTTCGACTGGGCATTGCTGTCCAGTTGCTTCTTCAGCGCAGTGTTCTCATCCGAGAGCCGTTTCACCTCAGCATCAGCGGAGCTTCTCGACTGGGCATTGCTGTCCAGTTGCTTCTTCAGCGCAGTGTTCTCATCCGAGAGCCGTTTCACCTCAGCATCAGCGGAGCTTCTCGACTGGGCATTGCTGTCCAGTTGCTTCTTCAGCGCAGCGATCTCATCCGAGAGCCGTTTCACCTCAGCATCAGCGGAGCTTCTCGACTGGGCATTGCTGTCCAGTTGCTTCTTCAGCGCAGCGATCTCATCCGAGAGCCGTTTCATCTCAGCATCAGCGGAGCTTCTCGACTGGGCATTGCTGTCCAGTTGCTTCTTCAGCGCAGCGTTCTCATCCGAGAGCCGTTTCATCTCAGCATCAGCGGAACCCTTCGACTGGGCATTGCTGTCCAGTTGCTTCTTCAGCGCAGCGTTCTCATCCGAGAGCCGTTTCACCTCAGCATCAGCGGAGCTTCTCGACTGGGCATTGCTGTCCAGTTGCTTCTTCAGCGCAGCGATCTCATCCGAGAGCCGTTTCATCTCAGCATCAGCGGAGCTTCTCGACTGGGCATTGCTGTCCAGTTGCTTCTTCAGCGCAGTGTTCTCATCCGAGAGCCGTTTCATCTCAGCATCAGCGGAGCTTCTTGACTGGGTGTCAGAATTCTCCTTCCCCAATGCACTGGTCCCGTTAAGGGCCACCAACCCTTTTCGCATTACGTTCTCTGCTTCGATTATCTCACCAAGTTGGACATCAATGGTGTGTATAGCTGCCGTTTGTTTGTGTAGACTGGTGTCACTGTAACAAGTTGACCTTGGGCGAGCGTCCTCACTACTAAATGATAAAACACCTGTGCTTGTTCTAAAGCTTCCATAGCTTTTGTTTGGTCGGTTATGCTTCGCGTCCACCTCATCAGAATCAGCTCCAATAAGCCTAGTAGGCCCAAAAGCGCTGCTGGGCGTATCATCGCCACCTTCCGCATTTAAACCAATCCCTGTGCTGTAGTGATGGCCTGGATCTCTGGCCAATGAGCGGCAAAAGCCGGCCTCACGGAGCCTCCCGAATTCCTTGTCAAGAGAGTGTCTACCGAGGTACTCATCGTTTTCAATCACCGCCCTGCTGACAACCTCAGTTTTCACAAAGAGATCAATCCATGGCGGTCGGGTAGAGTTAGGTACACACAACGCAGCACTACGTGGAGTCTTTGAAACATCTTCGCCCCCATGTTCACCGTGGGGATCTTGCACCTCCTTCATTTAGTCAACAAAATTCACGCAGGTATCGTCGATATGAAGTCGTCAATCACAAGCAACCACTACTGAGACTTGTGTGTTGCTCTCACAGTACCAAGCACTACGACCTTATATGACACTCACGTCCGCACAGCCCGCTGCGTCACCGAATGAAGGCACGGAGTAGGGCAATGTGGAAATTTTTCAAAAGAGCGGTAGAAAAAAGAAAAGCAGTGAACCGAAGGGAATTAAGCGTAACAGCTGCTACAAGCGGCACTCGACCAAACGCAGGCTCCCATACGCGCCGCCTCTCCAACCAACGAGCACGAGCAAAATGACCGAGCATAAGCAAAGGAATCAGGAGTTCTCAAAAAGGAGTAAAGGGAAAGGGAACAAATATATATATATATATCACAGTTCAGATTAATACATCACGCTCAACAAAATAAACAAAAACATATAAAAGTTAGACAAAAGCTCGTTAATGCCACAAGAAAGGGGTACAGCCTGGCATTGGGGGCTTTGCTTGCTTCCACATTCTTTTGTCCGCCCCTCCAATTACACAGAATGAGGAAATAAATAAATTATATTCGAAAGAAAAAGGTAAATTCACTAAACCATCAGGTGCAAATTAGATAGGAGAGTTGTTGTATCGATCGCTGGTAGAACTATTTCCCTACTAAACTGAGGAAAAGGAAAAAAAACTGCAAGGGACCCAATTCAAATCAATGAAACCCATCTGGCAACCAAATAATTAATTAAGCTCATACCGTTTGTACATCATCGACCCCATGGCAACGCACAGCATCCCAACCGCAGAGGCTGAGAATGCGGCAGCCTCCTTCCACTCAACTGACTTCTCCTTCTGCACGTAGGCCTCAGCTACACTGGGAGAGCAGCGTTGCAGTGCCGCGAATAGTGACTCATGTCGGTCTCGCCGTTGCCTCTGCATTTCACTCAGAACTCCACGCACATTGCGCAATGTTGCAGACACCTTCTTGTGCGCACCCACGAGGAAGTCATGGGCAGCTGCAGACTCCTTCAACGAAGGTCGTAGCCCTCCCTCCGGAGTCGCAGTGGGGCCCGCAGAAGAAAACTCCGCCAGGCGGCTCAGTTCCTCGTCCACATCGTCAAGCCTGGACTGCAGCCCACGCACCACCTCCCACTGGCGCATCCACGTTGTTCAGCCTTGCGCACACGACGCTTGTAGTTCCCCGCCACCTCGTTGAGCTCCCTCTGCACGGCGTAGTTCCCATCACCGCACTCGCTGTGCCTCTCAGCAAGCTGCATCGCGCGCTTGAATTGCCGGCCCTCCTTTATGCATGGGGCAATCTGCGACACAACCTTGCAGCAGCGCCGCACATCTCTCTCAATGCGCCGCAGACCCCTAAGCACCTGTACGTGTGAGTCATCCATCGGCTGAGTGGTAGAGGCACCATCGCTGTCCACATCTCGCTCCCACTCGCTCCCGCTCATTGGGTGGACGTCATCACCTTCGGCCACCAGCTGATCAAATTCACCCTCAGGCAGGGCGCCCTGCACACGCGCGGCTTCCTCACAGGCAGACACAGCACGGGGTGCACGGGCAGCTGTCGAGTGACGCTTTGCCACACCGCACTCGGATTTAATACCCGAAAGACCAAACGAACTCTCAAGATCCTCCGCAAACCCCAGAGACCCGCCACTAACTGAGACATTCGGTTTCTCAGAGTGGCCACAACCATCGCTCCCATGTGAAGAAGAAACACCTCCCAGAGATGTGTTGCACTTCAACTTTTCTTCCACAACCACCTTGGCTTTACTCAGCTGCTTCAACTGCTTCTTCAGTGTTGCATTGTTATTGTATAGTTTTTGAAATTCAGCGTCTGCGCTCCCTTTGACCTTAAGGTTATATCGCAGCTCGTCCTCCAACGAAGTTTTGGTTACAGCCATCTCCTCCACCTGTCTTCTCAGGTGTGCATTTTCTTCTGATAACCGTTGCACCTCAGCATCAGCAGAGCCCTTTGACTGGGCTTTTCCACGGGGTTTCTCCCCTTGTAACCCCTTCGACCTTGTCAATTCATTCAGCTGCATTTGTAGCGCCTCATTCTCACCATAAAGCCACCGTAACTCTTCTTCCGTAGTTTCCTTAGTGGCGACAGCATCACGCAAACACTTTTTCAATGCCGCATTGGACTGTCTCTCCTCCTCCAGCTGATTCCACAACAGTTCACCGTCTGCTTTGAATCCCGGTACCTCGGTGGCGATGGAGTCTCTGGTTTCGTTGCCGTTACGCACTGCTTCCTCGAGGAGTTCTTTAGCATGCGTCATCTCCTCCAGTTGAGTTGGCGGGGCTGTATCGCTCTTGCATAATCCCCGTAGCTCCCCTTCACTGAGAACCCTGGTTTTAACAACCCCACGCAGCTCCTCCACTTGCCTCTTAAGCGCTGCATTGTCCTTCGAGAGCCTTTGTAGTTCCATGCCGCTGACATCTTCAGCTCGTGTGCCGCTACGCGGCTCTTCCTCCGGTAGCACCTTGGAGTGCCTCAGTTCCCGTATATGATCGCGAAGGGCAGTGTTATCCCTTTTCTGCTGCTGCAGCTCCTTCTTGACATGGTCACTCTCCTTTGAAAGGTGGTGTAATTCCTTCTCCAGCAGCTTGGTCCTGTCTTTATGTTCCTGTAGTGCGCTAGAGAGCAACATGTTTTCCTTCTGCATGTCCTTTCGGTGCTTCTCCCGTGTCATGTGGGCCTTGGCGGATTCTCTCATCCCCACCTCGTGTATTTTAGATCTGGAGCGCCCATCCACGCCCTGCGCTGTAAGCCGATGCGTAAAACGGACTTGGTTCGTATCGCCCAGGTGCGCTCCGGCACTTGCTCTGCTATTATATTCAGTCATTGTGGCCTGGTCAAAGTCCTTCCCGCTCATGCCCTGCTGCAGCGGGTTCGAGCTCGGAATCACGCCGTGCTGTTCTGATTTCCCCACAACGTCGTTATTATTGTTACCGTTACTGTCATCGGTATCGGAAAACCAAAGCTCCACCAGGCTGTAGAGGTGTGTGTGCTGCTCAGTTGTGAGCTCAATGACATCCTCCTGATGTTCAAGCCGGCCGATAACACACATAACACTCGTGTGGAGAATGCGCTGCTGCTGCCGAGTCAACGAACGAGTCCAACATTTTGATGTGAATCGCTCAATCGCTGCCACCTCATCACGAGTTGAAGTTTCGAATGGTCCCTTCTCGCGAGAGTGGTGGTGATCCTCACCCGCCACGCGAGGCTGATGGCAGCTCGAAGCTCTGCTCCGTGGGCCGCCCCTCGCGTGGGAGTATGGGCTCTCCAGTCGCTCGTATATGTTCCACAGCGAGTGGATCTCCTTTACAACAATTTCCAGAGCCTTGCGTGCCTGCTGTAGCTGGTCCCGAAGCCGGATGGACTCCTCATTCACGTGCTGAGCGTGGTGTAAGTCATGCTCACGCCAATTCACGTCAATCATTTTGACGTTGGCCACGACCCACTGCTGCACCGACCCAAGCGCCCGGCTACCCTTCACAGCTTCCTCGTACGTAAACTTTGTTGAATTGGCGTACAGTGCGAGCAATTCGTCGTGGCACTCCTTGCTGATACTTAATGGATCAAACTGCATTAGGGACTGCAGGATCCCAGTGCGGTGCAACAACGGCTGCATTTCACTCCATGTTCGCGTTTTTTCACCGAGCAGAAGCATGACCGATCTCATGACGTGCACGACGATTTCTGGTGGAGTGCGATACGACACCAATTCCCGCCAATCTCGTGCGTCAAGCTGCTCCACAACGTGACATGCGTGTCTAAGTTGGAGCTCAGCCTCCCGTTTCCTCTCCGCAACGTCGATACTCTTCACGGCAAACTCGTAGCACAACCTCGAGTACTCCTGCGAAAGGCGCACAGCCTCACTTCTGTACTGGCACAGCTGAGTTTGAAGCGGAGGTATACGCAGCAGCACATCCCGCCCTTCCTCTGACATGACAGTGGCCAGAGCCCTTGTCAGCGAGGGACCGGTTCCATCGTAGTCGTCCGGTACGAGAGGTTCCACGTGCAGGGAGCGGCATACGACATCGCTGCAAACAATCCCCAAGCCGCAACGCCAAGCACCGGACGGGCGCTCAATGTACTCGTACACGACTATGTCATCGAGTGCGACGTGGACAAAAGGTACCTGTCGCCATTGCTGAGGGCCACACGCCAGCCTATCACTGGCTCCTTCCTCGCCACTGGACAACGATCCAGAGACGATGACTGATAAGCTCTCATCGCTGGACATGGAGGTGTCTTGTGTGCTTTCTGCTTTCCTCTTCTCTTCTCTTCCTTCCGTTTCTCCCCTTTTTCCCCTATAAATTTTCACTCCCCCCAATGTCCTCACCTCGTCCCTCAGCTCACTTTCAGCTCCAGACCCGGCTGCAATTGCCTCAGTAAGACTGTCTGCACTCGAGCCCACAGGCCGGGTAGCAGGTTATACGCGCGCAAACGAGAAATGGGAACTTTTCGCGTATGTCTTTTTGTGGAAGGCCTCAAAATTTGACTTTCTCTTCCTTCCCACACGCACAGTTCACTAACCAGTCTATCACTCCACTCGTAAACTCGCTCACTGACACCTACCAATTTACTCACCCTTCTCGTTGAACGATCACCGCAACTTTATGTCAAATCTCTATACGTTTTTGTTTTCTTTTTTCCTCACACGTACTTATCTTTTATTTACTCTATAATGCAAACGTGCAGCAGGCAGAACCCCCTCTGCCTTCGTTTTCGGCAGCCTAAGCAGTTTTGCACACGCCGAACCGGTAACGATGTACGTGGGTGAATGGAAGGACAAGGAAGCAAATAACAAAAATAATAAAGGAAATAAATATTTATACGAAGCTCCCACTCGAAAAGCTAAAGCGGTCACCCTCCTAATAGACTATGTAAGTAACTGAAAGCCAAAAAAACCGCTAATAAGTAAAACAGAAAATAAAGTTACCGGTTAAAAATAACTTTGTGCAATAAATAAAATGGGTATATATAACGATACGTCCTACTAGGCCTCCCCTTCGTTTTGCTGGTTTATAAAAGCTTCTCTTTTTTTTTTCCTTCTTCTGCTGGTATTAACTTACAGTGTAATGTAGTAACAAATAAGTCTCACTAGCAATTGAACGGAAGGGAAAAAATGGGAAGGAAAGAAAGAAAGAAGTGGAAAGAAAAAGTGAAGGTTGCTGTAGCGCATATGAAAGAGAAACATCACTGCGGAGCAATAACAGGTCAGACACATAAAAATAGGAAGACATGAGAAATGCCAAACGCAGTTGATCAAAAAGATAGTTTGTTTCTTCGGCTTTAATTGTGTAAACAGGGAATACAAATAAGTGCAAATGTACTCGTGGGAAAGAGAAAGAAAGAGAAAAAAGGGCCCACGCAGACAACATCCGCAGACGGTAACTCCTCACGCCGGTCCCCGCACACACCCCGACGCCGGCTGCTGTCCCGTCGTGCGGTCATGCAGACGCGTAATGGCCTCCATCACGAGCCGCATGCGATACTTAATTCGTAACGACTCTCTGCTCAACCGTGAGGCACGCTCCCGCAGCAGCTTCTCACGTTTTCCCAGGAAAGTAACTGCCTCCTCCTGCGTCATGGGCAACACAACACCGCAGCCAAGATTAACCCACACCTGCGAGGCATCCGCAACAGCACACTGCACAAAAAAATGATTGCCCAAGTCAACCATCAGGTGGTTTCGTTGCGGGACGCCGCCTGCCGGGGCGGGGGCGGGGGCGGAGGACCCCACGGATCGCCTAATGAGTGAGTGGGTTGAGGAAAGTGACCGCATGTCCTCGAAAAGATCACGGAGCTGGCAGCAGTTTGAGATCATCGTGTAGACCGAGTCCCTCTGCCCCAGGACCCGCTCAAGCGACTGCCGGAGCACCACGTCCAGAAAGTGCTCCAGGCGGACCATACTTCCCAACGCCGCATCGCAGGAACTATCGTTGGTGGTTCCTTCTTCACCCGGCCTGGTTGGCATCCAACAAAGCACGGTCGCTACGTAATAAATAATATGAGCGCTGTCAGCGTAACACCACGGCCCACAGCTTTGTGCAAGGAGGAGGAGGGGGAATAGGCGCGACTGGCCTCCACTCTCTCCCACCGATGTGGTCGTTCGTATGATATCTCAAGTCACCTGCCACAGTGGGCGGCCTAATCAATCGTGCTGTAACACTAAGTGCGTGGGAAGCAGGATGCAAGTAAAGAAGGTCGGTTGAACTGTTGCACGGTTGGTTTAGCACCGGCTACTCCGCTGCGTCAGAGAGGGTAGTGACAGTCGGAGATTATTATGAAAACAGTATTGGAGAGAATACACACCAAACATGTAGCAGGAGACGCTTCCCCGTGTCTCATACGCACGCCACGGTAACGCGCCAACCGTTGTCTCCTCCTCGACTGTTTATTGCCGCCAGTTGACGGAGAGAAATCCCATGAGTCGCATGGGCGGCAAGGCAATCGCACCAACTGGGAATTTAAGAGGAACGCACTACATACCTGCACCACACGTCACACACGCAAGCAGGAACACCTCGTGTCACACGTGGACAGAGGTTATAACCGTCCTGCTTGGTCCTTTAGTCAACGATTTCTTTTCGTGTGTGTGGCTGGGGGAGGAGAGGGTGGGATAAAAGAACAGACGCAATAAATGTACAAAACACCAACCAACAGTGAACCCCTCCCCCAACCCTCCAGCATCACAGCACCGCGCATAAAGTCAGTCCACCGGGCACAAAAATTACCGACAACAGCAACAGCCGCTCGCACAACAAGGCAATATCTTCCACTTTCAAGTATCAGGAACACACAAGTGGAAGCAACCTCCTCGCAAGCCATTCCATGAACGGCTCGAAGTGAAAAATGGCAGAGCCCGCAACCCCTCACAAGGACCCAGACATGCGCACAAGCACGCGTGTGTGCGACGGGCACGACTCATAAGTCCTTCATGTCGTACGAGTCACCACCAACATCGAGTTTGATCTCCCCCTCATTGTCATCGAGGTAAAAGCGAGCCCACACCCTCCTGTCGTGGCCGTTATCATCGAAATACTTCAACAGAAGGGTCAGCAGCCCATCCTCCACCGCTCTGCGTAGCGCGTGTCCATTTTCGCGACCTTCCCACACCTCGCGGTGCTTTTCCACAAGAAAAGACACCGCTAAGGCGTCGATACTGCTCGCAACAACGCCGCCGCTCCGGGCACCAAACCCAGACGCTCCAAAGCGGTATGCCGTGCAAGGAAGGTTCGCCACAGTACTCCGCACCATGTCTTCCGCTGACTTCTTCGAAAAGGCTGCAAACGCCAATGTGCGAACGAACGCCGGCACGAATGAACCGTAGAGAGAAGTGAACTCCTCCCGCACCATCCTCTCCACCTCCACAACACTCTTCCCGAATGTCCGCCCCTGCTTCCCAAAATCAGTTGTAATGATCACCGTGAGCTGCTTAAGAGACGGCAAGTCCTCCGACTGACCCTCAAACCGGTCTGCTCGCCCAAATAGCGGGGCGAGCAACTTCACAAGTGTGGGGTGCATCGCATTAAGGTCGTCCAGCAGGATAATGCCGTGTGGATACTTCCGCTGGTGCTGCGATATCTTCTCCACCACGAGGCTCAAGCCCTTCTGTGGCTCCACAGCACCAAAGGCAGTGCCGGATATCACCAGCATGTTATCCCCAACATCACACTGCTGCCTGCGCGAGGGAGCACAGCGCAAGGAAGTGGCGAGAGACAGCAAGCGAGCCGTGTAGGTTTTACCCACACCGTTGTCACCTGCCAGGTGCAGTAAGAGCGGCTCGTCGGGGTATGAAAGCTTTCTGCGCATTAGGGACGCGATAACTTCTACCAGGTGTGACTGACCGATCAGGCGCGTACGGAACAGCTCCTCCAAGTTACTCATCGCAAGCCGGCGTGTCTTATCATCCTTAGCGAAGGGCATCTCCCGCACTCTGAACATGGCAGGAAGCTTGGACATAAGGCAGTAATAGTGACTGGTGCTTAGCCAATTATACCTCGAGCAAATCGGGGCTGGAGGGCAGTGAGGCTCATCAGCGCGCACAAGATCCCTCTCGTCTGTGTGCTGGTCCTCAGATCCTGACGCAGACGCCACCACGGTGGCCGCAAAAACGCAGAGGAAAAACGCCGCATAGAACCGCAGAGTTGCGGGCTCACCAATCACAGCGCGAACTCCGCCAGGACGGTCAAGGAAGCAAGCTAAAAACACCGATAGTTGATGGAGGGCCATGGAGGCCGCTCCAACGTAATCTTGTGTGCAGTGACCTTCACCACAAGTTTATTTATTCGCTGGCGTTCACCAACACCTTTTTTGCTGATTTCCCCTTCCCCAATTTTATACGCACAGGCAAGACACGGGAAGCGGCAAACGTGCGCGTGCGGACGCGTGTGCGCAGATACTCTTGACTATACGTGTGCGTGTATGTATATATATATATGTGACTTTCTTGCGCTAACCTACATAAACTCATGGGTGTAGATTATATAAAACAAGAAACGATAATACACTCAGCACCACTAACACCACACCCCGAGCTGGACAGGCAGTTGGGTGGCCGGGGTGGTGGTGAGAAACATCACGCCCCTATGTGTGCAAACAACACAAAGAAAAATTATTGCCTTTAATAAATAACAAACGCCGTCACGACAGCCATGGAATACCCACACCATGTCCCCTCCATGGTTTGACACGGGAACGCAGTAACGCTCGACTACTTCGGCGGTCCCCGCGGTGGGCCGAAACCCTCGCCGCCTGGGTGCGGATTCTGCTCCGCATTCGCCACGGACAGCGACATTACACCACCGACATTATTCCACACGCCCCGTTCCGCAGCCCTCCTACCGAACTTAGCACGTCCGCCTTTCCGCCGCGCCAAAACACCACGACGGAACCACACCGCCTTCGACATGACGGCATCCATCACGCGCTGCTGCTGCCGCGGAGGCACCCCGCCGTGCACACCTGTGGTTTGTGGGTGGAAGAGAGGTCTCCACGTCGCGTTGTGCCGAAGGTATGTGCGCTCCAGATGTGCAGGGATCGTTTTCTGCGTGATAAGCGATACATAAGAACGAGCAATGGCGTTCATCTTGTGTGTGCGCCATTCGGCATATCGCGGTTCCATCATATGCCGCTTCCAGTTGCTGATCCCTTCCAGCGGAAGTTGCTTATGCAGAAAGGCCCGAACGGCGGAGACAATAACACCTTGTTTTTTAGTGTACAAACTGTACACCCGACCGAGCCGACCCTGTCGAGCAGTACGACCTGCGCGAGTAAGATAAGTGAGCGCATTTGTAGGCATGTCAAAATTAACGACAAAATCAACATGCAAGTCAAGTCCTCGCGAGGCCACGTCAGTGGCGCACAAAATATTTGTACGACCCGATGCAAAGTCCGAAAACATACGCCGCCGCACAGCTGGTGGCAGAGAAGCGTGGAGCAGCGAGCACGCGTAGCCGGCGCCCCGCAGCCGATGATACACCGCTGTCGCAGAGTCAATGCCGCGTGCAAAAACGATGCAGCGTTGCCCATCAGCGAACACCGTACGCGGCACGTGACACGTGAACGGTGCCGCAACTGTTGTGAGGTACTCCCAGCAAACGGGGCGTATCCCCTCCAGCGCGTAGCGAGCCTCCTGCCTCGCCTTCTCCTCTGCATCATTTTCCCCTCGCTGCTCTCGCGTCACTCGCTCACAGTCCCGCCGTGCATGGGACTCAGTAATAGCGACAGATGGGGAAGAGGAATAGGGATGTAACGCACTAGCATCATCGCCTTTTGCTTTAGTGCCTGACTGCTTCTTCAAATCGGATTTGCGCCGGTCTATAAATTCCTCCAATGATCCTGAGAGGTAATACGGCTGTGCATGTGCCTGGCTCTCAGCGAGGTCGGTAAGAATTTCCCGTGGGTGATTGCCATGTTTCTTCAAGAGATGTTGTAAGGTGTCCATCTTTTCCTGTTCCCGCTCCATTGCCATGAAGCGATGGCGGAGGGTGTCTGGCGGCCGGTGCATACGCTGGCGCCGCAAGCACGTGACAGCGTTCGGGTATTTCTTCCCCACAACGAACTCCAGCTTTCTCGTTATGAACGCAGTAGCAAACACCGTCTGGGTTTGCACGGGCCACAAATGTTTAAACATAACACGCTTCTGCACCTTCATCAGGAGATGCACGGCAGTGTGGTCGTGCTGCGAGGACAACATAACGTCTGCCTCATCCACAGCCACGTATCGAATATCGTCGAGAAAGATACGCCTCGTGCGGATGAGTCGAAGAATAACTTTGGGGTCCATGATCATAACGTCTGCCAGCTGCTGCTTGATCACACGACTCACGCTGTGGTTGGCACGCTTACGCGATGTGAAGGCAATGGTCCGAAGCCCAGTGGCTTTGCCCAGCAATGAACAAACGTGGTGCAGCTGCGCAACGAGCTCCCTGGTGGGGCTAAAAGAATCATCCGTGGACGGCGCTCGCGTAGCGGTATTTTGTAAACATCTCTGTCCTTCATCATGTTGTGAAAAAGCGGGAGAAGATACGCAAGTGTCTTTCCCTCACCATGTGGTGCAGCAACAACGGTGTCCCTGCGCTGCAGGATCACTTCAATGGCAGCCTGCTGAATGGGCGACGGCGTTGTCACTTGCATCGCGCTCAGGCAACTGCGCAGTGTGGGATGCAGCGACATCTCATCAAAGCTTGCAACGACTTTGGTTTTCACGTTTTTGCTTAGTAGCGGAGAGTCCTGCGTCCTAGACGGCGAGAGACTCTGCAACACAACGTCAGCCGCTAAGTGGTTTGAGCGCTCGCCGACTGAGCGACTAAACGTCCCACCATACGCCTTCAGTTGCTGTGGAACGATAATGTAGCGGACGGGAGTAAAGAGAGCGGCGGCACCGCTCGACACCGTGGCCGACGACGATGACAGCCGAAGTGGTGCGGACCCTGTGGGGTGTGAACAACACAACGCTCGCCGCAGTGGGCCCGAAGAAAGATGCTGCAAGGCCGGACCATGCCGCACCATCCCCAGCCAATTCCTTTTGACGTTACACGTCTGTCGCTCCCTCACGGCCGATTGCGAAACAATACCGACCAAAACACCCCACAGGGAGTGAGAGAGTATTAGAAAAAACGGAAAGAAGGCAAGAGTCGAGGCAGAAATTCTACCGTTGCATATAACACTGCAGAAACTTTAATAGCGAAAGTGTATGATGAAAAGAGGGGGAAAATAATAATAATAAATAAATGAATGTATAGGTATATATATATATATCAAGCATGTGCACAAAACATTAGCTGAAACAAATGTTATGGTGGCCCCGCACGGAATCCTTCCGCGTGCAGTCTTTCATGAGTGGGAACTGCCAGTAAAGTTATTAAGTTGCGTAAGTCTTAATTATTGCCTGGTACGTCGCCCTAACCTCAACCCTCCCTTACCGACACCAGTTTTAGTTTGCGCCTCTCCAATAAAGGAGAGGCGCATTGCGGCTCCCTGTTGCTGTAACAGTTCAATACGTTTATGTTTTCAATTGCCGCCTACCCGCGAATAAAATAAACAAATAAAAACGCAGGGAAAGAAAAGAAAAGAAAGACTGGGTACACAGCTCCCCCAGGCCGGATAGCAGGGGCACGCCTCACGCAGTTGTGAGGGCCTTTGTCGCCATCGCCAGTGCACCTTCATATGTCTTGTTACCTCCAATGAAACCCGAAACGTGCACAAACACGCCGCCATCCACCCCACTCGCCTCGCTCAACTCCGCGTCCCGCAGCCCTCTCCATGGCAGCGCCTTGCGACTCTCGAAACCAACGGCGTCCTTCGGCACCGCCTGTACGCGCCAGCCACTTTTATCCGCGAAGAGAACATAAAGCACGTGGCCCTCCTTTCCGCGCTCGGTCTCGATCTCCAGCAGGTGGTCCTTCCACGGGCAGTAGCGTTCCTTGAGGACAATAATGCGTCCGCTCGGGTGAACCTTCTCGGCACCAAGGAAGGCAGACTCGACGAGGCCACGCGCCGGAAGCCATGTAAAGACGTAAAAGTGCACCGCCGTAATAAACTCCAACAGGGTCAACTCCACCGCCTGCAGAAAAGCCGCATTCTCACTCTCGATATTTCCACTGTCATTCTCATTCCACCATGGCATAAGCTGGCCAACGCGGTCAGACAGAGCCGTTTTGACAACATAATTGCGCACGCACAGTGAACCCGCATCGGCAACATCCACCTGCGCCGCAGGGCCGTACGAGTTAACACCATTGTCAATGCCGTCAATGTGTTCCACAAAGTTTTTGTAGACAATATCAAAAATTGTGTCGAGCTCGGAATCAGTCAAGTTCTTCCTCTTCAGGTCCCAGCTTGTCATTGTGATCAGCTCCGATCGATAAGAAGAAGAAAGCGCGGCCTCCACGTACCGCTGGATTATCTCTCGGCCGTAGTGCTTGTACACGAGCCCCGCAGAGGAGAGCCGCGTGCGGTACACTGACTTGGATGTTGTCATTGTGGTTTGAAATGACGGCTGGTGATGGTCGAAGCGCAGGGTCTCGGCGTTGTATTCGCCACCAACGTCCACCACAATGTTACATTTCTCCAAAAGAGAGGCGTCCCGAGTGCGCAAAATGTTGGCAGTGCTGAATTCGGCGCTGCACCGCAGCATGCCACAGGCAAGTGCCTCATCACAGTGGAAGGAACCATTGTGTGTGCCGATGACCGGAAAGACGCCGGACCCGGCGTCTGTGAAGGACGGAAGCACAGAAACACCGGTCAGGTGCTTCAGCACATATTCCTTTAAATGCCCACGAGACATGTTTAGCAACGGCTGTTACTTTAATTTTCCTTCTTTTGTTTTTTTTCTTTTCTTTTCTTTTTTTCTTTCGTTTTGTTTTTGGCACACGCTCACCCTTGATTTCTGTGGCCGTTCTTTCTCCTATCCCGCTACACGGCTGGCTGCTCTTGCCGAAACAACGGACGGGCAGCAGTAAAGTAGTGGCACCTTATTGAAAGAGGAAGGTAACGTGGGAAAAAACATTAAAATATTACCCTCCGCTTGCAGCACATTCAGCAAAAGAAAAAAAGCTCCAAGAGCCCAAGTTACACACCACTAGGGGTCGCAGTTTCCCTTCTGTTTTTAGGGGAAAACAAAAGCGTGTGAAATGATGTGACGATGAACCCAACTGAATACACATTGAAAAACAAAATGGGGGGGAGCCCTGCTTAAAAAAAAAAAATTGTTGGCCATGTGTGCTCCTTTCGCCGCAGCCTTCACCACACGAACAAGTGCTCTCAAAAGAACGCCTCCACCACATCTTTAAAGAGAGTCTCAAACGCCTCCTCCACACCCACGCCAGAGCAGGCGCTTGTCTCGAAGTACTTGTAGCCCCTGTCCTTCGCCCACTTCCGCCCCGCCTCTTCATTCACCATCCGCTTCTTCTTCCCGCCCTTCTCCGTCGTCTCATCTATTTTGTTCGCACACACAACCACTTTGCACGGCGCCGACGGATCAGCCCTGGCAACTAACGTATCAGACCCCTTCGTGTTCATGTGGGTCTCCATCTCCTTCACCCACCCGTTAAGGGCGGTAAAACTTTCCACACTGGTCACATCATACACGAGTAACACGCCCTCTGTTGCCCGATAGAACTCATTACGAATCTCCAGGTACTCTTCACACCCCGACATGTCCCAAAAATTCACGCGAACAGAAAGTCTCCCAGTCGGGGACAAATGTGTTGGGGCCCTCACCTCCACGGTTTTCACACCGTAGTCAATACCAATTGTGGGTATGTACTTGGAGACGAAGCGCCCTTCGCAGTACTGCTTTACAAGGCAGCTCTTGCCCACACCAACGGGCCCGGTGGAAACAATCTTAATGCGCCCCTCCGACTTCTTCCCAACACCTGATGACGCGCTGTCAGGGACCTTGGGAGGAGGCATCTCCGGTGATGCAGGGCGTAAGTGAGCGGACTGCTTGGCTGCTGCGGACGCCCTCCCAACTCACAGGCACACGCGCACCCCGGCAGTACTACGAAAAATACCGATGCAGTGCCAGCGGCAACGCAGCCACCACACCACACCCGATGAGTTCCTTGTCTTTGTTATTTCGCTGATGTCCTTTCGTTTTGTTTTTTTTAGCGGAAAACGTTTGCGTGAAGAAATGGGTTTATTGTAAAAAAAAAAAAAAAGAGAGCAGTCACGCAAGGGACAGCAGCCCCAACGGTCGCGGTTATGCAGTGAAAGCAAATGAGAACTTTGCCTGACCCCCTGTTGGCGCTGTTGTCGCAGGCTCGTTGGCCGCATACCGCCACAACGATGCAAACATCCGTGTGTCACTAAATACTTTGGTAAATATGCGACCCGATGTGTGCGTGTGTGCACACAAATGAAATTAAATTAAAATATATATATAATGGAATAAATAAATAAGGCGAGGTGAAATACCAAATCAAGTTAAATGGCATATGTCTCACCCTGCCACATACATTCGCACCAAATATCAGGTAAAGGCGCCACACTTCAACGCGTTCCACTCACACCGGCCTTCCACCCGCCACGCATGAAACCAATGTAACTGTACGTACGTGGCGGGCTGGGCCGAATTTAACCAACGACTCCTCAGGGACAAGGGTTAGAAAAAGGGGGCGGGAACTAAGCGAAACGAGAAGGGGGCAATTCCCCCCTCCCCTCCCACTCCCCGCTACCAAACCAACCTTATTTGGGAACTGCTTTCCCATACCGATCAGCAAACCCATCATCCACTGGCTTCTGCAGGCCCAACTCACTTGCACGCCACCGCTCCCGCTCAATGTCCTTCGCAATGGACTCATGACGCCTGCTGCGGTTTGTCTCCTCGCTGTAGTGCACTGCACCGTAAACAGCGGCCGCAGCGGCTACGCTACCGAAAAATATATACCTATCCGCACGGCGGCTCCAACCCACCCACTTCGAAGAGGTTTGATCCCCGCAGAAAAGCCGCGAGTAGGAGTTCATCGTCTCCCTATTGCGTTAACGGCTCTGTCGGTCTGCTGAAGTTATCCCCACCTTCGCTCGCCCATCTAACAAAAAGTCAAGAATGCTACCGGTTTGGGTGGCACCACCTCCTCCTACGGCTCGCAATCCTTTGTTAAAATTTTTTAATATTAATAAATATTAATATATGAAAATGTAATGGAAAATGAGTGCCAAACACTACAGAAGACGCAGGAGGGAGGGAGGAGCAAACACCACCGACACAACGCTTTTGCGGGAGGGTAAAGTTCATGTAGTACACAGGAAACGAAAGTAAATATGCAAAAAAGGGGGGAAATGGGGAGAGGATCAGGATCAGGAAGAAAGAAAAAAAACGGTCAAATACATGCATTTGTGTGTGCAAGTGATGAAAGAGAGACGGGGACTTATTGCGGTAGTCGTTTAACATCATCACTACTTGTCGAGAGAGAGAGTGTGTGTGAAAGACATCACAATGGGTCCTCTTCCGCTGCGGCTGCGACAGCCCTCATCTTACCACCGAGCAAACAAACAAACACCACCCCCGGAACACCCTCTACCAAAATCACTACCAACCCTCGTCGCTCCTTGTTTTACATGTGTTTTCCCCTTCAAGTCAGCTGAGGGGTGGCCTTAAGTTATTAAAGCAGTACACCACACACAAGCCAGTGCAGTGTGGATGACGCAAATGCTTGCACGCAACATGTATAGCAACACAGCACGCCTAATTATCTGCACAACACCCCTCACAGGAGCCGGCAGCGCATGGCCCCGACCCCGAGTAGTAGGCGAGCTCCACCTGCGAGTACTGCCGGTAATTTGCAAAATCAACACGTCGCTTCGAAAACGCTTTTGTAGAACCATCGGGTGCGGTGTTCCAGCCGAGTGAAGTCTGCGGAAAGTGCTCCCACGCGGCGACAGGAAGGTCTGCAAAGCGCGTCTGCACAGAGCGCCTTCGTTGCCTCATCCACTGCACAAGCCGGTCATTTTCAGTCTCCCTCGCCCCAAGGAACGGCATCACCTCACCACCGGAGGGTTCACTGCCCAGGACTGCGCAGGCACCGGCGGCACTCCTCTCCGGCCCACGAGTCAACGGCGGCAGGATCCTCATCCTGTTGGGCTCCATCTCCGTGTCCCCCGACTCCGTGGATCCACGCGGGTCCTTCAGAGACCGCAGCTCCGGCGGGTTGGAAAAGCTCGTGGCCCTGCGCCTCGGAAAGTAGGACAACTGGCCGACAGGAAAGTCTACAACTTCGTCCGACGGCGTCGCGCGCTGCGTCAATGTGTGCAGCGGCCCCGCAGCCAGCGAAGGCTTGGACAGCGCACCTGTCAGCGACTCCGCCTGAAGTTTGCGATAGTCCAACGCTAACTGCTCATATTTTTTCTCTATTTCCTCGGCCTCACTGCGGTGGATATCTACAACGGTGCGTGGCTGCGGCGGCCGGGGATATCGTATAGTGCACATCTCGCGCTGCAGAAATGGGTTGTACTGAACCGGATCAAAAACATCGCGAAACACACCTCGTGATGCTGATACATTGGCACGATTACACTCCTCAACGTAACTTTCAATCATCTTCAGTCGCAAAGCAGCGCGGAAACGAGACGACGCATCATCCGAAATCGCCTCGTTGATTGCCTCCCGAATGGGGCGCAGCACAAGCTCCTCACGCTGCCAACCGAGGCGCTGCAAGGCCCGCTGCGCACGAACTACATCACTCCGGCACACCGCGGCACAGTTCGACGCCAATTCGTTGTGCTGTTGCCTGAGGGTCCTCATCCGCTCGCGAAACTCTTTGACGTGCTTTCTCTCCTGCTTCTCCTCCCTCTTCCGCCGACTCCTCGTCATCATTAACAGTTCCAAACGGTGCTTCACCTCATTGGCCTTCTCCCGCTCCTGCTGGCGGAGAAGTGCGATCTCTGCCTCCCGCTTCGCTAAGCTATTTCGCTGCTCTCTCCCTTCGCTCTCTATTATGTGACTCCAGTCCGCGGCATTCATCAGTTGCGTGTAGAGGGCAGTGTCATGCACGCGAATGCGCTGCGAAGGTTTATTCTCCTCGGCCGCCATTGGATCCCGCAGGAACAAAACTACAGTAATTCCTTGTTGTTATTGCTTCTTCTCTAACGTATGCTTGTCAGTTTGATTGCTTATATCAACAAAAAAAAAAAAGATAAGTTTTCCGGTAGCCCTGACGCACACGTGGACCTCGCGGTTATGACTCCGCTACAGCTCACGTCGCCTGAAGAATACGGTGGTCGACCGACAAGTGACGAAGACAAGAAAGAAAAAAATATATTAAAATCAAGCAAAGAAAGGGCTGAGCAAAGGTTGAGGCGGGAGGGAGTCGAGTCCTTAGTCACCCAATAAGAACAATAAACGAGCGTGGCATCGGCACGAGTAGCAGTGGAGCTGGTGACCGCAGTGAGGAAAACTGCGGGGAAAGGGAAAAATGAGATTTAAAAAAAAAAACTTCAATCGTCTCCGCTTTAGCCTGCAGTTATCGACAGGCCACATGCATCACATTTGGCAGCCCCCAACGGGGAAGTTACGTCCGCTACAAGCTGTGCTCCGGTGCTCCTCTTCATTCAGCCACCCTAGCACGCAACTAAAAAGAAAAAGAAATTGGTGTAGACGCGGGTGCAACAAATGACCACCCATGGTGTTGCTCTTCTTCGTCACACATGTGCAATCCCACTACTTACACGCATAGGCACACGCATACACACGCACAAACATGCCGCACAAAACATGGGTAAGAGCGTTGAGAAACCACATGTACACAACGTGGGCTGACACATCCTCTAAAGGCTAACTAAAAGCGGAGAAGCAGGGGAAATGGGGGGTGCATTGCAGGGTGTCTGAACGGGAAGTGCGTTGGAAGCCAAAGCAGACAGCAAGTGCAAGAAACCCACGCGCCAAACTTGTGGCAAACAAAACGGTTAAGTGAAAGGTAGATATGAACGGAATTTAAGAGAGAACAAAAGAAGGAAAGAAATATATAAAAAAAGGTGAATCTTTGATGTAATTTCGTACAGGTGAAATGCGTGGCTAGGCGTTATACACCTGCGATGAACACACGCATGTAGATACAATTTTAAAGAAAAAGAAAAAAACAGTATAATGGGAGTGATGGATACACTGAAAACTCATCGTGCTTTATGCGACGAGAAGATCGGGGCAGGTGCTAGTAAAAATGATGCTCGCCGTGTGCAGAAGTAAAATAGGAAAAACGACGCCAAACAAAGCAACAGTGCTCCCTTTCTTCCCTTTTAAAAGGTACAATAATACAATAGCAGTGATAATAATAATAATAATGTTATTACAATAAGATACACGTACGGACATTTCCCTCCTTCATCCGGTCCCCTCAGTCGATCTCAGCAAACAAGTCCCATTGCTGTGGGGCGGGTGTGACCATCAGAGCCTTCGGGGGGCGGCCACGACGCGGACGCGCTACCGCGATCTCAGGCTTCTCCATAGCAACCACCTCCGCCGCCTTATTCTCCCCCTTCCTCTTGCTTGATGAGGGCGACTGGTGCTTTTCTGCCGGTGTCTTTCTCGGCCGACCCCTTCCACGGCCACTGGCGGCTTTGTCTTCTCGCTGCTTCCGATGCTGCTGGTGTTTCGCAGGCCCCTTCGATCGCGGGACCCGCGCCACAGCTCCCCTCCCACTCTCTGAGGAACGCCGCGCTGATGTCGAAGCGCGACCCGTGCCGCTCTTCCTACCGCTACGGGGCGTGGCGTTGCAACTCGCTGGAGGAGTGCGCTTTTTAACCCCTTTGCCTTTGGACTCCTTCGTCGCAACGGAGGGCTTTCTACCGCGCTTTGCGGGACGACTCATTACCTCAGTGGACGCTGCCTTTCGCCGACCCCTGCGGCGGACTGGCGCGGTGACCAGCATCTCGAAGTCATCTTCGTCGCCAGCATCAACGCTGTCGCCGCCGCTATCGTCGCTATCTTGAAGGCTCGTGCAGGTCCGCTGCCGGGTTTTGGGCTTCAGCTCCTCAGCGCTCATTTCATTGAGGGTAAATACGTCGGATTCCGCGTCATATCGGTCGCAAAGGCGGTCTACAGCATCCTTATCAAAGTCAGCAACCGCCCAATCCCCTGTGCCGCTGATGGCATGCGTCATGGTGGTTGTAGCGCTGGCAAGGGAAAAAGGACGCGCGGCACTCTCCTTCTTTGCACGCCGGACGATGCGCTCGACTTGTCCCTCGCGTGCCTTCAACCCTTCGCGCAAAGCGAGAAGCTCATCTTCACAACCGCGCCTCATCTCCGCCAACTCACGCTCGGCTTGAAGACGCTCCACCGACACGCGCAGTAGTTTCTCTTCATCACGCCAAATGTGAACCCGCGGATCCTCAACGGTTTGCAGCACGTTGCTGCTCACTGCCGAACTGCTGAGATATTTGCTGTTGCTTTTGTCGTCCTGTTCATGTGCAACACCTGAAGGAAAATGGGCCTCTTTGCTCTTGGTGACATGGGAGGAGATTGGAACGTCGACATCTGCAAGAAACGGCGATGGCTGCAGCGAGTGTCTGTACAACCGTGAAGGCTGCGGAAGCCGTTGCGACACGGCTATAGCGCCCCCCTCGCCAAACTGGGAAGAGCCCTGATTCTCCTCGTTGGCATCGCGGCTGATAAGGCCTCGCGAAGTGGGCACAATTGCCGCCGCTGTGGTCACCGCGTGTGGTGCGAGCAAGGTCGACAACAACGTGCGGGAAGGTGTCATTCGCCACACAAGCGATGAGAACATGGTTCAGTTGGGTGCAGTAGCCAGCGGAGGCGCAGACAACAGCTGCGAGTAATTAAAAGGTGGAAAAATGTAAATAACCGTGGAAGGACCAGGGTATGTGGTATGCGAAACGGTACCTTCAATTCAGCTCTCGCCCGGTATCGTTTAGTGGTCCTGCAGTTGGCTCGTGTACTGTTCACCCTTCCGACTGTTTCCGCGTGCTTCCGGCGTAATGAACAATCAGCAGAAGTAATAACCAAAGGTTATTTTTAAAAAAGAAAAAAAATACAATCAAAATATATTTATGTACAAATAAAAATACAAGGATAAATATCCGTTTGATTTCAGATTTTTATACCTTTCCTTCCTCCTCTTCACCTGTAATTTACGCTTTCTTCCTTCAACTGCGTTGCTTCACGTGGCGAGTAGCTACGTGCGCAGTTCTGCTAACGTGTACGTGTGGGTGTGCGTCTATCTATGTTAGGAGGACGGCGAAGGTATAAAAATAAAATAAAAAAAAGATGTAGAAATACACAATATACTTACTGAGGTATGTGCCTTTTGATCGCCTTCATTAATTTGTTTGTGCATTTGTGTGTGAGTGTGTGTGAGGAAGAAAAAAAGATATGTGGGTTTGGAGAAGACAGGAAGGAAAAAAGAAAGCAACATATGCACGCGGCAGCAGACATAAAAAGAACAGCAAAGCAGGAACACGACGCAGCGCTACGGTCAATGGGAAATGAGGTAACAAAGGGATGGAGGACACTCTTTCCATCCAGTCGCAGGGAAAACAAGCACCACGTGGTGAGCACAGGAACATTAGGAAGAGGTGAAAGTCGTAGAATTAAAGGTGGTGCAGATGGCTTAAAAGGTCCCCTAACGCCAAAGAGGTTCGAGGTAAGAAACCAAAGAAAGAAAGAAAAAAAGAAAGAAAGGGAAAAGAAATGCAGCGAGGAATGTAAAGAAGAGAAAGCAGTGGAAAAAAATGGAGAGAGGCCCACGAGCAACCATGTTCCTTCCTCCTTTTTTCATCATCGGTTTATTCATGCCACACCTTGCCTTTACCCCCACAGAATATTTTGTTTCGCTTTGGCGCCACGCGCACCCCACCAAAAATATCCCCCTCGTGGTTTCCAGCAGTCAAATGCAGGAGCTTAAAAGGAAGGAAGGAAGAAAGAAAAAGTGGTGGAGGGATGAAGCACCCCCCATGAGAGGCTCCGCGCGCGGCACCTCAAGCACGAAGGCCCAGTTGCAAGTGGCGAGTGCACGCAGCAGCATACAAAAATACAATGAAATCACGGAGGACTTAAGCGAAAAAAAAAACCGAGTGGTGCACGTCTAACAACTAGCGCAACCCAAAGCAGCGTAGCAAGCGAACAAGGGTAAAGATACAACTGTTTGTAGTAACACAAAATAGCGTTAGTGAATAAAAACAGTGCAGACGAGGGGAGGATTACCGAAAAGAGAGGAGAGGGGAAAAAAAAAAACAAAGAAGTAAAACGGTAGTGCGCGGTTAAATGGATAAAGAAAAGAGGAATATAACAAAGCACAAATCAGCCTTACCGCATCCCTATATCCCAAAAGAAGTCCTTCACTATCGCACCCCACACTGCCAAAGAGAGGGCACTAGCGCAATGCTCAAAACAAGCACGCCATTTCGGTTGGTATTGTTTTTGGTGTTTACCGAATGTCATGTCGACCATACGCAGTTGTACGGGCGCTTGTGAAGTTGCACACACATTGGGCCCCCTGGCACAGCCGCGTGAATGAAAATACATCACTCATGAGGCTGTGCGCCACCACACTGCTACTACTTGGGTCGCTGAAAACAGCTCTCATTTCTGAATGAATGAATGAAAGGAGAAAAAAATGGAAAAGAAAACAACAACAACAACTCCACAACTCCTCTTCGAGTTGACACTACAAGCCCCCGTCAGTAATGAAAAAGGGGTCTCTTTCCCGAAATGCTCACGACACCGGGGGAGCCCACACTAAATGTTTAAGCGACCACCCCCTGTCGGTGCATACAAATATTTACATCATTTATTTTGTGTAAGCTGATGACAAATGTACTGCCTTGAGAAGACCCGAAGCCCACGTGCTTTAAGATAAATATGTATACAAAAAAAAGAAAATAAAATAAAAAGAAGACATCACCGCTTCTTCCGCGACGCCCTCTGCTTGAGCAACTTTACCTTCGCAAGGTGCTCCAGCCTGTACGGCGACTCCCACGCGGCTCTCATCGCTGGCTCGCCATTGAGCCACGGCATAAACAAAGCAATATATGCATTGACGCCCATAACGTACACAATATAAATACCAAAGCAAAGCACGAACATGAGCCAAAACTTAATATTACCCAATACAGACAGCGCAATATATACACAGCGATTAGAACCAAACACGTTTGGTATTTGTGAGTATAATATAGTCACGAGAGGAATGATAGCGAAACAAAGTACAAGACAAAGAACGCTGACAACGTTATAGCACACCACAGCAGACACAGCTCGTAGGTTCACCATTGTGAGCAGCAGCAAGAAGTAAAGCGTACCGTAGTCCTCCACCGAGGCGCTCAGATATGGGTAAAGTGAATCGTCGACCCCGACCACATGGTACATGAGAAGGAATACAGCAACGCCAAGTATAATGCCATCAAAGAACCACTTAGCAATGTAATCCCACCTGAAAAACATACCCTCACGCGCCATTGGAGGATAAAGCAGGGGGACTGACTCGGCCAGCTCATCTTCCACATCTTTATCGTACATTCCCAGTAGCACCGGCTGCAGGGAGCAGTACACCAGGTTAAAGAGAGAGACTAGCCACGAATCTATCATTATCATACCAGAGAAGCCACTAAACACCGCGTACGCGACAACAGCAGATGCGAGAAAGCTGTTCTTGTGTAGGCTGTACACAAAACAATGTGCGTCGCGGTAAAGTGAAAAGCGCCCATGCACCACGAGCAAACGTTTGAGAAAGCGAAACTTTGGAATGGCATAATCACTCGCCAGCTCCGCCTGGGAGCCCTCAAGTCCCATGATGCCGATTCCAATGTTGCTCTCCTGTATCATGGACACATCATTTGCCCCGTCGCCAACTGCCAACGTGATACCACCAGTGTTGCGTTGAAAGAGCTTCACCACCTTCGACTTTTGTAATGGCGTCATGCGGCAGCAAACACCGCTGCGACATCGCTCTCCGATGCTGAAGAACGTGCTAGTGAACTCCTGGTCAGCGAAGATAATGTCCAACGTGAGACCATCCACCACTAACACCACACTACGGGCATCTCTGCCGCATATCTCCGACTTGTTACACATGTCAAGAAGTGCGTCCAGCTGCAACTGAAGCTCTCCACGTACACAAGCGTCATGTGCAGCTTTCTGCAGGTCATCAAAGGCGGCTGCGGCGCTACAAGCGTCGAGGTGTGACACAAAACCCTCACAACCCGGCTCAATGATGCCACTGGTGCAGGCGATCGTCACTGCTGTCTCCCGCTTGTCTCCGGTGAGCATCCACAAAACAATGCCCGCCTGCATGAAAAATGTGATAGTCTCAGGCACGCCCTCTTGCAGCCTATCAGATACAGCTGTAGTGCCAACAAGATCAATGTCCTTCTCCAACAGAGCATAGGCCTTGTGGAGCTCCTCCTCACGGTTTCGCACGCAGCACTGTGCCTCGTTGAAGACTGGCAACCATTCACGCACCTCCTTCTCCGAGACCCACCGCTGCCCAAGAACGAGGGTGCGCAGTCCTTTCTTTGCCATACCGTCGATTTCCACCTCGAAAGACTCCTTTAGCTCCTGGTTACGCGGGTTCTGTTTATTCAAAATAGCCATCATACTGCTATCTGCGCCCTTAATGAGCATCAAGAACCGCTGCTCGTGCGACTTCGCACCGTCACAGTCCGTGTCGCCCTCTACTGGAGTCATGGGAACGCCCTTTTGCTCCCCGAGAACGTTGACAATCTTCTGTTGGCTTAGTAAATTTGAGGTATGTCGCAAACCAGGCGGCGTCTGCCGCATGGCGCCTCCCTGAGGTTGGCGACGGTAACTTATCCGCACATCATCACCGCTGCTCGCAGAAGAATCGTCAAACTCGGGGCATCGGAACAAAAGAATGCTCATCAACTTCCTCCGAGAAGAAAACTGGAGTTCCGCCACAACCTCGTAACACATCGTCTTTTGCAAGACTTTCACAAATATATGCTTCGCAGTTCTCCTTTGGAGCGCAAAGAGGTTATCACGAGCCGCATACACCAAAGCAATCTCGTCCAACGACTGTCCCTCATATATCTTTGATTCATCCCTCAGTTCCCTCACCTCCCTGCACATTGTCATGGAGCGCTCGTGCATGAGCGCGTCGCTATGGCGTGTCATGAACCAAGAGGCACTCCCTGTGTGGCCATGCAAGAAGCGACCGACGCCATTCGAAGGTGTGGCACCGAAGACTGAAGTATTCGTCGGGGTGATAAGTGACACAGGACGCTCGAAGGGAGGATCACCTGCATCGCACACATCCCCAGATCGGATGCTTCTGACATTGGCATCCAAGACGAAGCTCCGCTGTACCACACCGTAAGGGTACCCGGAGGTACAGCAGAAAGTGACGCGCCGTGACCACCAGCCGCAGCAGCAGCAGCAGCGGATTCAACCTCTGGGCGGTCAAAGCAAACAACGTTGTGGCATAGCGATAAGTTGCGCAGGTACCGGAAAATCGGTTCATTTTCCATCGCATCCTCGTCGAAGTCAGAACCATTGCGGGGCTGCGGTGTGCCTTGAGGGCACGTGACCGGGTCGGACGACGCTAAGGGCTCTCTGCTGGAAACATTAGTGAAGCGACGTGTCTTAGCGAGGCGAAGAAACGCCTCACCAAGTGCCCCCGGTCTCTCCTGCTCATCGTGTCTCTCCGTCGTCGTGCAGCCTCCGACATAGGTCATAACATTTTCCGTCAGAGTTCCCGTCTTATCCGTGAAGATGTATCTTACATGAGCCAACTGAGTGTTCAAGGTCGACGTCCTCGGCCTGGAGTAACGCAGCACCCCATTGAACTCGTCGTAATTCGCCATCCTCCGGTCACTGGCAATGAGGAACATTTGCAGAGCCTTGTTAAGTTCCATTGTGACGTACAGCGAGATGGGAATGAGGTATGAAAGAAGGACAAAATTGGTCAAGTACAAAAGGCCAAAGTACTCGGAGGCAGTATGCTTGTTCAGCGCCCATTGAATGTACCACGTAGTGTGGCCGCTCCGGCCCTCATCCTTGGAAGATAATCTGTCGCCTCGCCATACCACTGCCAGCGCGCAGAGAGTAATCAGCGTTAATTGGTGTACAAGCAGAAGCATAATGTTCAGTGTATTGATGCGAAGTGATGTGATGGAGTACTTATCCTCCTTTTTCTGAAGATTCAGCAACATCTTACTATGGCTCCCAACGTACACGGCGGCACACAGCACCCACTCGGTGTTCCGAATGATGCAGCCCCGGGGCAAAAACTGCTCAATCGAAAGTGGCACAACCCGCCCATCACGTAGCCGTAACTGTCCAATCCATGAGTGCAAATCGGGGCAGGGAGGAGCTCCGAGCAGCACAACGCCACCAGAGCCCATATTGCTACCGGCGGCAATAGAACCAGCAGCACTTTCTCCCACGTTCTGGGCATTCGGTGGGCACGGCAAATGAGAACTGGGCCCCACACACGATGCAGTGCTCAGTCCATGTCTGCCCTCGTACGCCTCCGAGAGATCCGCCATGCCAGAGGGTAGAGGCATCTCTCGACCCACAACAAAGTGCTCGCTTAATGAAAATCTCCTTTGGTGAAATGGGTTTTTCACATTCGCCGGCTCGACGTCTGCACCTGTGCGCTCGACTTGTGTATCCTGCTCTCTTGAACCCGTTGGTGGCCGTGGCTCTGGTCCGCTACACTCACACGCCAGCATCCCCTGTTCTAAACCACTTACCGTCCCCTCCGTGTGACCGTCGTGGGTCTTAAACGTATCCAAAGTCGGTGAATCGGCCCCAGCCACATCACCCCTTTGGGGCTGCATTGAGGTCCCTTGATCCGTGGGCAATGACAAACCAAACCCAGCGGGTGGATCGCCACGGGCGTTTGCAGGGCTGCTTCTAAATATGTCCTCCTTCCAGTCACAAGTCGTGCCGTGGCTGACAAAGTGCGCGCGTACTGCGGGGTCTGGCAAGCAGTTCTCAATAATATCCTCGATTGTCCCCAGCGCGTCCACCGTCTGCGGCATCGCGCGCCGCGTCTTAGCGTTGGTCTCGCCATCCAGGTTGGATGTCTCAATGTACGTAACGCCGTCCGCTAGTGAGGTCTTCAGCACCACCGCGTCGGCTAGCACCTCCTCTCCGAGCTTGCAGAGTATCACATCCCCCACCTGCACCTCGGAGGACGGGGTCGGGACAAAATCAGTGCCCCGAAGCACCTGCACGATCACAGAGTTAACAATTCTATCGCAGCTCCGCCGCTTGTTGTCCTCCCAAACGTCTTTCCACATCCCAACACCAACCACAATGAGCAGCGGTAACATCGTACTGAGCGGGTTCACGGGGCTCACCGTTGGAATGAGAGTGATAATAGTCACAAAAAGAAAGTAGGCGTTTGACACGGTGCGAAACTGGTTCAGCAGACTCTGCGGTATGCATGTCAACGCGGTGTACTTCGATGTTCTAATGGAGTTGTTTGGGTAATTACGTGCCGCATTAAGATCGCTTCTCAATAGATTTACCTCAATTAACGGAGGGGGCGCTGCATCATTGCTCGTGCATTCCTCGTCGCACATTGCCGCAATCCCCTAAGTGATCTTACTGCCTCGCACTCTCTCTCTCCCCTCGAGCAACACAGCCAAATGCCTCCCGGCTACCACCGCTAGCTACCAACACGAAGGCACGCGAAAAAGATACCGATACAATTCACCAAAAAGTGTTGCTCCTCCCCTCCTTTCGCCCGTGTATTATTTATTATTCGTAACCCTCTATGTGCCAACGAGATACCAATAGGGCGCGGCAATTTTTTTTTAATATCCCCTGCGGACGATCGTATTTAAAAAAGAAAAACTCCACCGGCTACCAACACAAGCAAAAGTAACCCTTGTGTTTTCTGCCTCGCTACCCCCTTAGCTAGACGACTTCCTTTTGCTTGTTTTGTTTCTCTTTTTCTTTTTACAGCTGTAAAATTGTGTGCTGGCGCGCACACAAACAAGTAATCTTCAATCCCCTATTAAACTTAGCAACCGACAAACCCCAATGGCCACTCTGTACGCACCCCTCTCTCACACACCAGCTTGTGCTCTTGATATGCAGCCGTGTGTGTGTGTGCGTGTGTTCGTGCGCGCGTCTGGTAAGAAATGCCGGTATATGAGCACGTACCACTTTCCGGAGGTTCTGATTTTAGTCTGAGGCTCGGTGACTTACTGTGCCAGTGATGACTTTCCACAACAACGCCCCATACACCGGGGAACCGCCCGGGTTCTCACTTTCCTTTTCCCTTTTTCACCTGTCCCGCACCTGTACCACCGTTAGTGCCACCAAAAAGAAAAAAAGAAAAGAAAAAAAAATAGCAGGGCTACGGCAAGAGAAGAGAACAACGGAAGCGAGTAAACACGGTCTGCTGTGAGGCCGCCTTATCAAAGAGCAAACGAGTTCAACAGGAACTGACACTCGGCGCAAGAATTCCTCGATAATTATTATATTATCCCTACTACGCTACTGCAAGCACAGGCAACACCTGCGCCCGCAAACAGCAGAGCAATTTATTGTTCGCCCCCCCACTCAGGACTGGAGACGTTTGCACCCATTATATTACACGGTCGGTGAAGTACGCAAGCAAACTAGAAAGTTGTAGAAAAAGAAAAAGAAAAAAAAAGATGTGAGGCAAACAATAAACTTTGGGGTATCACTACGTCCCTGAACTCCGTGAGCATTCAATATTATTCTTATGAAGTTCTCCTGCGCTGCACATCATAAATGCCTTATTAAGTAAGAAACTTTTGGCAAAAGGTTCCACGCAAAACATAGAAAAAATCCAAAAGAAACAACCAGCACGGGTTATCCCAGCAGGCAGGCACAAGAACACATACTCACACTATCGGAGCTTCTTCTTCATGCGCAGGTTGGAGCAGTGGCCGCAGCCCTTCTTGCGGCAGTTCGTCGCACGCACGGGCAGGCGAGCGTAACAGCGGCGGCAGACCTTCTTCTCCCAGTTGTACTTCTTCGCCAGTGCCTCGAGTGTGGGCTCCATCACACCACCTCGAAGACGAAGCACCAGGTGCAGTGTCGACTCCTTCTGAATGTTGTAGTCCGCCAGTGTACGGCCCTCCTCCAGCTGCTTGCCGGCAAAGATCAGGCGCTGCTGATCCGGGGGAATGCCCTCCTTGTCCTGGATCTTAGCCTTCACATTCTCAATGGTGTCGCTGGCCTCAACCTCCAAAGCAATGGTCTTGCCGGTAAGTGTCTTCACAAAGATCTGCATGGTGATTTCCTTCTTCAGCACGGGTCGTATGTGGGCATTGTTAAACAAAAATATATATATACGAAAGAAGAAGAGCGCGATGGTTCGGTCGGTATTCAACTCTGAAAAGCAACACAAGCGAAGAAGAAGAATATGGTATCGGCAACCTAAGTCGCCGGAAGGTTTCTCTCAGCATGGTAACGACTCGCTGGCTAACTACACTCTCATCTTCTCTACCCACGCAGCAGCAGAGGTACTTACCATACCAGAATTTAAATAAAAATAAAAAATGAAAATAACGGCAGCCAAAAAGAAAAAAATCCAAAAGAAACAACCAGCACGGGTTATCCCAGCAGGCAGGCACAAGAACACATACTCACACTATCGGAGCTTCTTCTTCATGCGCAGGTTGGAGCAGTGGCCGCAGCCCTTCTTGCGGCAGTTCGTCGCACGCACGGGCAGGCGAGCGTAACAGCGGCGGCAGACCTTCTTCTCCCAGTTGTACTTCTTCGCCAGTGCCTCGAGTGTGGGCTCCATCACACCACCTCGAAGACGAAGCACCAGGTGCAGTGTCGACTCCTTCTGAATGTTGTAGTCCGCCAGTGTACGGCCCTCCTCCAGCTGCTTGCCGGCAAAGATCAGGCGCTGCTGATCCGGGGGAATGCCCTCCTTGTCCTGGATCTTAGCCTTCACATTCTCAATGGTGTCGCTGGCCTCAACCTCCAAAGCAATGGTCTTGCCGGTAAGTGTCTTCACAAAGATCTGCATGGTGATTTCCTTCTTCAGCACGGGTCGTATGTGGGCATTGTTAAACAAAAATATATATATACGAAAGAAGAAGAGCGCGATGGTTCGGTCGGTATTCAACCAGTTGTGTTGACGATGTTATTTAAGAAGTAAAACAACGAGTTTTCCCATAAGCAAAGGAAATCTTCGTAATTAGACGACGTGCAATAAATAATGTGTGATGAGAGGGAGTAATATTGGTATTATTTATGATAATCATAATAAACCATGCAGCGTAGGGTTGATCAAAGTATTTCTGGTTGATAAAAAAGAAAAAGAAAAAAGAAAGAAAAAATCACACAGCTGTAAAAGTAAGCAGTCGCCTACAGGGACTACATACCTCCGTACAAAGGAAGATATGGGAGCGTAGGGTAAGGAATCATTTGTGCGAAGCGAGGAGATGCTCACATCTGCGATCCATCTCGCCTCGTTTGGCTGCTGATGCACATTCCACCGTCCGCCATTCCTTGCCCAATAGCGCACAGGGAAACCCCCGTAGCTGCGCCCCTACAGCCCCCTAAACCCGTTGCTGGATTGAACACACGCACACGCACACACACACACGCAAACAAACATCCAGCGCATCTAGCCGCTACTGCCTTTCCAACCGCGGTACATCCTTTTACTTTTACATACAGTTCAGGCGATGAGCTAACTCATTGATAAACTTGTTGTAGTCAATTTTATCGTCCATATCATCCTGCTCCGCGACCGCCAGAAGCTCCTCCAATTCCTCTGGTGAAGAACACTCTCCACGCGTGGCGAACAGCTCTGTAAACTGCTTCCGCGACACATATCCACTGCGCAACTTATCGTAGTGGAGAAAGGCGCTGCGCATCTCTTCTAGCATAGTGTCATCCACCTCACACGTCATCAGCGCTAAGAAATCCTTAAAACTCAGCTCCTCCGTATTGGTCTGCTCCCCCCGGCCAAAAACTCGCATTACCTCATGAAATTCCTCCTCTGACAAATGTAAGCCCACGCTCGACATGAGCGCCGCGACGTCTTTCATCGGTATCGCCGCTGCCTTCTGGCCGTTGCTTAGCACGCGGTATCCCTCGGCCAGCTCTGCTATTGTGTTATGAGACATTTGCCTGCGGTAGAACGGACGGGATGTCCCCCGAACGTCCGAAATGGGCAGTGCCCCCACAGACCCTCCTTTATTTAAGTGGTCCTGCTGACCAGCAGCGGCACCTTTATCCTTCACTGGTTCAACCATGCGTACACTAAACTCAAATTTCTCCGCCCAAACAGGTGCACGAGTCCTGCCTGAAAAGTACGAAATGAAGAGTGGCAATTATTATGCTGCCAGGTACGCAATTGGGTTCGTGCGCGCGCAGACAGAGCAACAAAGAAGGCAAACGTAGAAAGAAAGAAAAAAACAGTAACATGAAAGGGGGTAAGTAAAATAATGAATCGTAGAACAAAGGACACAAACACACACAACCTTCACAAACAGGTGAGAACCTCGGAGAAGAAGAAGACCTTCAGCAAGCCGCAGCAGCTCTGAACCATAGTTGTGGAAGAAAGTGTTGCCACAATCACAAAGGTCTCAAGTCTGCAGAGAGTTAAGGTGCACTAAAAATCATGTTCATTAAAGATGTTGTGACATATGTCTTGAGACCTGATGGGCACCAGTGAAAAGAAGGCCAAGTTAATACGTGTAGAAGGCGCGAAAAGGAAAGAAAGCAAAGTCTATTTCAACGAGTCCAACATTGGCACACCATACTGAAGCATTAAAAAAAAAAAAATCGCAACATCACAAAGCAAAGATCAGGTGCACTTCCTTCAGTAAATCACCCAATAACACCCTGATACACTACCTTTACTACTCAGCCGAGCACAAAACATACGAACCTCATATTATCAGCAATGGTCAATCCGCACCCAAAAGTAGCCCCGCTACACGTAGAGACGAACTCAATACCCTCCAACCCAATCCTCTAATTTCACATAGTCCCAGACGTTCACACTAAGGACCACCAACGAATACTTTCCGCAAAAAAAACTCCATATACCTTTTTGCAACATATAGAACAGGGAATATTAAACATTGCATGAAAAAGGGAGGGGCATAGAAACAGGGAGAACAATCTCCTACTTACTCATCATCATTTTCACAAACTCCTCGTAGTTGATCTGGCCATCGCCATCCACATCAGCCTCGCGAATCATCTCGTCCACCTCCTCATCGGTCAGCTTCTCGCCGAGGTTTGTCATGATGTGGCGCAGCTCAGCAGCAGAAATAAAGCCGTTGCCATCCTTGTCGAAGACTCGGAAGGCCTCCTTGATCTCCTCCTCGGAGTCGGAATCCTGCATCTTGCGGGCCATGAGGGTGAGGAACTCGGGAAAGTCGATGGTGCCACTCCCGTCCTGATCCACCTCGTTGATCATGTCCTGGAGCTCCGCCTCCGTCGGGTTCTGGCCAAGGGAGCGCATCACGGTACCCAGCTCCTTCGTCGTGATGGTGCCATCACCGTCCTTATCAAACAGTGAAAACGCCTCCTTGAACTCGGAGATCTGCTCGTTCGAGAGTTGGTCAGCCATCGTAGCCTTACTGGTTGTTGGAGCTTGGTGTTGTTTGCTGGTTGGACTCTAAATATAATATCTCACTAGGAAGGAAGCATCAACGGGGGGGGAAATTAGGCAGTTTCACTGCGGAGTACTCTTGTCGATCACCGGGACGCCCAACGGCGTGTGGTCGGCCGGCCCCCAAGGAAGGAGTGCCCACCGCCAAACCCACGGCACTTAACATTCTATTGGGTGTGAACGGGATCTGCAGCGCCGGCCTGCTCCAACTGACACTCTCCTCTTCCCCACACAAAAAAAGAAATTGTGAGCGCATGGCGCACCAAAAGTAGGCCGAGGCACAACGTTGCTGACTCACACACCTCTCAAAAATATATAAACAAAAGCTCATTTATCTACATGTTAAACATTGCATGAAAAAGGGAGGGGCATAGAAACAGGGAGAACAATCTCCTACTTACTCATCATCATTTTCACAAACTCCTCGTAGTTGATCTGGCCATCGCCATCCACATCAGCCTCGCGAATCATCTCGTCCACCTCCTCATCGGTCAGCTTCTCGCCGAGGTTTGTCATGATGTGGCGCAGCTCAGCAGCAGAAATAAAGCCGTTGCCATCCTTGTCGAAGACTCGGAAGGCCTCCTTGATCTCCTCCTCGGAATCGGAATCCTGCATCTTGCGGGCCATGAGGGTGAGGAACTCGGGAAAGTCGATGGTGCCACTCCCGTCCTGATCCACCTCGTTGATCATGTCCTGGAGCTCCGCCTCCGTCGGGTTCTGGCCAAGGGAGCGCATCACGGTACCCAGCTCCTTCGTCGTGATGGTGCCATCACCGTCCTTATCAAACAGTGAAAACGCCTCCTTGAACTCGGAGATCTGCTCGTTCGAGAGTTGGTCAGCCATCGTAGCCTTACTGGTTGTTGGAGCTTGGTGTTGTTTGCTGGTTGGACTCTAAATATAATATCTCACTAGGAAGGAAGCATCAACGGGGGGGGAAATTAGGCAGTTTCACTGCGGAGTACTCTTGTCGATCACCGGGACGCCCAACGGCGTGTGGTCGGCCGGCCCCCAAGGAAGGAGTGCCCACCGCCAAACCCACGGCACTTAACATTCTATTGGGTGTGAACGGGATCTGCAGCGCCGGCCTGCTCCAACTGACACTCTCCTCTTCCCCACACAAAAAAAGAAATTGTGAGCGCATGGCGCACCAAAAGTAGGCCGAGGCACAACGTTGCTGACTCACACACCTCTCAAAAATATATAAACAAAAGCTCATTTATCTACATGTTAAACATTGCATGAAAAAGGGAGGGGCATAGAAACAGGGAGAACAATCTCCTACTTACTCATCATCATTTTCACAAACTCCTCGTAGTTGATCTGGCCATCGCCATCCACATCAGCCTCGCGAATCATCTCGTCCACCTCCTCATCGGTCAGCTTCTCGCCGAGGTTTGTCATGATGTGGCGCAGCTCAGCAGCAGAAATAAAGCCGTTGCCATCCTTGTCGAAGACTCGGAAGGCCTCCTTGATCTCCTCCTCGGAGTCGGAATCCTGCATCTTGCGGGCCATGAGGGTGAGGAACTCGGGAAAGTCGATGGTGCCACTCCCGTCCTGATCCACCTCGTTGATCATGTCCTGGAGCTCCGCCTCCGTCGGGTTCTGGCCAAGGGAGCGCATCACGGTACCCAGCTCCTTCGTCGTGATGGTGCCATCACCGTCCTTATCAAACAGTGAAAACGCCTCCTTGAACTCGGAGATCTGCTCGTTCGAGAGTTGGTCAGCCATCGTAGCCTTACTGGTTGTTGGAGCTTGGTGTTGTTTGCTGGTTGGACTCTAAATATAATATCTCACTAGGAAGGAAGCATCAACGGGGGGGGAAATTAGGCAGTTTCACTGCGGAGTACTCTTGTCGATCACCGGGACGCCCAACGGCGTGTGGTCGGCCGGCCCCCAAGGAAGGAGTGCCCACCGCCAAACCCACGGCACTTAACATTCTATTGGGTGTGAACGGGATCTGCAGCGCCGGCCTGCTCCAACTGACACTCTCCTCTTCCCCACACAAAAAAAGAAATTGTGAGCGCATGGCGCACCAAAAGTAGGCCGAGGCACAACGTTGCTGACTCACACACCTCTCAAAAATATATAAACAAAAGCTCATTTATCTACATGTTAAACATTGCATGAAAAAGGGAGGGGCATAGAAACAGGGAGAACAATCTCCTACTTACTCATCATCATTTTCACAAACTCCTCGTAGTTGATCTGGCCATCGCCATCCACATCAGCCTCGCGAATCATCTCGTCCACCTCCTCATCGGTCAGCTTCTCGCCGAGGTTTGTCATGATGTGGCGCAGCTCAGCAGCAGAAATAAAGCCGTTGCCATCCTTGTCGAAGACTCGGAAGGCCTCCTTGATCTCCTCCTCGGAATCGGAATCCTGCATCTTGCGGGCCATGAGGGTGAGGAACTCGGGAAAGTCGATGGTGCCACTCCCGTCCTGATCCACCTCGTTGATCATGTCCTGGAGCTCCGCCTCCGTCGGGTTCTGGCCAAGGGAGCGCATCACGGTACCCAGCTCCTTCGTCGTGATGGTGCCATCACCGTCCTTATCAAACAGTGAAAACGCCTCCTTGAACTCGGAGATCTGCTCGTTCGAGAGTTGGTCAGCCATCGTAGCCTTACTGGTTGACTTGTGTGTGTGTGTGTGCTAATTATCTAGCCTTAGCTGCCTTTTCAATGAGGATGAAAATGCCTGTGATGTAAAAACTCTATATGATTCTTTCTTTAAAAGCATTTAAAGAAATAACAATAATAATAATAAAGGAGAAAGGGAGGAAACCAATTGTACATAGCTCACATATTTTACAGTATATTTCTGCACACATGGCAGCACCGATCATTTGCCAACGAACCACAGGCCGCCAGGGGAGAGGGCGAAAATTCAGTCCAGCAACACCTCCATCACAGCCACAGCCAAGCACCCAGAGATGCATTCCCATGAACATAAGGACCAAAGAACGAAACTCCCAAGTGCAAGTGCAGCAAACTAAATTTGTATGGACAACTTGTACACATACCTGACTATCGTTGCTTTAAAGAGACTTGCTTCAAGTTTGCACGAAGTTGTTCAATGATCTCATTCTTTTCCAGCGAGCAAATAGCTTTTGCCTCCGTCTCGTTGTTTGCGGCACTTGCCTTGGAGCCAAAATAGGCTACCAGGCTATCGGCCACCTGCCCTTTCTTTGCGTTTCCATAAAAAAGCTCGGTCTTATATTTATACGATTCAAGGGCACTCATAGGAGCGCAAGTGACCACTGCGTACTGCACACAATCATCTGGCCGTGGGTTTGCTGTGAAATGCACCCATTCACGCTCAAACTCCTCCTCGTTGGCAGAACATAGCGGCTCAAGATTCACTGCCACTGGATCCACTGGATTTGATTCCGAAGGGTGGCTCTGGATATTCTGTCCAGCACCCGGTGATTCCGGCTGCCCGCATTCCGTTAAGTGATCATCGCACCCCCGCAGCACGGAGGAAGGTATGTTTGTGTCACTCCCATCGATGTCAGTTAGTCCACTGCTGTGCATCAGCGCTTTCTTCCCATTCTTCTCGCCATCACCCGTGGTGGGCACGCGCTGCCTCCCTGCAGTGGTCAGAGCTTTCGCTGGGGGGACAGCAGCACAACTACTACTCTCGGCCATTTGAAGTCCAAGCATGCTCAACTGCACCCTTGATAGCTTGTTGCCATTAAGAAGAGCGCCTGCAAGACAGTCTTCCTCATCCTGATCCTTGTACTTTCGCTGTATTTTCTTTAACTTCCTTCTATCGTTCTTCGTGAGCTGTTTACACTTGAGTTGGGCAACAGTCTCTCCCATGAGAGCGCCGCCTTTTTTCTCAGTATCAGCGGGCTGAAGATCCACTGCCTTTGTGGGGCGCGCCGGCCCCACCGTAGGGGGCTCGCCGGTAACCCCACGACCCTGTCGTTGATGACGGCTGTTTGGAAGCGGTGGCAATGTGCGCAGCTCAACCGCAGTGTCTGGCTCCAGAAAGTCACTTTCACCCTCTTTCCCATAGCTGTTAGGCGCTGGTGTCCCCAAACCCAACTCCGGTGGTCCAAATGCATCACTGAGGTCCGAGATACGCGCAACACGAAAAAGTAGGCCACAACCTAACCTCGATGACGGCGGCTCCAGGTCGTGTTGTTCGCCTTCATACAAGTAGCACCCAGCTGAAGTTCCCCCAGAAACCTGTGATGCATGAACCCACCAGGCGCCAACTGTGAATTTGCTCTCCCAGGCTGGGCTCCTGGACACACACCATGATGCAGCTTCCTCGACGCTTTTCTTACGCACTGGGCATATTTTCGGAGTCGCACACACATCCCCGCCGTTCCCACCATCCGGACCCGATTTGGAGGAAGCGTTCACAGCGCTCCAGACTGACCCTGTGGGCCTCAATATGCATGGCAACCCCCCTACTACGTGACAACACAAAAAAATATCCCCTAATCGCATGACGCGACGTAACAACAACTGGGTAGACCGCTCGTCACGCCCCTGTAATACCAAATCACCACATGACGTACGAAACCAATTAAACTTCTCCCACCAGAAGCGACACCGTTCCGTAATGATCTTCTTTTCTTGAGTTTTACCAGTCACCGTCCTGCCCTTCCTCTCTGCTCCAGCCATTGCCTTCTCTGTGGCAGCAATGGTCCTTTTAAGCTTTGCGGCAGTACTCTTCGCGCGGGCAAAGTACTCCTCAGCATTAGTGTGAGCCGTCTTGGTTAAGTCAATCTCAATCTCGTATGTGGCCCGGTCACGATCCTCACGTTTCTCGCCCTCCTCGTCCTCAGTTTGCTCATCATCATCATCCGCATCCTCATTCATAATCACGACGACTTTCCGCCGCTCAAAAAGAACTTCCTTTATCATACTTGCCAAGGGATGTCCCTCGTCTCGCCGCTGTTTTAGCACGGAGCGGAAATCATCCCACCTTATCTTCATGTCCAGCGCCTCGTTGATCAACCCAATAATTTTATCAATGGTTTCAGTGTTCTGAAATATGAGGTGGCCCTTGCGGATACTCTCCTCTTCCGACCGCTTAAGCTTGTCAATGCGGCGATTGTGGTTTCGCTCGCACTCCTCTCTCTTGGACACCACGACTGTCTTTACCTTATCGTTGTGATGTTCGATTCTCTTTTTTTCCGAATATGAAAAAAATTCATCGCAAACGCTACTGAAATTTGGAAGATGTTGATAAGCCACAGCATCCTTCTTGTACTGATCGAGCAAAACAGGGCTGAAATCATCGTACCGGGAATCATTCGCTTCCTGGCCTCCGCGTTTGCTGCTCTTTAGCAAATACCCTCCCTCTGGCAGTGGGGAGCTGAATAATCTCCAGGCGTCGAGCATGCCAGGGAGTAGCTTTCTAAACATCTCCTCTCCGCTACAATTCATTTTGTCCTTCGTGACGTTAGGTACGCCAGCACGCGACATAATATGACCAGCGAGTGAATTGCCAAATGAATACATGGAAGACAATATTGAACATATCTCCACAGGACCATCCCATTGGGCAAACTTTTCATTCCACTCCTGTTGCAGCATTTCTTCACTAATCTGCTCCTGTCCTCCCTCCTCCAGTGGTGCGCGGGGTATTGTTTTGAGGAATATCTCGTCGACGGCTGGTGTAACTTGGTTGACCGCTTCCGTGCGAAACAGGAGTTTTACTCGATACTCGTGGTCTGTTACGACAAGGTTTCCCTTCGAAAAAAGTTCCACCACAATGTGAAGTGAGTTCTCTTCGGACATGCCGAGGTGAAAATCTACCACACGGTCATGATCAAGTTGCCTGACGGACCGTACTTTCCAATTGCATAGAAGCCTTCGCATCTTCTGCGCGAAAGCAGAGGGTATCTGAGGCTTCTCCCGCACCACTTGCGTAAGGTGCAGGCGTATGCCGACGTCCAGCACCACCGTCTTCTTCTTCTCAGCCTGCCCAAACCTGAAAAGAAAAGTCCTCGGCGGAATGCTGTATATATTTAATAGTCTCAGGTTCTTCAGTTCCGCATGCATCTCCTGGGAAGAGGCCTTAACGTCAAGTGACGTCATACGCGATTTAACCATTTTTAACAACACCCACTAACAACAAGCCTATTGACCGGCACTAATGCTATTCTCTTGCTGTTCTTACGTTGTTATTGTTGTTTTGCAAAGGGGTTTCTCACCAATTACAGCCCTCCTCGCAAGTGTGTGTGTGTGTGTGCTTGCGCACGCGCAAAGAGAGTTACCTGATTCGGCCACCCACGCTACCAGCAGGGCGTGCAAATGGGTGCAGGTTATGCGACAGAGAACCAAAAGGAAAAAAAACAAGCAGAAAAAGTTGTGAATACAACATAAATGGGAATCGCAAACAATAACCCCCCGCGAATCCGAGGCTTTTAACACCGTAAAAGTGGGGGAAGAATAATGGAAGAAAAGTGAACGAATGGTAAGCAGGGAGTGAACACTCGCATTCTGCACCATGCGACACCTGAGTCACCCCGTGATACCGGACCGTATTTCTCACGACCACAAATGAGACCCTTCCTATCCCGTCCCACCTAGCGTAAAGGAAGGACCAGGTATGGGGCTAACGAAACCCTGCTCTCACTCCAAATCGATCACTACTCACGCACAAGGTAAGTATCAAACAGATCTGAGATCGACCCGTCTCTGTCGTCGATATCACATCGGCCCCGCCCACACCTTCCACCTTAACCGTGCGGAACAGCAGCGTAGAAAGAAAGATAAACACCCACATCATTGACGTGTCGCCGGCCACACCTCCTCCAACCGCTTCATCAGTCCCTCCGCATCCTCCATTTTCATGCCAACACCGCACGCCAAGACTAGAAGCGGGCATGCAGGTGTGTCGTCCGTGTGCATGCCGTAATTTCGGAACAAGTGACCGCAAAGGCTGACCTTTTCTTCATTTGGAAGAACAACACGCGGTCCCGTGACAGCACCTCGAAAAAGTCGCGCACCAACAGCTGCGGCCTCCGAAGGGCCCCCAATATTGCGCATGGTAATGGCAAAACTGATGTCATTACGTAGGGCATACTTCGCATCACCGCGACGAGTGTCCGTTGCAGCCGAAAGCCCACTGCTGTTGTGGCGGTTGCCACTGCCGTCATCATGTACGCCATGCATGCCACCCTGAGGATCAAATTCGTCCAAGAGCGTCTCCTCACGTGCTCGTGCAAAATCCCTTAGCCGCTGCTCGAGAAGTCCCCTCAAGAAGTAGCGCGCATCCCATAACTTCTGAAAACCGCCGCGCCCCAGACTCAGTGCGGTAATGAAAAGATCGACCACCGGCGACGCACTCGCCCGACCGGCGTAAAGTGAAGTAGCACGCGCTACTTCAGTTGTACCGCCACTCAAAACGGCGCCCCCAACAGGAACAAGAAAATTTTTATCACCAGACTGAACAATGGCATCCACGCGACCCAATCGAATGGCAGCATCTATTCTCTGCATTATTGATCTGCTCTGTACCCCATATGCATTGTTCACAACATAAGGAACACCGAGTGTTTTACAAAGTTTTGCGATAGCCACGACATCATCGGGAAGACGCGGTGCGAAACAACTAGTTGTAGACAACACACACAGCACATTTGTGGGTCCCCCAACACGCTCAATGGACGCCGCGACATCATCGACGTGAGCCTGCAAAAAATAGGAGTGAAGGGAACTAACTGCACCTGGGCCTTCCTTATCTTCATCCCGATAGCGCCTCAACACAGAGGCCCGGCGGAGAGGTACAACCACTGGTATAAACCCAGACAACTCAATGCATTTCAGCGCTGTCTTCTGGTCAACACGAGTCCAAATAACAAAACGTGGTGCCACAGGTGCAACGGAAGTGGCCCCACAATCGCTTCGTCGCTGGTCGTCGACAGCAGCTTCCGTAGCCCTCATCCGAGTCTCTTGGTCCCGATGGTGTGCAATGCTACGGAGCACCAGGCTGATCGTCATACCGGTGGCCATAGGAATGACAGCAGCACTCGCAAGCGACGGCGTCCCCGCCTGCCGCAGCAGGTCCAGCACCATGTGGTTTGTCAACTTGTACAACAGACTAGAGCCAGCCGCCTTGGGTTGGTCGCTACAGATATCACCTGAGCGCCCAACACCGTGAGTGAGATTGTAGTAGCGCCTCTGAACTAAAGTAGAGGCAACACGTCCCTCCCGCTCCCCGGCACCAACGTGGGCAGTGAAGTTATTTGTGTCCATCATAGCGATCTGGTGCAGTAATAACTCAATTGCACAGTCATTTAAACCTTCATCTGGACAGCGGCGCTGAGCAAGGATCGAGCGCACCGTGCGCTCAACAGAGCGCTGCGATTCAACACCTGCCTGTATGTAACGCGGCTCAACGATGGACTCCGCCAAATGAAGTGCCCGTTCGTCCATAAACACCTCAGCGCGTGCTCAGCTGTATGTGATTCAAATAATGCTCCTACAACGATGGAAATAAAGGTAAGAAAATAAAAAGAAATAAAGTCCCTAGCATCGCTTCATGTTTGTATACCATCCCCTTTCAATCCCGTTTTCCTTTCAAGTCACTGCAGAGTGACGACTAAACGTAAAGCTGAGACGCACACCATCGACCGAAGACCTTGCTTGGAAGCCAAGCAGTACGTGCTCCACCTTCCAAAGGGGCTCAATAACGACTGTCAACGCTATTGTCCATGGAAAATGAAACCACTAATCATCAATTTAAAGGGAAAACAAGAGGGGAACGAGGTGCAGTGAAAAACAGGGTTCATCGGGATAACGTCACAACATATAACAATTCGACGAGTGGTACGGCCTGGCCAGTGCCCGGCAGTCAAAACCATTGTTCACATTGCCACACCGACCACCTTCTAACCGCTTCTTTATTCCTTCCAATGCACACATCACCATCAATCATTTATCGCATACCCCAAACCCCGCTACGCCCCACTGGAAAGTGCAGGCCGTAGCACGTGAACTGCATGCATCACAGTGGCAACCCCAATCGGTCTGTTTGCTCAATTTACGGCTCGTGCCACCCAGTCATGCGAACGAAAAAATATTCCCAACGGAGTCAAAGGCACCTTTCCCTCCGTGTACGTGTGTAAAAAAAAATACGTACAAACAAGGAAATAATACCAAAGGCGTTGCAACGGCACACGTATCACACCTTTCCCAGCTGCAGTACCGCCAATGATGTGCCAAAACCCACCACGACAGCGGACACTCCATCAACTCGCACATCTGTGTGTGCCACACCACAAATAACAGAGCCACAGGAGTGAACCTGTCGTAATGTAGTACACGTTCCTCCTTCCTTGTTACATGCACTAATAGCGGCAACCGGTGTCACCTCAGCCAATGTGCAGGCATATAACTCGTTACCACTTACAAACAGAGCTGTTCCAGCATCCGTAACTGCCACAGACGCCAGCCCCTGCCGCTCCCGAAGCAACTTGCTAGAGACAGGCATGTCGTATCCCCACACAGGCAGATGCTGCTGCTCCAACGTACCCCGCGGCAGCACAACACCGCCAGTGAGCGCCCACCACCCAACAGTGCCATATGCCTGCTGCCCATGGTGTTCCGTAAGGTGCGTCTCGGTACCACTCACAACGAGGCGCATCTGCTCTGTAGCAGCATCAAAAAATAAGGCGGCACTGTTGACAACTTTATGGGCCGCTGCGTTGGGGCCAGCTGCGGTCGTGCAAACGTTGTGTGAGACAGCTGAGAGGCTGTACGCGTACAGTACGTGGGGCAGAGCGAGGGGTCCGCGCGAAGCATTTGAGGAGAACTCATTGTCGCGAAGGACCATGTCAAGACCGATTTTGCTGTGTCGCAGCTGCCTTTGCCGATGATGTTCTGTCAAAATCTGCAGTGACCCTCCGACAACATGGCGGGCAACATAGCGTAAGTCTCCGTTATCAAAAACAATCAAGAGGGCCACGTCAACAGCAAATGACGCATGATGTCGTTGCGGCGCTACCACGCGAACCACCTCAGTGGCTGAAAACGACGCGTAAAACGTTTCGCTGAAGGGTCTTCCCGTGGCGCATGCGCTGTGCGGAGGTGGCCTGACTACCACCCGAGACACCGCCTCTGTCGCATTTGCCTTCAATGAATCGTCAAAATACTGCGTATCAATCACTACAACGACATTGGAAGTTGCAGCAGACACAAACTCCGGTCTTCCGGCTGGATCAAGGCCTATGCAAACATCCACTACGATGTCCTCAGCAGAAATAAGGCCATCAGTGTACTCACACAACGGGGTTTCGCTGACCTTACACAGAGCAGGTGTTCCTCCAGTTGGACGACTCTCCACGACGAAGAGGCACAACGATCCAGAGCTGGTACCCATGGCGCACAAAGCGGTTGCGCCGCCCGGCAACAGTGTAATGTCCATGCACGTAATCAAACCGCTGGAGGCAATGAGTGTCGGCATTTCGCTGGAAGAATCCCCAGTTGCAGCGGTCGGCTCAGAATGGGGAAAAGAAGACTGTGGTGCCCCACTCTGTTCATATGGATGCATCAATGATGATACCAGTTCAGCTGAAACAACACATCCACCTGCTGCAAGAACAACAGACCCGCAGGGTAATTCAACAGAGCAAATGGCATCAACTGAGTGCGATAGCGGGCGAGAAATGAATTTTCGGACGCCTGCTGCAAATATGGGTGGGTTGGAGGGGAACCCCGTTCTCACCCTCCTCGAAGAATCCACCGTGGCTACCGAGCCAGGGTCGGTCATCACCGATGGCAAAGAGCCCTCACCTTGCGTCACTTCCCGCGGCCACCGCCTATGCGTAGCAAACGGCCTAGGTCGGAATAATATCTAGTAAAAGTGGTAAAAGTAATAGTAGTAGTAACCGCGATTTACTATAGCACCTCAGGACCCCTCGTCCCTCTAGTCAAAGGTTATTAGCAAGGAGAGTGGAAGAAGATAAGTTAGTGGTATTGAGCGCACAAGGAAGAGTTAACACCATCAGCTGCACCAGATACCACTGCTAAGAACAAAAACCTTCAATGTCATCATCATCAACCTTCGCACATGATCCTCCTTGGCGTCACGATAACACGCGCACAAACACGGTTGAGGGGGGTCGGCTGTGCAGGTATCGACAACACGCTTTGTGTCCATGCGAAGTCAACCTTTGAAGTTCAGCCAACTCGCCACCAACGATTTACACAAGTGGTGACAGCGACCCACACAACCGAGGTTACGACACAATAGAAACAAAAGGAAACACAGGGCCGCTGTCAGAAACTTTTTAGCGGTAAATGAGAGTGCGAAATAATGACAACAACAGTAATAGGCACATACTTTCATCTTTGATTTAACTGATTATAAATGAATATTACCCAATTTTTCTTAAAGCAGATGCGTCAGAGGAAGGCACTTCCCTTTCAAAAAAAGAAAAAGAAAAAAAAAGCGAAAAAATTCTTCTTCACTGCGCTGAGAGGGTGTAGCGTCATTAAGACACATCAGTGCACACTACTCCGCTTGATCCTTTTCTCACCTCCACGCAGAAATTTTCATATAATGCAGAACAAACGGAATTAAAAACATTAAGAGAGATGCCTTGTCTTAGTGGTATCGACTCAAAAACGCTCACGGCGTGGTGGCCGTAAAATTGAGGTTTATTTGAAGACGCGGCCCTCGAGGACGGGTTTCGGGATGGTCGGGCCCTCCCAGCAGAAGTAGTCCGTAATTCGCTCACTCTGGGCCTTTATGTCGGGGATCTCTTCCCAGTCGAACAGCTCTGTATCTTCCACGTCCTTCACAATATCAGGCATGCCCTTACCGCGGAACACCCACAAAGCCACAATGTCATGCCTCTTCTCTTCTCCAATAATGAGAGCAACACCAAACGCATATTTGCGGGTGTGCTCCATGCGTTGGAACCACCCACGCACAAGGTTTGCCGTCATGAACTGCATCTTGTTATCCTCGTTATACTTGTAGCGGCACCAGAAGGTAGTGTAGCCGTTGGGGTCGTAGTTGCTGAAAAAATACGGAGCTGCTACCGTGCGGGTATCGGTGTTGCTGTACTCACGCTTGAAGTTGTCGAGCACGAAGGGGCTCGGCGGGAGCGCATCCAGAGGGTTTGGTTTCTTCTTCTCCTTAGGGGCATCATCCTCGTCCTCCTCGTCGTTTTTGGGGGCAGCCTTAGGTGCCTTCTGCGCCTTGGGTGCGGGTTGTTCAGCTTTCTTTGCCTTTACTGGACCAAACGTCGCACCCTGCGACTTCAACACCTCGACTGTAGTAGGCTGCTGCATCACCGTGTTGTACAGACGGTAGGCATTCCTGTACTTCTTTGTCAGGGCCTCTCCCTCTTCAGCATTAAAGCGGTAGTGCGACTGAAGGGAAAACGCAACGCAAATGTCTGCAACAGTCATGCGCTCGCCAACAAGGAAGGTACGGGTCTCCAGCCATGTCTCCAGGCCGCTCAGAACCTCGTGTACCGCCTCCATCGCGTCGGCTGGGACGGGCACGCCACGGACAACGTTCATAACAAAAGGCCTTGATGCAGCGTCCAGCTCCGTGGTGGCGAAATCCAACCACATGTCAACCTGACTGCCCTCGAACGGTGTGCGGCCATAGAGAAAGGCGCCGCCTTTATCGAGGCGTGCGATATGGCGGACGATTGCGTTGGACTCAAAGAGGCACCCTTCATCTGTCTGGAGCACGGGGTAGCGACAGCACGGGCTGCAGTTGCGGCGGTACTCCGCCGTCTCGTTTTCACATCCATATTCACATGCCTTCACCGTAACTGGAACCTTTGCAAACGCTGCAGCCACCAACACCTTCAGGTTGCGGGGGTTTTCGGCGTGTGGTTGACACCAAAGCATGCAGGTCATTCGTTTCGTTTGTTAGTAAGCAGTGTTTGAACTTATATCTACGAGCGCGAGCATGTTGAGCGAAGGCAGCAGATAGATGGGAAGTAAAGTTGAAGCACAAGATCGGTTATCACCGTGTATAGAAACAAAAGGAACGGCCATTGTCTAAGAATGGTGAAGAAACAAACAGTGAAACAAGTACTGCACACCATTAAGGATCTATTCAGGAATGCGAACGCAAAGGGGAGAAAGGCACACCCACAAGTGCAGCGCAGTGAACCAGAAGGCAACGCTGTTTAATGTCTGCCCTGAGCAGTACAGGACCGCGCGCTCCAAATCCATCCAACAGCAATGAGAAACACCTGCAGTAAAAGATGTTTGAAAAAAAGGGGGGAACAGAAAAACGTTAAAGAAGTGTGGCAGCTGGTGTAACACGCAAAGCTGAAGTACAACAGATCGGAGAAAAAAGACGCGGAGAACCTCAGTATGAATTACTAACAGAAGAGATTAACAGGCAAACAACTCAGGCATACAATTAAGTTCCCACACCCAACGAACACCTCATGCCGCCTACCGCAGAAAGACACCAGACCTCCGCTGTTGAGATTTTCACGACTCCCGCTGTGCTAGTTATTGAGGAATCTCACTGCGACGAGCCCTCTTCTCCGCATGGGTCCTATTAGTCCTTCGGCGGTGAGGTTTCCGTCTCATGGGGAATGGTACCCCTTGTGTATTTGCCTGTATACTACTGTCCATATGAGACGTAGCGGCGTCATCGGGGCCCACGGAACTCCGGATATCACTAAAGCCATTATTGTCTTTGACTGTGATTTCCCTCCTGTCGACCGCAGTAGTCCCTGCGGCAGAACTAAGACCACTGTGAACGGTAAGATACTCCCATAATCCTAGTGTCCGAGTGAATTGAAAATACCGACTCCCTACATCCGATTTAAACAGGGAAATATTGACGGGGGGTACGGCAGTCTCAGCCAGGGGGAGCAGTGAAAAGTTATCGGGGGCACCTTTGCTACCGGCTGAAAGGGGAGTGGCTACATTTACCTTGCTGCTACGAGGAGGGAGCGTTGCCTTGTTATTGCAACCTACGCCACACGGCGCGGTACTAACACATGGTTTCACTTCAGGCGCTGATTTCAGGAGCAATTTTCCTTTCAGTAGTGTGCTTGGACTGTGCTGATGCAAGTCACGCAGCACTTGCAACTCCCGCAGCCTCGCTATCATACCCCGCTCAGTGTCCACATTCAGATGCGGCTCTATAATACGCCCATCATGTTCCCATGGAGGTCCCTTCTTGGGCCTGTCTATGGTGACGACAGGAACGTGGAGCCTCAGCGGGACAATGAGCCTCTTTTGGTGTCTATCCACAACCTCCTCACCCATCCTACCGCTCCCGCTCCTTGGTGCCACATACTCTCCGAAACCCTCCCAACGCTCCGCAGAGAATTCTATCCCAGCCGAACATCGTGAACCTCCTTCATAGTTGTCATCGCTCCGGACGCCCTCTGTCCTGGGTAGTCGTAGCGCCCTATCGTTCTTCTGCCGTCGTGTAACTATTGTATCGTGAAGTTGAACATCACAGTCCGTAAGCATAGGGCAGTCGGGACTCACAGGATCAGGAAATGCGTCCATATTAAGCGTATCCCGCGCGGCGAGAAGTTCCTCGCGCGTGTAGCGTAACCTCTGTCGCATATTCTAAATCCGGAACAAATACAAAAAGAACGAAGTACCCGGAAGAAAATACCGTCAGTGGAACCAGTCAACCTCACAACAGTTCAAGTAGCGTATATATGTGTCCACACCACGTCTTAAACTTCTAACGCCCTCTCCGCTCCCGCCAAACAACACCACACCGCCGCCCAACAAAGGGCACCTCAAAGCAAAGAATGGATGGTAAGAAATTGCCTCCACAGACGTGCGGGAGTCTGCACTCCACACCCTCTGACAAAACTTAATAGCAGGCAGATGGTGAAGCAGTGAAATCCTTCTTCTTGGTCTGCGACCTCGCCGTCAGCTTTACAAAGGAAGATCCTGCAGGGGCTAAATACAGCAGATGTCACAACGATCGCAATATACGTATATCGACGCACGCGCCTCGTTCTTTATCCCTACATGTATGTATCCACAAGCCAACACCAGGGGAAAGGTAAAAGAAAGGAGAAGTGGTGGACGAATGGAGTGAAAGATGGTGACAAAGGGCGGCGAGCGGCCCCACTCCAAAGTCGGGACAAGAAGAATTGGGAAGAAAGTTGTCGAATAAAGATAAAAGCAGTCAAACAGGCCAAACACCTACCTGGCATACGTTGACGCTACACTCAAATGTCCATCAAAAAGAAAACGGGAAGGAAGTACACAAATTTATATCCTTTTCATAGAAAGAGGGATAAAAGAACATGCGTAAGTGAAAGAGGGAGAAAAAGAAGAAGCTTCAGTATAAGAGCGCACAAACATGGCCATGGGACTTGAGCGAACGGGCAACTAAAAGAAAGAGAAACACTGAAGGAGTGCAACTTGACTAAAACCTCCCCGCACTACCATCGCCGCCCGCGGAGATGAGAAACGCACTCGGCCGTCCAATATATACCTATCACCACCCGTGTGCCTCTCGGAGCTAGCACTTCCTAGACTCCTGTACGGAAAATAGCATCCCTAGCTGCGCCACAACGGTTGAAAAATAAGAAAAGGAAACCGTTAGGGTGAAAGAAAATCGAGAAGGGTAGGCGTCTGATGTCTTTCCCCGCATCAAAAGGAATGCAATAAATAAAGAGAAACTAAGAAAGCCCGTGTGGGGAAGGGCATCTCCCACAGGAGTCCACGCAGCACCGAATCCGTCAGTACAGTCGCACCTACGGCAACGCCTGAGGCAAATACATGTCCACACACAAGTAAATATATAGATACACTCATCCAGTAGCAAACAGACCACGGTGAGTGTCAAAAGTTAATAGGGGGACGGGATATATATATATATATATATATATATATATGCAAATTAAGAAACCAAAGAGTATTATGTTCACGCGATAGGCCTATCACTTACACCCACAAACACGCACCTCCACCTTCTGGCCTCTCAACCGTCGCAAGGGTTTCTGGGTAATCCTCATTTATATGTCAACGTCTACCCACATCATCTCACCTGTGCGCGAGTACGTGGCTCACTGTGTTACCCATCTCCACCCCATCCTTCTCAACACGTTATTACACAGGCAACCCAGCAGTATCAGAACTACATGTCTCCTTCTCGGATCAAAAGGTGCACGTCCAGTTTCCTTTCTTGCTTTCTCTCTTGCCAGTTGGAACCGCGCTCTCTTATGCTCCTTTGGCTTACTCTGTTTAGACACACATCGCACACTGAGACAATGAAAAAGTATGATAAAGCAAGGGGAACAAATGTGAAGTCAGCCTCATCAAAAAGACACTTAAAAGCCATCGGAAAGCGAGCTGTGACTGATGCCGTGGCAGCATATTGTCATCACAGACGTTATCGTTTGCTATAGTAGCCAAGAGAAAAAAAAACATCGAAGTCGAAGAGAGGTGCGTGTGCACAAAGTGCAGCGGATCTAAAAGACACCCATCTTCGCCCCGTATAGAAATAAAGAGAAAGGAGGAATGAAAAATGATGTACAAAGTGAAGATAAAGGGAAAAAAGAGCCGCCCGTTGCCTTTCAGCAGCTCGTGCATAACACATCAAAGTTCTTACCTTCTGTTGTGAAGATCTGCACCACACACATATTAGCCCGGAGGATTGACGCATCCACAGAACCCAGAAAATACAAGAAAGAGGGAGGTCGCTGTGGAAATGAACATGACAAAGGGAAAGGTGTGAAGGGAAATTATGAAGTAAAATTCAGTAGTGATATCTAAAAGTGATTGTTCTATCTATACATAGAGTGAAAGAGAAAACACGACGCGGAGCAGCGAGGGAAAAATCGGTGCACACGATGCAGCATGTGATCAAGCCGCTCAGACAACACTCTTCAGTAGTTAAAAGGAAGGCAACGCAGTGTATGTATCCTATGTAGTCGAAAAGTGCCGTCATTGCCCGAACCACAAAGCCGCGCTTAGTGCCTTTACTCACCCTCCACGTACACGACAATAACTTCGTGGCATCAGCATGTTTATGTGCTGACCACCACCAAGCACTGTGTTCACAATCCCCCACTCCAGTTCCCATGCCCCTACCCATCCACATAGACATAAGTGTTGTTATTCACCGGCTGCGCCGTAGTGTGTATAAAATGCAGAATAACCAAGTCAGGTATGTAGTCGAACTGCCCACGGCTGACCGCCTAAGCGGCGGCGTGCTGTACCTCACACTTTTCGCTGTCATTAGTGTAATATTTACCACCTCGCTGGCTATCGGGGCCATCTCTGTAGTTGGCAGTGAGGCGTGTGTTGGAAGGCCACAATCCTCGGGCGCTAGTCATGTGGAGCCCTTTGGCCACCGGAAGAAAACCCGGAACCGTGGAAGAACTCCATCTGGAGCAGGTCTCCGAGGCTTCAACGCCTTCGTTAACAGACAAAGACGCAAGGGGAATCCTGGACGCTGTCACCGACTTCCCTAGTGGGTGGAATGCGCACTCATCTTCCCTTGAGGCGGGGTGTGATATTGGCTTCTCTTCATCCAGCAGATTATTAGTATGTGCTTTTGGTAAAGACAGGGACAGCTGCTCATCAGTCAATGATGCCTCGGAGCCACGCCTTCTGTACGGGCTGCGTACCAAAACCTCACCTGGTTCCACGGACATGTTCCACTCAGTAGATTTAGTCATCGCTTTGTGGGCATTACATTCGTGGGGGTCTGTTTGGTACGAAAATAGTGTCCTGTTGGTAGAATGCCAAAATCTGTCACCTTCATCTCTCACATTCTGCTCTCCTATCCAGCCTTGAGAGTCACTGAGTCTCTCATTCCCCACAAAGGACCTCCAGACGCTGTCTGAGGATGGCACCTCTGGTGGGGTACGGTCCGGTGATCCTGAGTGCCGCATGTGCGCAAGAAATACTTGCTGGAGCGACCGGAGCGCCTCCCGTTCAGACTGACTAATCGTAACGGATGGTGCAGGTAGAGAATCGTTGGAGACAGAATTATCGCTCACCACGGTGTTACTTACCAGCTCTGAATGTGGAGATGAAGTGATGACGCTACCTCTATAGAAGGTTTCAGCGCTCACCTTATGCGGCGTCAGCTCAATGTGAGCAGCCTCACGAATGTCATACAACATTTTGATGACATCATCATCATCATTATCGGTCATACCCTCTTTGGGTTTATCCCTGGTATTCTCCACGTTGTTTTCAGGCGCTGGTACTGACACACCGCGACCCGTCGTCGCATTCTCATCAAGACCGTTGACGTATAGCTGTCGTCGACTATACCGACCCGTGGCAGGAGGTAAATCCACACCCTTTGGCGCAGAGTAGTTGTCGTTAGCAGTCGAAGTATCTGCCACGGAGCTGTTCCCCATATCGTGGCACCCCTTCCCCGTGAAAATCGGATAATGTCCACAGATGGAAAACACCGCCTCAGGTAGACCTGCAAAAAATGGTGTTTGTGGGTAACCAGAGAATGCGGCACCCATGGAACGCAATTCCTGTGAAATTACGTCACGACTCTCTTGCTGAGCGCCATTCACCTTGGACCCATGAAAAACTTTTTGCAGAGAAGATTTGGTGCGCTTTGTGGAGCATTGTACCTCAGACCTTCCCCCCTGCGGTGAGTGACGTAGCATCGCCTCGAGAACTTCAAGGCTGTCAGGGGGAAGCTTGCCCGCTCGTATTAACAACGCTACGTGTTTCCGTGCGTCGGAAGTACCAAAGTCGCCCAAGTTAAATTGGCGCTGCTGGAAACCGTGGCTCTGCTGATCTCCCACAAACCCCACGGTGACCTTGGGAAGTGAGTCTTCCATTGGATCCACATTGTAACCCCCACCATAAGTGGTTGCAACATTTGCCACATTCGGCGCAAGCATGTGTTGTCCACTACTGATGCCTTTAATACCCTGTTGATGTTGCTGCTGCCAGGACGAGTACATCAGCAAGATTCGACTAACCTCCTGAACTGTCTTGTCTCCGCTGTCTGTGCCTTCCGGATTTGTTCCATTGCGCTTCGCTCGAAGTGTTTCCAACGAAACACTCGTAACAACCCTAGTAATCGTATTGGTCGGCTTGGCTCTTCGGCGCACGGAGGTAGAGTTCACGATTGGTTTGGCCTGGGAAGCAATCTCAGTCTTCCCACTGGCATACGATGCAGTGAGTAAAGAATCAGGTGCTTGTTGTGGTAATGCCTTACAAGCAGCCACATCTGAAGCCGTCCGGCGCTGACCACGGCGGTTTTTCTTATTTTTTGAAGGATGGCCGGCCTCGCACGTTGCAGTGGAACACCCGGAATTCGCAGAGTCTTTGATATTGTTGCCGGGTCCCATCACTCACAGTCCGTATTTTGGGGGAATTGAAGCTTTTTCGTACGACACCTTGTTTTAAGCAAAAAAGAAAGGAAAAAGAAAGGGGTAACATTATACAAAAAAGGGCTTTCCAGTAGCAACTTTGTTAACGTTGCAAGCGTATATGGTCATGCACCGTGAAAATATGTATTAGCACCCTGAGATATACAATGTGTTAAAACACAATGTAAAGAAGGTACCGAGAAACAATCATAAAATCATCCGCACAGCTGACGACAAAACCGCTTTGCTGTGACAAAATACGACACCACGTGAGAGCAGCCAAATACGCTAAAATGGCAAATAAGTTGTTCAAACATCCTCCACGTGATTATTTATATACTAATGCTTTATAGTGCCTAATTTGTAAAAAGGGTGAGGAAAGGCAAAGTAAAGGCGGTGATACTAGTCTTGTGATACGAAAACGCATCGAAAATAGTTCAACAAATAAGTAAAATGAGATGTCCTCGGTCCCCAAGAATGGCATACATGTCAATTAGCACAAGTAGAAAATGATCCTATATCAGATAAGGGAAATCATGTGTCGTTGTGCAACCATATTGTAGAAACAAAAAAAAAGCGAGAATGATAAGCTAACTACCCATAAGGTATAGGATACTAATCGTCTTGTTAACGAGCTTCCCACAAGCATATTGTCTCATCGTAGCGTCAAATGTTGCATAACTTCAAACATCAATGTAGGTCAACACTGTCCATCACATCAGCGAAGCACAAATAACACCGCCAAGCTACCGAGTAGTTCCACGATGTTAAAGGTATCAATGTGGAAACAGACGCAATTTCACCACCTCGTCTCGAGCGCAGTGTGCAATATTTACTATATAGTCAAATCCGATAATGCTAAGGTAGTCTTTGCATGGACACTACCTGTGAATATTCTAGCCCATCCATCTTCTCATGGAAACTAAACTGTCGGAAAAATCATATGTAGCCACAAGCAGTTTTCACACAACTAAGACGTACCATGTACTTACACCCAAGGACAGACTATGTATATTAAATATATATATATATATATATATATATATATATATATAGCACCCTCCTCTCTCCCATGGTGCATATAGTATGCACAGCTAAGAGTGTCAACAAAACCAAGTACATACCGCTCAACTCATCAAAACACAATCACAACAACGATTGAGGCACTTTAAGCACAAGATATGGTGCATTATTGTTTTTAAACAGTGTGTAACATATAGCATTTTTCATTTGACTCACCCACTGTGGAACTGTATGTTGAACTTTAGTTGAGTGGGTCAAGTATCGTACGATGCTTCATCCATCACCACAACACATGATCACCAAATTTTCAGCATTGTCTAATGCTCTAAATCCTCCTCATCGTTAAACATTTAACCTCGTATCAAGAGCTCTTGCACCCAAGCAGCGCCCCGCAACTCATCTTTTTCCAAGATATATATCCCTTCCTGTGATGTGTGGTACGCTCCCTTTATTAGAGCTGATACGTATACGCCCCGTAAAAAGAGCTCGATCCTTAAAGTACACACACAAGCGCTGGATATTGATACTTCTTTGAAACCATTAACACCGCTCACAAAACCTAGTACTTGGTATTTTTGTATTGCAGTGGTATTATGAAATCCTCAGGTGCGTAGCCTCTCTTGTCACAATCACATCGTCTCCACTAAATAAGTTTTGTCTCCCCCTCCCAAAAAAAAAAAAAAGTGGTCACACAATCCTGGCAGACCCATTTACATCCACTAATGCTAGGCGAAAAGGCTCTTAAAGTAAGAAAAGAGTCCTAACCAGGCCACGTAGAACTGCTGTGATGACAATTATTAAGAGCATAAAAGGTCCCCCGATTAACTTGATAGGTCTCAGGAGGTAACTCAACCCTCTGTATTTTCCTTTCACTAACCAGAGAGAATGGCAACACTAAAGGACCCCATCCTTGTAGCATAAATCGTGACCGAGTAAGAAGCCGTTATACGATATTAAATTGAATATCCTAACAGCCAATGGATAATCATCACCGATATTAATTTCTTCTTGTTGCCAAAATGTAAAGAGACCACCCACCCGCTTAAACCAGTGTAGCCAGTTGGCTGTCACTCAACTCCGGGAGAAACATCCCGATAAAGCAATACGCTTTCTATCTGTTCATGTCTCCCAGATTCACTTAAATGTCAGTTAGTTACGATACTCGGATACAAAATTTCCTTCGACCTTGTGAAGACAAGGAAACTGTAGCACACACAAAGGCACAACTTACCTGGTAATAGAAGCCGTTACCGATAGATCCGTATAGCAGCACCAACACTACCTATCGCATTTATCTCCCAAAACATTATTGTAAACCGCGATATTGCTTCCTCATCAAATGATAAATCTTAATTTCTTTCTTCATCATTCATTGAAACATTGTAAAGTAAGAAAATAATCACCTCCGCCTTTGTTCTGGTTCTATAAATATATATACGAGCTAAGAAACATATAGATGTACATAAAGAATAAGGGAGGGAAAGAAATTCTTTTTCGAAAAGGCTGGCTGAACATTCCGTTACCTAATCATGAAAAGGAGCATCCTCACAGTAACCGACATTCTAACACCCAACATTATTGTAGACGCAGACATAAAAGGTAAGTCATTGTCATCTAACTAAAAGTTGTGTTACCTCGTAAAGTATAATATATATCTCTTAAAATACCTTGTGCTCTACTCGGACACAGATATAGTAGTCAAGATGCCGGTAAAAACACAAACGAAAAGGCACCATCGCTTTTGACTGACTTTATTATAGAAAACTGTGTGCCGGTGGGTTAAAATGGTTGTGCAGAACAACAGATCCTTCCAAGAATAGTGGTGAACAATTTTGTTGTAGATGAACAAGCGAACCAGAATAAGAATACTTACTGCTGATGCTGTCAAATACTTGTGAGAGCCAGCGTAATCGCCCACTTATGGTCCTCCATTGCACAGGAAGTGAGGCAGAAAATAATAACAATAACGATGATAAAAATAATAATAATAATAATAACATTAGTAAACCTTGCAACGCGGGTTTATGCGAAGTATAACAAACTACACTTTCTCCTCTCCATGTGCGTGCTACGCACTTGCCTCTATGATACATATCGTCGAACGCGGTAGGCCGCTCAATAGCGAGTGAATATCGAATGTGTTATCCAAGCCTTTAAGACAGTTCGCGCTACGTGACGGAAGCAATGTATCGCAGTGCAACAAAAAAATTTATCGTATGTGTCGGATTAAGCCAGAAAGTGAAGATGATAGCTCATGGGTAAAGTATGAGCTAATGACATACGTGACAGGCATATAACATAGCGGTGACCTCCTTAGGACATCTCAATGTTGTGTATAACAACTGATTTTCTCACAAGTTATCGATCACCCTTAGTTTGCTGAGTGTTGGTAACACTCTCATAGCTTTAGAATAAAGCTTCTACAATACCATGTCTACTTAAACGGGGTCCGGCGTATGAGTGATCACTGTCACTCCATGCATCCTAGTGAAATGTTGGAAAGTGAATAACAGCAACGTGTACATAATTTAGATACGACTTTTGATTTGGCACCATACGAGATGTTAAAGCTAAGTATGCGAAATCTTTTAGGCTTTAAGGCTCCGAAAAAGGTAGGTCAATCGGTCAAAATTATGTGTTCACCCAGAATACGCTCAATATTCGACATATTCTATACCAATAACCACAATATGCATTGTTATCTACGTTGAAAAGGGCCAAGATAACGCTCTGTTCCCTTTAAATAATAAATTACAAGTTACTTGTGGCAAAAAAAAAGTCCCCGAGTCAAAATATATATGGAACACTTGCAACGCATAGTTGAGCTTTGGCCCAGTCGAGTAAACATTTCCTCATACTAAGACAAGGAGGCGAGTCTGTTAGAAAACTTCACTCCAGGGCAAATGAGCTGTAAGAATTCTAACATTACCTAGATATCGATCATCACCAAGACCTGGCAAAGCAGCTCGACACTTAAATGGAGCTACATATGTGCTAACCAGCTGTATTACCAGAAATATGTTATTTAACGTCTGGATATACGTGCACCTGGTTGCCGAGGTGCATCCAAACAAGCTACCTCGTACACTACAGTTCACCTAAAACAGGTTGAAGAAAATAAATGATCGATCATAGTTAAGAAAGGTTGAACGCGCATGAGAGATTTATGTCAAAAAGCATATCAAGGCACTAAACGGTGTCACAGAAAAGCGTACAAGTTCATATAAAGAGTTTTGAAAATGGAACACCGCAATAGACACATGCCGTACGGGGCTGGTTAGGATGCTCCAGCAAATCCAGTGCTCCACTTTCTTCGTTTATTCGTTTCGCAGAAAAATGGATTGTCTCTCTAAAATTCACTGTCCCAGGTATGGAATTGTACTGATAGCCGTGCTCAATGCCGACATGAACAGCGGTAGAGCCATCGGGTGTTAAGTGGGCAATATGGGAATATAGCATATTTCTCCCTGTAAAAAGGTGCCAGTGAGCCTCAAGGAAATCGGCCGGACATCCCTCTTTGCAAACGTATGCCCTTCCATGGGTCATCCGCCGAAGTGAAAAATGTTGACAACCAAAAAGTGAGTTGCGTAATCTCCCCCTATTTAATAAGGTGAGCCTAGACTTTTCTTTCAGTGATTCTACAGACGTAAAGTCGTTGTGGCATAGTGCATCCTGAGCCTTAGCGAGCCGCAATTCATTTATATCCCTCCTGCGTCCATCAATGTCGCGTCTAATCTCTTGGATGAGAGCATCTTTTCTCTCCTTCCAATCGAGCTCCACGCGTGAAGCAAGTGGAGGCTGAAACCGTGATGTGCCCAATCTTCTTTCGCGCAGCTTCTCTTCTATGTATGAAAAAAAATTATCGGACATAGAGAGTTTTCGAACATCGCCCCCGAAGGTATATATCATCTCTGAGTCGTTGCGGCACTCAAGCTTAAAGTCAATGGCGTCGAAGAGCGTCTGAACAACTGATTCAGGTAACCTCTGTAGCACATTCTTAATAAGCTTATTATTTTTTCGAACCACATGAAACTTAGGATTTTCATTATCTAACAGTATATTTGCCAAGAGAGGTCGGAATACCCTCGTGATTGCGTGTCCAAGAGGATCCGGGGGGGATTCAACGAGAATTCTCTCCGCCTCCTCTAAGGACATAAGCCTTTCAGATAAAATGTGCCGCAGGAAAGTAGATGAAAAGAAGCAAAGATGCACCTATTAGTAGGATAGTCCTCCATATCACACAGCGAGTAATAACAGATACAACATACGCAGAGAAATTTTTTACCTATACAAGGCAAACCTGAAGCTTAAACAGAAGCTTTCATTGGTAAAAGCTGAGGATGCAATTCCACACAAAGAGGTCATTGCAATAAATAGTTTTTTTGGGGGAAAAGAAGGGCGCGATAGACACTATAGTAAATGCTTCTGTAGTCTGTTGCCCCGGCTGTGGCACCCATATTTCCGATGAATTCATATGCGCAGCATAGTAGCATATGGCTCTTTACTATTCAAAACAATGTGCAGATATAAAAAATGTGGACGCTGATGAAGATGTACCGACGCTGCGAATTACAAAAGGTAAACACAGGCGAACGACGCCGCGTTCACCTAAAACGTAAATCCATGTGCACAAGCCACCGCAGAAAGAAATCACAACTAAAGATAAAATTATATCCCACTATTTAAAAAAAAAAAGAATCTATGTGCCGCCAACACCTAACGCCGCATCCATCCCGTAGAAAGAGACAACTTAAAACAAAAGACCAGAATAGATGGCTTCACGTACCACGATGCCCCAAGAAGGGGCCCGCAACAAATTAATGCAACCCACCAAGGCCTACGTACGTGCGTAACACACTTATTGTTCCCTCAAAGAGGTAAGGAAAACTCTATGATCCGTGGATTAAACCAACTGAACTCCGGCAGTGTTAATAAAGCCACCTTACCACATATCCGCCCACCACGTTCCTCAAAACCAAACCCCTGCGCGTCTCCACAGTGGGCCATCGCTTGATGACATCCCGTCACTGAAAGAAAGACAGTAACAACGTCCTAGCCAATACAGCAACTCAAATACACCTTAAACAAAAATTGCTGCATGGAAAACCCCAAAACCAAAGCAATCAAAACGCACGCAAGATCGCATAGAGCCTCCTCAAGACATAAGGAGTGAGCGTGTAGGGTAAAGAACCAGTGAACATGCCCACTGTTGTAGCCCCATACCACCCTGTGTGTGTTGAAAAGCAAATGAGGAGGAAGAATGTATCAAACTAAGCGCAAGTGATATAGGTCGACCCCAACAACCGTTGACCGTCTATCGACCCCTCGGATTCCGTGTGGACATCGCGTCGAAAGAATGCGTCCGCAAAGTAACAATGCATCACAAAGGTTAAGCCTATGAATCAAAAAAAAAAAGTAAACACCATTTAAAAGTGTGCACGACACATTCACCCCATCCTTAAAGCGAATAAAGCCGAATCAATAGCATAGGTCACTTAATGACAACTTCGTCAAAATGCGGATGACATCACATTTCATACGGCGTTCAACCTATTTCAATATGAGAGCTGAAATAAGACACCTCTGCACCCCAGAAATTCTACGAGTCAACCGATGGAGGCGCTACCAAGCCAGGCAGAAGGCGATCACGAAAAAGCTGCGAAATCGGGCCGTGGTCGGCAGTGTCCACCCCAGCCCGTAACACCCGCAGAGTGGGCGGTCGTACTGGGAAGATAGTTCAGTGGCAGAACATCAGATTGTGGCTCTGAATACCCGGGTTCGATTCCCGGTCTTCCCTAGGGTTTTCCAAATCAATATGTTATCTACTCCAAAACAAGCCAGAAGGGGCACGGTGTGTCCGGTATAGTATAACGGTTAGAACATCTGGCTTTCACCCAGAAGATCCGGGTTCGATTCCCGGTACCGGAACTTTTTCCGTAGCACTTTGACATGAAAGAAAATCAGACACGTGGGGCAGCCTGACGCCGCGATAGCTCAGTTGGGAGAGCGTCAGACTGAAGATCTGAAGGTCCCTGGTTCGATCCCGGGTCGCGGCAGGTTTTTCCTTAATTTTCGCCCCGGCTCTTGGCTCTTAGGGGCGGGCGATGCTCCCCAATGCACCCTAAAAGGGAACCGCCTGCCACCTCAACCTTCCGCCAGGGTTCCAGTTCCGCGCCCAGGGAGAGACGGGAGTCAAAGGTACGAGAGGGCGACTGCCGAGCCCGGGAAGAAGTCGAGGACGTGCTTTGCAGGGTTGCAAGAGCGGCGATGGCTGTCTTGAACTCCAGAGGAATTCCCCCCAATGTTGGCTGTAAACGCCTCGTCGTGGCGGCAGGGCAAAGTACCTAGAAATGCTTGTTTCACAGGGAAGCTAAGATTTACCACGCAAAAACACTGGCCTATCGACCATGGGAGATGCTTCTATGGAGCCAGGGCGCACGGAATTCGTACCTTTTACGGAAACGAATGCCTTAGCGCAACCCGATCCGCGGAGATGTGGCTAATTTGTGTTCTGCGGTTGAAGACCCTGCCTGAGGGAAACCCACCGAAGTCGTGCACATACCGCGAGTCTGAAGAAGGTAAGTAACGACTTCAAAGGGTGAAGCGCCACAGTAACTATGGAGGGGTTAGGGTTGCAATGCAGACCGTCCCTCTGGACCAACGTACGAGTCGTGGTCACCATCCGCTGGCGAAGTGGGCGGGAAATCACCTCCGCCGAAGGGGATTTTAGTGGGCAGTGACTATTTCTCCAAGGCTGTGCCCCACACTACCACGCTGTGAGGCGTCGTGTGCGTAAATGGATTATTTCCTCTTCTTCAACGGTGTAGAGTGACTACTTCGGTCGTTAATATGCAGAATGAAGGGGAAAAAAGATTTGGGAATTAACATACAGCTGAGTTTCGTTTGGCCACACTTTCGGGAAAGAGAGTTGTTAACCCAATCTGTCCCACACAGCACATTGCCGGGGGCATACGGAACTGTTGCTAAAAGGCAATGGGAATGAATATGTGGTCTGGTGGCTGGTCAAAGTACCCCGGACATTCGGTGGCCGTAAACATCCTCTGCGCATCCAGACCAGGATTCAAGAAGCTGCGCGAGGGCATTACAACGTCTCTGGCTCAGAGAGGATGGAGTGGTTTGTATGATCTTTACCGAGGAGACTGGAAGAAAGAAGAATCGTGGTACGTTGACGTAGCGAAAAGCCACTACAGTGCCGGTTTATTCAAGAAAGTATGGGAAAGGGTTGTGAAGAAGTGTGGGAAGGAGGCGAATGTATCTTCGGAATGCAGCGTTACAGCGATGCAGGAAGCCCTTGACAAATTCAAAGAATATGCAAAAGAGAATAGATGTCAGTTGGGGGGTCCAGTGTGGGGGGCTTGTCACAGGATGTACCTCGAGGTGCTTACATATACTGCAGAAGCTGCGATGGTCTGGACGGTATTCACTGTGTCAGAGAGGCTGAAAGTGCTCTAAAGCCCCACAAGGAAAAGGAAGTCGAAGTCATTGTCGTGGGGCATTGTGTCAAGGGAGCAGAAGACCCAAACGGAAGCAGTGCGGGCGAAAGCGCAGGGAATAACGGTGGGGAGCCAAGGCGGCACGGGGGACAGCAAGGGTCCCAAAACCACCCTGGAAGCGCTAAACCTTAAAGGAAGTGGAGGAAGAGGGAGCATCGTGGGGACAAATCCACACCGAAGCAGCAATGGTTCGGAGCAGTCCACGCATAACTCTGACCAAAATAGTTGCTCCTGGCCGCCATTATTCACCAATGATGGTTAACCTACCTGTCGTAAATGAGACCAGGTTGTTGAAGCAATAAGCAACCACCATGTTCATATGTCCAGCATCTCTCTCTTTTCCTCATTTATCTCTTCAGGTCCTCCGGATTCAAGGTTCATGCTGATATTGGCACTTTTTATGGATATGGAATGTAAATTGACCACACAACCTGTGTTGAAACTGTTCGGCATTTGGCTAATGACGATTTTACTAATAACAATTTATGGAGGCAGGTGGTGGTGTGTAGCTGTGGATTATAGGTAAAAAAAAAAAGTAAGATCACTTATGTTCGTTCGTATGGTCCCAATACGTGTGTTTCACAGTGCTTTTGTGGAGTCACACTCCTCCAAAGTCCTCGGCGATGGACTCATGAAATCTACGTGAGGTAGGAAAACACAAAACTTCTAAGCAACCATTCTCGCTTCATGTCCATGCACAAAGAACATTAGTGTCAATTACCCCTTTACCGACTGTCATCCAAGATAACTTCCTCCATAACACAAGCCTGGAGATCCAAGGATAGCGAAATTTTCACCGGCATATATCCCAGAATCTAAAGCGTTAAGGGGAAATGTCGCAAAAGAAAATATAAACATTTATCATGTTGGAAAACAAGCGAGTAGATATTTTGCAGCATACATCTCTGATTCTTCATATAAAATGGAAAGAAAAGATCTTGAGTACTTTATGATTAAAATATAAATGCAACGTCTACATTAGGAAAAAAAACATGTAAGAGGAGTGAGAAAAAACAAAAATGGGCATTATTTTTTATTTCTATTTTTTTTTTCAAGAAGGTCAAAAAGAGGTGAGGTAAGGAAGATAAAATGATCCATAAAATCTTGTGAAGTGGCTTATCTATTTTTTTCCCGGACACCAAATAATATACGCTATATGTATATATATATATATATTTCTTTTCCGGATCTCCTAACGACGCGACCGTCCTTCCACCCGCCAAAGATCTTCAGGCCCTGCTAGGCCTTCGTCCACTAAGTCATCTTCTGTCAAGGTGCTGTCACTCACCAACGGCAGCAGACATTGCATGGAACCGAACCCCCGTATGGGCTTATTTGATCGCCTCCACTGCTACCAATTTTCTCCACGGAAGAAAGGCAGCAGATATTTTGTGATATCCCCTTCTTTGCTGGTGTTTTTCTTTCGGCTAGTGTGGCATAGTTTGTCAACGTTGACGCGGTTCATTATGTCCACTCTTTGCATATATTCCTTCTTAGTTTCATACGTCCTTCCTTATTGGCGTGGTCCGAAGGCCTCTTGACATAACCTGACGTTTGGGGCCCAACCTCCGTAGGCATTTCTAAAATGTCAAGCTGTTGTGGATGAGGTAGAAAATTAGATGTGAGGATTGGAATAGTCAGGGCAGTTCACGGTTTGTGACTATATCACCACACAAATGTAGGAAAAACAACATTTACACTCATACAATTCCTCACAAAAAAAAAGCTCAAGAAAACGATATTAAAACATGCAGGTTAACCTTGTTGCACTGGAACTCTCCTCAACATCACACGCACACCTCAGTCCGCCGGCCTGCGCCACGGGATTCCCCAAGTGGTTATGGGGTTAGTTTGAGCGTAGAGGTTAGAGAATTCAGTGTATCTGATGTACTTAAGTACCATGCACTTTGTACATGGAGCATTCTCTCATTTTTATCCAATATTTCCTCTAGATATTTGGTCTCACTCACAACCCATAAGGTATCAGAAAGTATTGACACTGTATAGGAATCTATCACCCTATATCTTGGAGTTCATGCAGGAAACGGTTAAAGGTTAGGGTCGTGAGAAAGGTACCTGTGGAGATGCAGAGAAAGAAAGTACCGTCGTGGAAATTAAAGGATCATTTTATATTGGTTGTCGCTGTTTTGAGAGGCTAGTTAGAGGAAAAGAAGAAAATGAAAAATGTAGAGATATGAAAAAAGAATGCGGCAGCTCCATTTGAAACCCCGGGGATATGGACGCTGCCAAGGCCGGCAGTCTCGTCTTCCTCCTCGCGTGTGTAGTCAACATATGCAAAGGTATTGAGGGGAATTTCTGTGCGGTTTTTTGGGACGTCGCCTTCAGGTTCTTTAACTTCACTCTTAGTGAGATGGTTATCTTTAGATTTGATGCGTCAGATGATTTTGTATTTTCAATCTCTGAAAAAAAAATTGCGTAGTAAACGCAGGGTTTTTCAGTTTTACCACCACTCGTCCCGCCCCCTTTCCAGTACATTTTTTAGCCTTCTTTCCCACCCTACTACTACCGCAACGCAGGAAAATCAATTTATTAATTTCCCTTGTTTACCCCTTCTCAAACATTCTCATACACTCGTCCAACAGCACGGGCATGGTTTCCCATAACATTTCCAGTCCCCAAACCGTTAGTTCTCTGCAAATATATATATATATATATATGTATTAAAAGGAATAGGTAAGGAAATGGGTTATGTCTTTGCCGTAGCGTATTTTGTTTCTGTCGATTTGCTAACATTATTTTCGATATCCCCATTCTTCGGTAGCAAAAAGAAAATAAAAGCGTAGGCCGATACTGCCTGACCCTGCACCCAACAAAAATGTCATTTGCGTTTGCTCATTGTATTTTCTACCTGTCCGTGATTCGGGCACCGCCTTATAGAGTCTTCCTGACATCCCTAACACGAGGCGGTACACCCAGCGTACTTCCACTCACCGCCATATGCCCCTTCAGCATTGCTACTGGAGTCCGCTTGGCTCCCCGGATGCGAAACGCACGATGACATGGACCACCACCTGCCATCCCACACGGGACCACATTTCTTGTCGAGGGGTGCGCAAAGAGGAATACTCAAAAACGGGCCGCCACAATCAGGAAGCGAGAGGCAGCCCTCTCCCCCTCTCATAGAATCTGGATTCTCTGTTTTTGCGAGTCCTGAAACACGAATAGCTCTAGGGAGGAACGCCACCAGCCTCTCACCACTGTTTGACACCTGCTGGACCGCTCCTATCGTGCACATCCCCAAATGGGCCCTCTCAGCTCGCCCAGCGCGGCGGGGCATTCGGGTAGGTGAGCCGACGGCCCCTGAAACATTTCAACCCGTGGATGTTTCTGTTTCCTTTTCTGGGGCTTGCGTTCTCACAGCCTTCCCGGCACTGCTTCCCTCAGTCTTCCCTTACCACACCCAGCCCGCTCCTGGGTTCCTTCCATTTATAAAGAGCCAGGAATCTCTCCACGAACCGCTCCTTGCGCCATGGACACCGCGAGCGTTTCCTCACGCGGCACTCTACAACGCCTCCATTCAAAA